>OU342745.1:31839584-32312523 GCA_910589775.1 Avena eriantha
TTCTTTCCACAAATCACATACGGATCAACTAGTGGTCATTGCATGTGTGTTCTTTCCACAAACCACTTATGGATCAACTAGTGTCATTGCATTGTGTTCTTTCCACGAACCACATGTGGATCCATTTGAGTCATTGCATGTTTGTTCTTATACTAAGACCACAAACCAGCACTAAACTCATTGCATGTGTGTTCTTTTCCACAAACCACACATGGATCCATTAGACTCATTGCATGTGTGTTCTTTTCCACAAACAACTTATTGATCAACTAGTGGTCTTTGCATGTGTGTTCTTTTCCAGAAACCACATATGGATCAACCAGTGGTCATTGCATGTGTGTTCTTTCCACAAACCACATATGGATCAACCAGAGTCATTGCATGTGTGTTCTTTCCACAAACCACATATGGATCCATTTGAGTAATTGCATGTTTGTTCTTATACTAAAACCACAAACCAGCACTAGAGTCATTGCATGTGTGTTCTTTTCCACAAACCACACATGGATCCACTAGACTCATTGCATGTGTGTTCTTTTCCACAAACAACTTATGGATCAACCAGTGGTCATTGCATGCGTGTTCTTTTCACAAACTACATGTGGACCCACTAGAGTCATTGTATGTGTGTTCTTATACTAAAACTAGCACTAGAGTCATTGCATGTGTGTTCTTTCCACAAACCACATATGGATCAACCAGTGGTCATTGCATGTGTGTTCTTTGCACAAACCACATATGGATCAACCAGTGTCATTGCATGTTTGTCCTTTCCACAAACCACATATGGATCCATTTGAGTCATTGCATGTTCGTTCTTATACTAAAACCACAAACCAGCACTAGAGTCATTGCATGTGTGTTCTTTTCCACAAACCACACATGGATCCACTAGACTCATTGCATGTGTGTTCCTTTCCACAAACAACTTATGGATCAACAAGTGGTGATTGCATGCGTGTTCTTTTCACAAACTACATGTGGATCCACTAGAGTCATTGTATGTGTGTTCTTATACTAAAACTAGCACTAGAGTCATTGCATGTGTGTTCTTTCCACAAACCACATATGGATCAACCAGTGGTCATTGCATGTGTGTTCTTTGCACAAACCACATATGGATCAACCAGTGTCATTGCATGTTTGTCCTTTCCACAAACCACATATGGATCCATTTGAGTCATTGCATGTTTGTTCTTATACTAAAACCACAAACCAGCACTAGAGTCATTGCATGTGTGTTCTTTTCCACAAACCACACATGGATCCACTAGACTCATTGCATGTGTGTTCCTTTCCACAAACAACTTATGGATCAACAAGTGGTCATTGCATGCGTGTTCTTTTCACAAACTACATGTGGATCCACTAGAGTCATTGTATGTGTGTTCTTATACTAAACCTAGCACTAGAGTCATTGCATGTGTGTTCTTTCCACAAACCACATATGGATCAACCAGTGGTCATTGCATGTGTGTTCTTTGCACAAACCACATATGGATCAACCAGTGTCATTGCATGTTTGTCCTTTCCACAAACCACATATGGATCCATTTGAGTCATTGCATGTTTGTTCTTATACTAAAACCACAAACCAGCACTAGAGTCATTGCATGTGTGTTCTTTTCCACAAAACACACATGGATCCACTAGACTCATTGCATGTGTGTTCTTTTCCACAAACAACTTATGGATCAACCAGTGGTCATTGCATGTGTGTTCTTTCAACAAACTACATGTGGACCCACTAGAGTCATTGTATGTGTGTTCTTATACTAAAACTAGCACTAGAGTCATTGCATGTGTGTTCTTTTCCATAAACCACTTATGGATCCATTAGAGTCATTGCATGTGTGTTATTTCCACAAACCACACATGGATCAACCAATAGAGTCATTGCATGTGTGTTATTTCCACAAAACACACATGGATCAACCACTAGAGTCATTGCATGTGTGTTCTTTCCACAAACCACACATGGATCAAGAAGTGTCATTGCATGTGTGTTCTTTCCAAAACTACATATGGATCAACTAGTGGTCATTGCATGTATGTCCTTTTCCATAAACCACATGTGAACCCACTAGAGTCATTGCATGTGTGTTCTTATACTAAAACCAACACTAGAGTCATTGCATGTGTGTTCTTTCCACACACCACACATGGATCAACAAGTGGTCATTCCATGTGTGTTATTTCCACAAACCACACATGGATCAACCAATAGAGTCATTGCATGTGTGTTCTTTCCACAAACCACATATGGATCAACCAGTGTCATTGCATGTGTGTTCTTTCCACAAACCACATATGTATCCATTTGAGTCATTGCGTGTTTGTTCTTATACTAAAACCAACACTAGAGTCATTGCATGTGTGTTATTTCCACAAAACACACATGGATCAACCACTAGAGTCATTGCATGTGTGTTCTTTCCACAAACCACACATGGATCAAGAAGTGTCATTGCATGTGTGTTCTTTCCAAAACTACATATGGATCAACTAGTGGTCATTGCATGTATGTCCTTTTCCATAAACCACATGTGAACCCACTAGAGTCATTGCATGTGTGTTCTTATACTAAAACCAACACTAGAGTCATTGCATGTGTGTTATTTCCACAAACCACACATGGATCAACCACTAGAGTCATTGCATGTGTGTTCTTTCCACACACCACACATGGATCAACAAGTGGTCATTGCATGTGTGTTATTTTCACAAACCACATATGGATCCATTAGAGTCACTGCATGTGTGTTCTTATACTAAAACTAGCACTAGAGTCATTGCATGTGTGTTCTTTCCACAAACCACTTATGGATCCACCAGTGTTTATTGCATGTGTGTTATTTTCACAAACAACATATGGATCCACAAGTGGTCACTTCATGTGTGTTCTTTCCACAAACCACTTATGGATCAACCAGTGGCCATTGCATGTGTGTTCATTCCACAAACCACTTATGAATCAACCAGTGGCCTTTGCATGTGTGTTCTTTCCGCAAACCACTTATGGATCAACTAGTGGTCATTGCATGTGTGTTCTTTCCACAATCCACACATGGATTAACCAGTGGTCATAGCATGTGTGTTCTTTTCCACAAACCACATATAGATCAACAAGTGGTCATTGCATGTGTTTTCTTTCCACAAACCACATATGGATCAACCAGTGTCATTGCATGTGTGTCCTTTCCACAAACCACATATGGATCCATTTGAGTCATTGCATGTTTGTTCTTATACTAAAACCACAAACCAGCACTAGAGTCATTGCATGTGTGTTCTTTTCCACAAACCACACATGGATCCACTAAACTCATTGCATGTGTGTTCTTTTCCACAAACAACTTATGGATCAACCAGTGGTCTTTGCATGTGTGTTCTTTTCCACAAACCACATATGAATCAACCAGTGGTCATTGCATGTGTGTTCTTTCCTCAAACCACACATGGATCAACAAGTGGTCATTCCATGTGTGTTATTTCCACAAACCACACATGGATCAACCAATAGAGTCATTGCATGTGTGTTCTTTCCACAAACCACATATGGATCAACCAGTGTCATTGCATGTGTGTTCTTTCCACAAACCACATATGTATCCATTTGAGTCATTGCGTGTTTGTTCTTATACTAAAACCAACACTAGAGTCATTGCATGTGTGTTATTTCCACAAACCACACATGGATCAACCACTAGAGTCATTGCATGTGTGTTCTTTCCACAAACCACATATGGATCCATTTGAGTCATTTCATGTTTGTTCTTATACTAAATCTAGCACTGCCGCCAATGGATCCACCGTTAGACCGAGTCTTCTAGAAGGCACGCCATAACACAATTGTTCTGCTTGACGATTGTTACATACCGTTCGATTGGGGCGCTTGGACGATTGGGATGGTCTTCGCGAGAGCGATCCTCGAGTAGGATGTTCTGTGGCATGATTGGCCATGCTTGCTCTGGACAAACTGGCATGTTGTGAGTGTTACGACTGATGAGCCACAAGTATAGGGGTGTATCGTAGTATTTTCGATAAGTAAGAGTGTCGAACCCAACGAGGAGCAGAAGGTGCTGGCTAGTGGTATGGATCAGGAATTCTCTGGAAATACTTAGCAAACGGATTTTTAGGGGTTTTCGATAAAGCAAGTAAACAAAGTACGAGTAAGCAAAAGACAGTAGGAATAAATGCAGCAAGTGGCCCAATCCTTTATGCTGCAAAGAACAAGCCGGTTGTATTTCTTAAGATGACCAAACGTTCTCGAGGACACATGGGAAGACTGTCAAGTGCTTTCGCTTCATATAGTCGATTAATCTTCTTTAGCTTGCTAAGTGTTGTGTGAGTGAACCTGTGCTAATGTACCGCCCCATCCAAGACTAATACATACTTGTGATTATACCCCTTGCAAAGATCCGTAAGTACAAGAAAGTAATTAAGGTAAAAACCTAACCACAGCATTAAACTCTAAGACCCTTACGTCCCTTGTGCAATGGTTTCCTAACGGGGGTTCAGGTTTCTGTTAGTGCGGCAACCCCTATGATTAGTAGCAAAATACACAATGCATTCCCCTAGGCCCATATAGGTGAAGTGTCATGTAGTTGACGTTCACATGACACCACTAGAAGAAGTACACCACAACTTAAATAACAATCTATTGAATCTTTCTCAACGCAACTCCACCACTAACAACAAGACTTCTCCCATGTCCTCAAGAACAAAACGAACTACTCACAAGACATCATATGGATCATGATCAAAGATGGAATAATGATGTATAACAATCTGAACATAAGCAATGATGGTGGTGGTGATGATGATGATCCCGATGAAGTCCAGCTTGATGGTGGTGTTGATGGCGATGATCTCCCCTCTCCGGGAAGGAATTCCCCCGGCAGAAATCTGTCTGCCAGAGAGATCTTTCTCTCTCGGTGTTTTCCGCCCCGCAGAGGCGGAGGAATCTTTCTGTGGTCGCTCCCCGAGTCTTAGGGTTTCGTGGGGATGATATACGCCAGAGGAGAGAGGCTGGAGTGGGCCAGGGCGGCCACACCACCTCCAGGCGCGGCCTGGGCCTGCCCGCGCCATGGGGTGGTGTGGGCCCCCTGTGGCCCACCTCCACTCCATCTTCTGGCATCCTAAGTCTTCTGGAAAAATAGGATTTTCCATTTATTTTCCCGGATTTTTTGATCTTCGCGAATTTTGCCTCCAAACAGCACCTTTTCCATCAGAATCCTGACTGCAGTGGTCCATGCTCCAAAAGTCATCAACCATGCAAAAATAGATGAAATAACATAAGTATCACCTCTCAATACGAAATATATCAATGAATAATAGTGAATTAAGACATAGAATAGTGATGCAAAATGGATGTATCAACGACTCACATGTTCAGTGGGCCATATCCCAGTGTCACGTCCCCGTTACTTCTCTTCCTCTCCGTACTTCTCTTCCTTCCCCTCGAAGCCAGTTTCCCCACTTCACTTCCATCCTGCTGTAGCCGCAAGCCGATGACATCCGCCAATTCTCCGGTCGCTACCTTCATGGTAAGAAATCATTTTACAAGCTTTTGAACTTATCCTACATATTCCTGCTATTCGCCAATCTAAGTGCTGATCTTTTTTCCGATTTCTCGACGAACTTCAGATGTGGCAGATGTTGCAGCCCAAGAATCTGGAGATCCTCGCGCGCAACTTCGCAGCGGCGTTCCCACTTGTGTGCTCCCACCCAGGATGCTTTCACTGTTACTCCTACCACGAGCTCCCACTCCACGAGCTCGCGTGCCCGCACGGCGCGTGCTCCTGCACAGAGCCGGGCTGCAACTACATCGGCCCACCGACAGAGCTCGTCGTCCACCTTGCAGATGGGCACTTGATCGAAGTGATTAGGATCTCGTACGGGCAAGCCCAACTTCTCCAAGAGCAGGTGCCGTTCACTGACTCGGCATGCCGCCTGGTAATTTTCCAGGGGGACGGCTCTGTTTTCATCCTGACCATCACCGCCGGTGTTCCGGGAACCAGAGCCCGGCCCACCGTCGTGGGTGCCGTATGCGTCAGGTCGGTCTCGTGCGCCTGGCCCGTATACACGGTGCGCATGTGGGCGAACACCCAGCCGCCGTCATCGGATAGCATTCTTGTGCTAGCCGAGGCGCCGAGCTGCCCGAAACCGCGGGAGGTGGAGTATGTGGACCTAAGGTTGATCCTATGCGTGCCATCTCAGTACCTTGTCGGTGCTGGACCGAACAGGCAGATGCATTTCTACATTTGTATCAAGAAGACCGACAGGCAAATGTAGTACTTGTGCTGTCGTTACTGTTAGACTTAAGCGATGCTTCTCAGGTGCTTAGAGCATAGGTGTTGTGCGAATGTACCCCAGTTGTAGTTTTCAGTATTCCTTAATACTTCGACAAGTTATTATATTGGTCCAATCAGCTTGTTGTTGTCATGTTGCAAAGTTCGCTTGCTCTGGACAGACCGGCAATACCGTGTGCTCCCGCTCCCGCATGTCAGTGTCACGTGTTCCATGGGCCCACCTGCCAGTGTCACGCTCCCCTCTTCCTTCCCCTCGAAGCCACTGTCCCAACTTCTCTTCCATCCTGCCACTCCCGTCCGATGGTTGTAATCTGATGATTTTCGTTGGATTGTTTACAAGTAATCTACGTTGATAATGCAACATGCAAATGACACAGACAAAATTTCTAAAGTGGAAGCACTCACACGCTGCTATTGCACATATTTCTCAATATATCTCGACAAACACATTACAATAATTGTACTCGCATTAAACACAACCGAAATTGCAACCATCCTAAACAACATCTAAACCCACATCACACCGCTGTCGTCGGAGTCCACCTCGATTGGTGACACCGCCGTGCCCTCCCCGGCGACATCCACTCCCGCCTGTGGCTTGCCCTTCGCCAAGGAGGAAACAATGGCGTTCTGCATAGCTTCGTCCCCGTCATCCTCCACATCGGAATCGACAATGACGAAGGTGATGGGTTGGCGTGGACCGAGCGCCGTCACGCCTGGCGGCTCCTGCTCGAGCTTGACGCCGCATCAGTCCTTCTACGGGTAGGAGGGGCCGAGCTCGCATACGTAGCGTCGTCGCTCCTCTCAAGAAACCGTGGCCATTTGATACTGCGACGGTAGGATCTTGGGGTGGATCCGACGCGGCGAGCCCTACCAGAAGTGGTGGAGCAGATGGATCTGCCGACGCGAGCCATGACAAGTTCCTAGGAGGGAGTAACATTGTGGGCTAGGTGTGTCTGGTTCCTGAGCAAGACCTCCCAGTGATATGTACGCGGGCAAGGTACCAAAAAATTTCGTCCAATGCACGCGACAGGGCTTTTGAACGGCGCGAGTATTTTTTGATAAGTCCACACGCTAGGTCCCCCACCTGTCAGCCGAATGTGGATGGTAGGATTCTGCCCGAGTTATTAAGTAGGGATAAATCACGCTTCACCACTACCCTAACATCCAAAGGCTCCTCTTTCCTCTGCCCTCGCTCCCCTCGCTCATGGCTCGCAGCTTGTGCAGTTCGTCTCGGGCGGAATTAGGGTCGGCTCAACGCCGTCAGGCGGGTGCCCCCATCAGGTACCTAAGGGCGCCCTACGATTACTACCCCGATATGCTGTGTTTGTGCGGTGAGAAGATGCCAAGATGGATTTCGTGGACCGACGAAAATACTGCAGGAAAATTCAGCAACTGCAACATCAGAGCGGTAAGTTCCTACTGTAGGTACAATGGTAACCCGGATCCGGAAAGCATAATATAATTCTTTTTTTTGTTTCCTTCGATCTACTACGCAGGAAGGGAGGGGGACTGGCTGTGTCAAGTTTGTGTGGATCGAAAAGCCACTGACAGGTTTTCGCAGAGAGCTTGTCCAGGATCTGCGTGATGCTGTGTGGGACAAGAATGATTAGATTCGTGCGATGGAGCGAGAGATCTGGGAGCTTCGCCAGGTGTAGGGGAGGCAGGGGCAGGGAGGTGGTGAAACAGACGGGCTCAAGATTAGGCCAGATAGTGGACACAATTTCCTCATTATCTGGGCATTATCTGTTGCATTTGCAGTTTATGTTGCCATGTCGTTGTCCAACAGCTAAAATAAGTTGCTGCTTCGTGGAGTGTAGCGGCCAGCTTAAGAAATTGTTTTCCAGCCTAGAAACTTATCATAAGTGTATTGCGAACAACAGGGATTTATTAAGCACCTATAAATAAATCATGTCTGTGCCACTAACACCCATCGATTTTGGAGAGGATTTAACCGCTCAGCTATCGCGATTGTTCAGATAGTAGTGGCACAATCACAGTTTTGGATTCAACTAGTGGCCTCGGCCGTATCAAATCCTAAAGTCGCGATACATTTTACTCCGAGTACGGGAGGCAGATTGTTTCGCCCGACAAGTTCCACGCACATAGATTTAGAGTTTAACCGAACTGCATATATAGGTTCAAGTTCAATACATCATTAGGCTGCTAGACTGCTAGCCCTCTTTCTCTGCTTGGGTGCCAACTTTCTTCCTCTTTCCTTCACATCCACTGGCTTCTTCATCTCCTGCCTTCTTCCTCTTCCTGGGTGCCAATTTTCTTACCTTCACGTACCCTGCATCTCCGGGCTGAGGGAAGTCAGGCCAATCAACACCAGAATCTTGTCCGGCATCATCACTCCCCTCATTTTGGTTTTCTTCCCGCAGCAAAATCACTGCGTCGGCTGTCTTGTTTCTTACCTTGCGCTTCCTGTAAAAAAAACAGTACATGGATTACTACCTTATATCTACAGACTATAAACAATTTTTGTGTGTGAATGTACCATATCATACCTAGGTTTGGTAGCATTAAGGCGACATCCAGCTGCTCTATGGCCTATAAGATGGCAGGTCTTGCATCCATTTTTTCCCTTCTTTGTAGCACAGAAAGCTGGACCCTTCTTCTCGAGAAAATTCTTAAACCTATTCACCTGGGGTCTTCCTCTGCCCCTTTTTGTAACTGGCTGGCAAAGCTCGAAAGACAGTTGGACTTGAGGCCACTGAGATGGGTCTGTACATGGCTCGATGGATCCAGCGTACGCAGCTCTGAACTTTTCTATAGAGTAGTAGTCTGACAAATACTGATCCAAATGTGGTAGAGTTCTTTACTTCACCAAGAAGGCCAAGGCGTGGTCGCAAGGTTTCCCGGTATGCTGCCACTCTAAGAAGGTGCATTCTCGCAGCTGGATGTTCACAAGATCCCTTTTGCCACTCTTGGACATATCAACCACCTCACAGCTTTTGCTGGTTGACGGGAGAACCTTAAGATGAGCAAGTCCTCGGCTTCTCTTGTGCAGTTGCTGCACAACTGGCGGTAGCATATGTCCTCTAAGTCTCCTACCTTTCTCTCTCCTTATATTTAACAGCTTCATGATCATACCACGTATGCTATCCATCAAGATATGAACAAGACGCACTTTTAGTACCTTCACCCAGTTATTCAGGCATTCTGCAAGGTTGTTGTTTATGTAATCAACTTTGATGTCAGGGTTGAATTGACTCCTCTTCCATAGCCGCGAATGATGGATGGCTAAGTACTCTGGAAATTCAGGGGCTTCGGCAAAAATCTTGCTCATGAAATAATCGCTGCTACTAGGTTTGTAAACTCTAGCAGCAGGAAACATGTAACGAAATACGCTGCCTGCGTAGTGTGAGTACAAGTTGAGCATCATATGGGCATGTGATTCTCTACCTTCAGCTCGTGGGAACACCTCCTTCACTGCATTCGTTATCCCTTTGCATGCATCCGTGGATATAGCCAATGGATCCATGTGGCCTATTGATCTCCTGAGCTGCCTCATAAACCAGACCCAGTTTTCCTCCATTTCTGTTTCACACAGCTTGAATGCCACTGGGAACATCCAGTTTAAACCATCAAGTGTTGTGGCAGATGGCAGGCAACCTTTCCATTTTCCAGTTAGGACAGTGATGTCTACACTCAGATACGGCCTACAACCGTCCTTGAATCCCTCGATGCAAGGTTTAAGCGCCATGAAAAATCTTTTGAAATATATTTTACCACCTTCTGATTCGGTGTCAATCTCCACAACACTCCCCGGACACCTAGCTTGTACCTCCGCCTATAAGTTCTACAACATCCTGAAGCTATTGGTCCAATCCCCGTGCAAGACCCCCAGAGCTTTCTCTTTACCTTTCCAAACCGTGTAACACGGAAGGACAATGTTGTATTTAGAACCGAGGCTAGTCTGAATATTCTTCGCGGTCTCCTTAGGGTTATCCTTTAGTATGGACATAGATTGCATAGCCACCCACTACATACCAGCCATTGAGGATTTCAGTTTGCTGCCTGTCGGACACATGTGTGGAGGGCCCATTTTGTTCACCTACAACACAGATTCATTTAAAAGATAAGCGGAGTCGACTAGTTGCCAGAAAGATATCGCACATCAATTGTAGTTATAGAGTGAAAAGAGAGAGAGAGTTCTAATGGGTTGCTGCATTCATTGCCCCAATACCCTAATTGCAGTCGACATAGGTAAGGATCTTGGTGTGATCTGTAACACCCTCGAATCGGCCCTATGCAAGTTTTAGCCCTTTCCGCCAAACCCGCATAGGAACGATTCAAGGACGCCCACTAGGCACTTTTGTGCGAGTGGAAAACGTAGTAATACCATTACACAACAGTCCTCGATAGGACCCATAGAACATATATATACAACAACGACTCCATGAGTCAAGAATACAAATATACAGTACAAAGATCCAAATCACCTTGAAATCGATAGAGCGTCTGACTACGGACAAGATGCAAATGGGGCTAAGAGCCCTGAAGAATAACCAATGGCGTACATAACCCTACCCAGGCCAAGCCAGAAGGGTAACCCTGCTAACGACGTCGATCTCAAACCTGCTAAGACAAAAGGGGGTGCCGACAAAGGGCAAAGGAAAAAGAGGAGCGTCAGTACTGAGGCCAGTACACGACGAGGCTAGAATTCGGCGGCTCTCGCCTACATAGGTATGGTGGACTGAAGCGGCAGCGCAGCAGCACTAAACAACCTATAGAGACTCGGTATTACTGGCGGCTCTTAGAGAGGGGTAAGAAAGACCTATTCGGATCCTACTTGATACTAACACCAAACATACCCATCCTGGTATTTCCCCCTGAGACCAAACGAGGAAGTCAGACCAAGGAACTCACACAGTTGGCAATTTTACTCATTCCGTTGTAGTTGCAGCACTTACTAATCTGATACAGATAGCATGAGTCATCCTGAAGCATAAGTAGTGGACAGTTTTAATTAACCATTCCGTTGTAGTTGGAACATTTACTAGTCAGATATAATTGTCCTGAGGAATCCCAAAACCCAGCGGTTGTTGGCACTTTTATCACATTCCATTGGAGTTGCAATACTTACTAGGCAGATACAGCACGTCACAAAACAACCCAGACCCACCAGTGGTTGTCATTTTTAATATCCATTCCGTTATAGTGAAGCTGATTACTAGTCCGATATATTAAGTCAAATTTATAGCACTACTTTAGTTATGCTTGTCTATGATGAAGATACTGTGCTCCAAGTCGTCCATAACCGCGGACACGGCTTTCAGAAAGTTTTACCTTGCAGGGGTGCACAAATAGCAACACACACTCGATCAACCTCGGAAAAACCAACTCAAAACCCAACAAGGCTTTCACGACAAAGCAATCACATGATTCATAAATATTTCAGGGGGCCACCCCACTAAGCT
This sequence comes from Avena eriantha, assembly GCA_910589775.1. Taxonomy (NCBI): domain Eukaryota; kingdom Viridiplantae; phylum Streptophyta; class Magnoliopsida; order Poales; family Poaceae; genus Avena; species Avena eriantha. The sequence continues at coordinate 31,851,325 of OU342745.1, forward strand.
ACCCGCAACGAAGTTGGCCGGCTCCGGAACGGGCCCAGGGTTTGCAACGACGGCTGTAAACGACTGGGAACCCGAAAGTGTGACTGGGCTTGTCGATACCGCGAAAACATGGCGCGATCCAAAACAGTACATGTGCTCCACGCACAATCTTAAATAAAGCAGTAAAGCATGGCATAGGTACAGGATAGTAATAAAACCCCAAACTAGTTTGTGGCCCCAAGAAATAGAAATGAATCAAGCTCTGGCTCAGGGGGATCCCATAGGGTCTCCGGGATGTGGATAGTGCGAATAGTCAAGGAACAGGTATCAAGTACTCGGGGCCTACGGGACACAAGTGGACATAAAAACCAAATAGCATATATGGCCCACCGGTGCCTCTTTCATTAGTTATCCAAGCAATTTAATAGTTGTATTTAAAGTCATGATCCTCTCCACCATAAACATCTGCCAGCATTCCAACAACCGTGGTACTCGACAACACGAGATCGCACCTGAGCAAGCAACTACGACTCGCAAGGCCAGCTATCTACCAAACAACAGGTATTAGGAGGTGTCCATGGCAATATAGAGGCTGCACGGGATATAACTGGTACATGGAAACTAAAGCATCGCGACACGGATAGCAATAGACCAACAGGAGGAAATAAAGACTAAAAATGCAAAATAGGTAGAAAGGGGGAGAATGCTCGCCTGGGTAACACTGCCAAAGGATCATATCCGGAGAACTTGTCGATACTCGCATCAACTCATCGGCCTAATCCGCGAAGAAGCAAACACTAGAAGAAACACCGGATGCAATATTTAATACTACGGCAGAAGATCCGGCATGATTATGATATGATGCAGATGCGGTGCGATTAGGCAGTATTAAGCGGAACCGGGGTCCCGAGAATTTAATTAAATGGTTCATGTTGTTTAGGTACCCCGCAATTTAAATGTTGTATTAACAAGGCAAAGCAGGACATCGGTTCATTACACCAATTTAAATGGAGTCCAGAATAAGACTAGAATAACCCGCATATAGACTCCATATTTAATTTAGGTGAATCGGTAAAATGCCCCCCAACCACATGATGCGATGTATGCAAGCATGAAAGATTTAATATGCAACAAGGTTTATATTACATTTATAAAATAGGGGATCGGATAGGGTTCACACATATGGGTTCGGAGATCTTGGGGTTTCGGAGGGGTTCGGGTTCGACGGGATCGGTCTTCGGGTCGGGGCTTTGGATCCGAGAGGAAGAACTTGGCGCGCCAAGGCTCGGTCTTCAGGGTCTCGGCCATTGGATCCATGATGGGGATCTCGGTGATCCGTGAGGAAGTCCTTGGAGTCCGGGATGGAGATCTTATCGTTCCATGGGGTTCGGTCTTCGGGTTGTGTGGTTCTCGATGTCTAAGTCTTGGTCATCTGCGAAGGTCTTGTCGACAGGGGCAACGTGTGGTGGCGAACTTGGTGGTGAGGACAAGGAAACCAAAGATGGCAACAACCATATGGTCTTCACATCCGCACCAAACCAAACATACACTATATCATCACCACCACGTCGTCGGGTCCAATCCTCTTCATCAACGCTCCAAAATTGCATCAGCAAAAATCATATCCACCTGGGGAGCATAGACACTTCAGACTGCAGAGACCTGGTCGGGTCATGCACACGCCTAGGGTCGGTCGACGAGGATCTTGGGCGGGGAGGTCGCGTGCTCGTGGGAAGACCTTGTGGAGGAGGACGACTGGAGACATCCTGGGCTGCAGCATGATGGAGGAGAGACGGTGAGGCTGGCGTGAAGGGCCGCTGCTGGGACAGAGGACGCGAGGCGGCGGCTTGGACGTGCAGGAAGCGGCCATGCTGGCGTGACGCGGTCGGGCAGAGGACGGCCGGGGGAGCCCTGCAGAGGGGAGGCGAGGCGTTGGGCACGCAGACGGCCGGAGGGCGGTCGTGGCGAGGGTGACGAGGAGGGGGAGGAAGGTCGCTGCTGTGGCCGGCGCGCTCGGGCGAGGCGGGCTCGACCGTGGCGGGGATCCGAGAGGCGGCAGGGAGGAGCGGCCGCGGGGCTCAGGTCCGCATCGAGGATAGGAGGTAGACGGGGTGGCGACCGGAGGCAAGATTGAGGCGGCCAGCGGACGGAGAGGAGAGGCGGCGGCGCTGGTGCAAAGGAAGGAGGCAGATGAGGTGGTTGGCGGCGGCGGCTCGAAAGCGGAAGGAGAACAAGGGGAGGAGAGGCGCGGGAGGCGGACGGCCGCGGAAACTTCTGCAGCGACGGCGCGCAGAAGGCTCGAACGGCGGCGAGGAGGAGCTAGGGGAGCCGGGAGGGAGGCGCCGGCAACGCGGTGGTGGTTGGACAGGTGACGGGGGAGGCGGCGAGGAACCTCGCGTCGGGTAGGAAGGGCTCGGCCAGAGGGCGGCCGGAGATGGGACATGCGAGGTAGGGTAGCAGAGGGGCGCCACGGATGGCGTCGCTGGCGGCGGCGGGATGCTCTCGGCTCAGGGAAAACGACGGGGATTGGCCCCTAGCGGCGCTAGGGAAGGAAGGACACGAGCGAGCGAGCGAGGAGGGGGAGGATCCCGTGGGCGGGGTAGGTGGGGTGCAGCCTCGGGATCGCGTGTGGGATCGGGATCCCGTGCACGTGCGTGCTGTGTGCTCTGCGGGGTGGGGCCAGGCGAGCATGTGGCGGTCGGCAGGTGGGCGGGGTGGAGAGGGAGTGGCTGCATGCAGTGGGGTCGAGTGGGAGAGAGGCGGGAAACGGTGGGGAGGTGGGGCCACGCGCGTGGGAGTACGGCAGGTGGCCTGGTGCATGCGTGTGGCGTGTGTGTGTGTCGTGTGCTATGGGGGGTGCTGGGTTTGGCTCGACGCCCGCGGGAGGATAAGGTGGCGAGTGGCTGGTGATGGAGGGAGCTAGAAAGGGTAGGGTGTGGGTTGGGGTAGGTAGGAATTAGGGTTGGTTTAGACTTAGGGTTTGGAGGGGGCCGGCCAGGCTTTCAGGCCTGGCGGGCTGCCTCCTAAAAACAATTTGAAAATTTTATTTATTTAAACCGGGGCTTTTTCAAACCGTATTTAGACAAACCAAAATATTTCGGAGACCCAGTTTGTATTTGAATAAAGACGGAGCTTATTTAGAAAAACAAAATAGGTTTTCGAAAATAGTTTTGAGACAAGTCATGCATGATGATGACGATGCTCAAATGCAATGTGGCATGATGACAAGAGCATGTGGTCATGATGATGCAATGCACAAAAACACAGCGATTTTCTAGTAGTGGTTTTAGCGGGATGCCACATGATCCTCCATGGACAATGTACCTCGACCCGTCCATTCATCCACGTTAACTTGCAAATGGCCTCATACCTCTCGGCAGAGTTCTTCAGTCGATAAACGTCGAACTCCCCCTTGATACAAAAATGCCGGAACGACATCCTGAACTCATGCATGCTCCTGAACTCGGTGCCGACCGAAATTATAGGATACTCGTGGTCATGTTTCATTTCTTCTACTTCAACACCCAAATCATCGACTAGAATACCAGCCTCATCATTAAGTTCCTCGTCTATTTCATCATCACCAGATTCTTGATCCTCTACAGTGCCTTCTTCTTCATCTGATTCAGAATCTTCGTCATCGTCTCTAATGCCTAGTACTACACACATCATATTGACTCCCATGGGTGGGGCTGCACCATCGTCTCCACCCGGATGGACAGGAACATTGCCCCAGTCCACCTCACCGGCAACTCTATTTTCTCCAAGACACTCGGTTGGTTCTGCTGCAACCACATGGGGTGGTCTTACGTTTGCACGCATCCCAGGTACTTCAGTGGACAAACAGCAGTCAGAATCAATTTCATCTTGAGTGACAGAACCCTCTTGCCCTTCCTGTGTACATCCTCCTTCCTGATGTAATCTTTCCTGATGGTATCAGTACGGCTTGACATCCGCGTTCCATTCCCCATCGAACTAGGCCTTTTGCTGCCGCTCTTGGGTGTGATCTCCTTACTGCCTCCCTTCACGGGTGTTGGCTCCAGGGTGCTGGCATTATTGCCTAACCTCTGTGGCGTGTTCTTCTTCGAATTAGCCCTTTTGCTGCTACTATTGGGCGTGTTCTCCTTCGTGCTGGCATTATTGCCTGACCCCAGCGGCATGTTCCGCTCCAAATTAGCCCTTTTGCTGCTACTATTGGGTGTCTTCTCCTTCATGCTGGCATTATTGCCTGACCTCAGCGGCGTGTTCCGCTCCAAATTAGCCCTTTTGCTACTACTATTGTGCGTGTTCTCCTTTGTGCTGGCATAATTCCCTGACAGCGGCGTGTTCCGCTCCAAATTAGTGTTTTTTCTGCTCCCACTTGGTGTGGTAGCTTCCGTGCTGGCCATCTTCGCCTCTTTGCTACCACTCCTAGGAGTGTTCACCACCGTGCTACCCCTCATAGCGTTTTTGCTGCGACTGTTCAGTGTGGCATTTTGAATGGATCTCAGGGGTGTACTCTGCGGCGTGGTGCCTTTTGTCGTGCGACTCTTGGGCGTCCTCTTCTCTGGCATGGTCTCCTTGGTGACGTTCTTCTTCGGGGTGCCCTTTCTGGGGATGCTCTTCCTGCTCCTCTTTATGACGCTCCTCTGTAAGACTCTCCTCTGTTCGAAGCCACTCTCAGTCGCACCAGCCCTAGTGATGCCATGGATCAGGTCATGCATGCCTTCTAAAAGTCCATCATCTCTATTGTCGAGTTCCAATTCCTTTCCAACTGTGAGCACTACCAAGTGGAAGTAAACTTCACCTCTATAATGTTTCCTTGTAAATGGTACGACTAAATCCCTGGTATCTTTCACTTCGATAGCCTTTTTGCTCCTGTAACCATAATATAACAAACGTGCTTCCTAGGAGGACCCCCACAACACCTTCACATGTAACAATGACATCATGTCAGATAACTCTACCACTTCAGGGTCGTATCTGCCAAGGATTACATCAAACTCGTCATAGAATTTTTCTATGCCATCATCTAATTTTGCAGTATAATCCGCGACACCGATACGAATGATTACTTTGCCATCATCGGGTTCTTCAGGATAGAAACCTCCGAGAGGTTCGAGAGATGGAGCGGCACCATCAGACCTAGCCCCAATGCCACCGCCGCCATCACCAGCATCATGTTAGCTGGATCAACCACATATGGACCCACTAGAGTCATTGCATGTGTGTTCTTTTCACAAACCACACATGGATCCACCAATGGCATTGCATGTGTGTTCTATCCACAAACCACATATGTATCAACCAATGTCATTTCATGTGTGTTCTTTTCACAAACCACATATGGATCAACCAGTGTTCACTGCATGCGTGTTCTTTCCACAACCCACTTATGGATCCACCAGTGTCATTGCTTGTGTGTTCTTTTCCACAAACCGCATATGGATTAACCAGTGGTCATTGCATGTGTGTTATTTTCACAAACCACATATGGACCCACTAGAGTCATTGCATGTGTGTTCCTGACAAGAACCACACATGGATCAACCAGTGTCATTGCATGTGTGTTCTTTCCACAAACCACACATGGATCAACCAGTGTCATTGCATGTGTGTTCTATCCACAAACCACACATGGATCAACCAGTGTTCACTACATGTGTGTTCTTTCCACAAACAACTTATGGATCCACCAGTGTTCATTGCATGTGTGTTCTTTTCCACAAACCACATATGGATCAACCAGTGGTCATTGCATGTGTGTTCTTTTCACAAACCACATATGGATCCACTAGAGTCATTGCATGTGTGTTCCTGACATGAACCACATATGGACCCACTAGAGTCATTGCATGTGTGTTCTTTCCACAAACCACAGATGGATCAACCAGTGTCATTGCATGTGTGTTCTATCCACAAATCACATATGGATCAACCAGTGGCTTTTCATGTGTATTCTTTCCACAAACCACTTATGGATCCACCAGTGTTCATTGCATGTGTGTTATTTTCCACAAACCACACATGGATCAACCATTGTCATTGCATGTGTGTTATTTCCACAAACCACATATGGATCCACCAATGGCATTCCATGTGTGTTCCTAACATGAACCACATATGGACCCACTAGAGTCATTGCATGTGTGTTCTTTCCACAAACAACACATGAATCCACCAATGGCATTGCATGTGTGTTCTATCCACAAACCACATATGGATCAACCAATGGCATTGCATGTGTGTTCTTTTCACAAACCACATATGGATCAACCAGTGTTGACTCCATGTGTGTTCTTTCCACAAACCACTTATGGATCCACCAGTGTCATTGCATGTGTGTTCTTTTCCACAAACCACATATGGATCAACCAGTGGTCATTGCATGTGTGTTATTTTCACAAACCACATATGGACCAACTAGAGTCATTGCATGTGTGTTCTTTCCACAAACTACACATGGATCCACCAATGGAATTGCATGTGTGTTCCTGACATGAACCACATATGGACCCATTAGAGTCATTGCATGTGTGTTCTTTCCACAAACCACACATGGATCAACCAGTGTCATTGCATGTGTGTTCTATCCACAAACCACATATGGATCAACCAATGGAATTGCATGTGTGTTCTTTTCACAAACCACATACGGATCAACCAGTGTTCATTGCATGTGTGTTCTTTCCACAAACCACTTATGGGTCCACCAGTGTCATTGCATGTGTGTTCTTTTCCACAAACCACATATGGATCATCCAGTGTCATTGCATGTGTGTTCTATCCACAAACCACATATGGATCAACTAGTGTTCATTGCATGGGTGTTCTTTTCCACAAACCACATATGGATCCTAACCTTAGGAGAGCCCTAACCTTAGCCCCCTAATGGATCCACCGTTAGACCGAGTCTTCTAGAAGGCACGCCATAACACAGTTGTTCTGCTTGACGATTGTTACATACCGTTTGATTGGGGTGCTTGGACGAATGGGATGGTCTTCGTGAGAGCGATCCTCGAGTAGGCTGTTCTGCGACATGATTGGCCACGCTTGCTCTGGACAAACTGGCATGTTGCGAGTGTCACGACTCACGAGTTCAGTGGGCCATATTCCATTGTCACGTCCCCGTTACTTATCTTCCTCCCCATACTTCTCTTTCTTCCCCTCGAAGCCACTTTCCCCACTTCACTTCCATCCTGATGTAGCCGCAATCCGACGATATCCGCCAATTCTCGGGTCGCTACCTTCATGCTAAGAAATAATTTTACAAGCTTTTGAACTTATCCTACATATTCCTGCTATTCGCCAATCTAACTGCTAATCTTTTTTCCGATTTCTCGACGAACTTCAGATGTGGCAGATGCTGCAGCCCAAGAATCTGGAGATCCTCGCGTGCAACTTCGCATCGATGTTCCCGCTCGTGTGCTCCCACCCAGGATGATTTCGCCGTTACTCCTACCACGAGCTCCCGCTCCACGAGCTCGCGTGCCCGCACGACGCGTGCTCCTGCACGAAGCCGGGCTGCAACTACACTGGCCCGCCGGTAGAGCTCGTCATCCACCTTGCAGATGGGCACTTGATCGAAGTGATTAGGATCTCGTATGGGCAAGCCCAACTTCTCCATGAGCAGGTGCCTTTCATTGACTCGGCATGCTGCCGGCTAATTTTCCAGGGAGGGAACGGCTCTGTTTTCGTCCTGACCATCACCGCCGGTGTTCCGGGAACCAGAGCCGGGTCCACCATCGTGTGTGCCGTATGCGTCAGGTCGGTCTCGTGTGCTTGGCCCTTATACACGGTGCACATGTGGGTGAACGCCCAGTCGCCGCCGTCGGATAGCATTCTTGTGCTAGCCGAGGCGCCGATCTGCCCGACACCGGGGGAGGTGGAGTATGTGGACCTAAGGTCGATCCTATGCGTGCCATTTCAGTACCTTGTCGGTGTTGGACCGAACATGCAGATGCATTTCTACATTTGTATCGAGAAGACCTACAGGGAAATGTAGTACTTGTGCTGTCGTTACTGTTAGACTTAAGCGATGCTTCTCAGGTGCTTAGAGCATACGTGTTGTGCGAATGTACCCCAGTTGTAGTTTTTAGTACTCCTTAATAATTCGACGAGTTATTATATTGGTCCAATCAGCTTGTTGTTATCACGTTGCAAAGACCGCTTGCTCTGGACAGACTGGCAATACCGTGTGCTCCCGCTCCCGCATGTCAGTGTCACGTGTTCCGAGGGCCCACCTGCCAGTGTCACGCCCCCCCCTCCTCTTCCTTCCCCTCGAAGCCACTGTCCCAACTTCTCTTCCATCCTTCCACTCCCATCTGATGGTTGTAATCTGATTTTTGTTGGATTGTTTACATGTAATCTACGTTGATAATGCAACATGCAAATGGCAAAGACACAATTTCTAAAGTGGAAGCACTCACACGCTGCTATTGCACATATTTCTCAATATAGCTCGACAAACCAATTACAATAATTGTACTCGCATTAGACACAACCAAAATTGCAACCATCCTAAACAACATCTAAACCCACATCACACTAATGTCGTCGGAGTCCACCTCGATTGGTGACACCGCCATGCCCTTCCTAGCGACATCCACTCCCGCCCATGGCTTGCCCTTCGCCAAGGAGGCAACAATGGTGTTCTGCACAGCTTCGTCCCCGTCGTCCTCCACATCGGAATCGACAATGACGAAGGTGATGGGGTTGGCATGGACCGAGCGCCGTCGTGCCTGGTGGCTCCTGCTCGAGCTCGACGCCGCATCAGTCCTTCTACAGGTAGGAGGGGCCGAGCTCGCACACGTAGCATCGTTGCTCCTCTCAAGAAACCATGGCCAGTTGATACAACGACGGTAGGATCTTGGGGTGGATCCGCCGCGGTGAGCCCAACCGGAAGCGGTGGAGTAGATGGATCTGCCGGCGAGAGCCATGGAAAGTTCCTAGGAGGGAGTAAGATTGTGGGCCAGGCGTGTCTGGTTCCTGAGCAAGGCCTCCCAGTGATATGTACGCGGGCAAGGTGCCAAAAAAATTCGTCCAATGCGCGCGAGAGGGCTTTTGAACCACGAAGGCGCGAGGTTTGGTTGACAAGTCCACACGCTAGGTCCCCCACCTGTCAGCTGAATGTGGACGGTAGGATTCTGCCCGAGTTATTAAGTAGGGATAAATCACGCTTCACCACTACCCTGACATCCAAAGGCTCCTCATTCCTATTCCCTCGCTCCCCTCGCTCATGGCTCACAGCTCGTGCAGTTCGTCTCAGGCGGAATCAGGGTCGGCTCAACGCTGTCAGGCGGGTGCCCCCATCAGGTACCGGAGGGCGCCCTACGATTACTACCCCAATATGCTTTGTTTGTGTGGTGAGAAGATGCCGAGATGGATTTCATGGACCGACGAAAATACTACAGGAAAATTCAGCAACTCCAGCATCCGAGTGGTAAGTTCCTACTATAGGTACAATGGTAACCTGGATCCGGAAAGCGTAATGTAATTCTTTTTTTTGTTTCCTTCGATCTACTACGCAGGAAGGGAGGGGGACTGGCTATGACAAGTTTGTGTGGATCGAAAAGCCACTGACAGGTTTTCACAGAGAGCTTGTTCAGGATCTGCGTGATGCTGTGTGGGACAAGAAAGAGGAGATTCGTGCAATGGAGCGAGAGATCCGGGAGCTTCGCTAGGTGCAGGGGAGGCAGGGGTAGGGAGGTGGTGAGACAGACGGACTGAAGATTAGGCCAGATAGTGGAAACAATCTCCTCATTATCTGGGCATTATCTGTTGCATTTGCAGTTTATGTTGCCATGTCGTTGTCCAGCAGCTGAAATAAGTTGCTGCTTCGTGGAGTGTAGCAGCCAGCTTAAGAAATTGTTTTTCTGCCCAGAAACTTATCGTAAGTGTAATGCCAATAGCAGGGATTTATTAAGCGCCTATAAATAATTCATGTCTGTGCCACTAACACCCATCCATTTTGGAGAGGATTTAACCGTTCAGCTATCGCGATTGTTCAGATAGTAGTGGCACAGTCACAATTTTGGATTCAACTAGTGGCCTCGGCCGTATCCAATCCTAAAGTCGCTATACATTTTACTCCGAGTACGGGAGGCAGATTGTTTCGCCCGACCAGTTCCACGCACACAACTCCTGAGTTTAACCAAACTACATATATAGGTTCAAGTTCAATACATCATTAGGCTTCTACACTGCTAGCCCTCTTTCTCTTCTTGGGTGCCAACTTTCTTCCTCTTTCCTTCACGTCCACTGGCTTTGTCATCTCCTGCCTTCTTCCTCTTCTTGGGTGCCAATTTTCTTACCTTCACGTACCTTGCATCTCCGGGCCGAGGGAAGTCAGGCCAATCAGCACCAGAATCTTGTCCGGCATCATCACTCCACTCATTTTGGTTTTCTTCTCGCAGCAAAATCACTGAGTCAGCTGTCTTCTTTCTTACCTTGCATTTCCTGTAAAAAAAGTACATGGATTACTACCTTATATCTACAGACAATAAACAATTTTTTGTGTGAATGTACCATCTCATACCTAGGTTTGGGAGCATTAGGGGACATCTAGTTGCTCTATGGCCTATAAGATGGCAGGTCTTGCATCTGTTTTTGCCCTTCTTTGTAGCACAGAAAGCCGAACCCTTCTTCTCAAGAAAATTCTTAAACCTATTCACCTAGGTCTTCCTCTGCCCCTTTTTTTAACTGGATGGCAAAGCTCGAAAGATAGTTGGACTTGGGGCCACTGAGATGGGTCTGTACATGGCTCGACGGATCCAGCGTACGCAGCTCTGAACTTTTCCATAGAGTAGTAGTCTGACAAATACTGATCCAAATTTGGTAGAGTTCTTTTCTTCAACAAGAAGGCCAATGCATGGTCGCAAGGTTTCCCGGTATGCTGCCACTCTAAGCAGGTGCATTCTCATACCTGGATGTTCACAACATCCCTTTCGCTACTCTTGAACATATCAACCACCTCACAGCTTCTGCTGGTTGACGGGAGAACCTTAAGATGAGCAAGTCATCGGCTTCTCTTGTGCAGTTGTTGTAAAATTGGTGGTAGCATATGTCCTCTAAGTCTCCTACCGATCTCTCTTCTTATATTTAACAGGTTCATGATCATAGCACATGTGCTGTCCATCAAGATATGAACATGACGCACTTTTATGTCCTTCACCCAGTTATTCAGGCATTCTGCAAGGTTTTTGTTTATGTAATCAACTTTGATGTCAGGGTTGAATTGACTCCTCTTCCATAACTGCGAATGATGGATGGCTAAGTACTCTGGAAGTTCAGGGGCTTCCACAAAAATCTTGCTCATGAAATATTCGCTGCTACTGGGTTTGTAAACTCTAGAAGCAGGAAACATGTAATGAAATACGCTGCCTGCGTAGTGTGAGTACAAGTTGAGCATCATATGGGCATGGCATTCTCTACCTTCAGCTCACGGGAACACCTCCTTCACTACATTCGTCAGCCCTTTGCATGCATTCGTGGATATAGCCAATGGATCCATGTGGCCTATTGATCTCCTGAGCTGCCTCATAAACCAGACCCAGTTTTCCTCCGTTTCTGTTTCAAACAGTCCGAATGCCATTGGGAACATCCAGTTGTGACCATCAAGTGCTGTGGCAGATGGCAGGCATCCTTTCCATTTGCCAGTTAGGACAGTGCTGTCTACACTCAAATACGGCCTATAGCCGTCCTGGAATCCTTGGATGCAAGGTTTAAGCGCCATGAAAAATCTTTTGAAATATATTTTACCACCTTATGGTTCGGTGTCAATCTCCACAACACTCCCCGGACACCTAGCTTGTACCTCCGCCTTGAAGTTGTACAACATCCTGAAGCTATTGGTCCAATCCCCGTGCAAGACCCCCAGAGCTTTCTCTTTACCTTTCCAAACCGTGTAATACGGAAGGACAATGTTGTATTTAGAACCGAGGCTAGTCTGAATATTCTTCGCGGTCTCCTTAGGGTTATCCTTTAGTATGGACATAGATTGCATAGCCACCCACTCCGTATCAGCCATTGAGGATTTCAGTTTGCTGCCTGTCAGACACATGTGTGGAGGGCCCATTTTGTTCACCTGCAACACAGATTCATTTAAAAGATAAGCGGAGTCGACTAGTTGCCAGAAAGATATCGCACATCAATTGTAGTTATAGAGTGAAAGGAGAGAGAGTTCTAATGGTTTGCTGCATTCATTGCCCCAATACCCTAATTGCATTCGACGCAGGTAAGGCTCTTACTGTGATCCTCCATGGACAATGTACCTCGGCCCGTCCATTCATCCACGTTAACTTGCAAACGGCCTCATACCTCTAGGCAGTGTTCTTCAGTCGATAAACATCGAACTCTCCCTTGATACAAAAATGCCAGAACGACATCCTGAACTCATGCATGCTCCTAAACTCGGTGCCGACCGAAATTATAGGATACTCGTGGTCATGTTTAATTTCTTCTACTTCAACACCCAAATCATCGTCTGGAATACCAGCCTCATCATTAAGTTCCTCGTCTATTTCATCATCACCAGATTCTTGATCCTCTATAGTGCCTTGTTCTTCATCTGATTCAGAATCCTCGCCATCGTCTCTAATGCCTAGTACTGCACACATCATATTGACTCCCATTGGTGGGGCTGCACCATCGTCTCCACCCGGATGAACCAGAACATTGCCCCAATCCACCTCACCGGCAACTCTGTTTTCTCCAAGACACTCGGTTGGTTCTGCTACAACCACATGGGGTGGTCTTATGTTTGCACGCATCCCAAGTACTTCAGTGGACAAACATCAGTCAGAATCAATTTCATCTTGAGTGTACAAAACCCTCTTGCTCTTCCTATGTGCATCCTTCTTCCCGATGTAATCTTTCCTGATGGTATCAATAGGGCTTGACATCCATGTTCCATTCCCCAACGAACTAGGCTTTTTGCGGCCGCTCTTGGGTGTGATCTCCTTACTGCCTCCCCTCACGGGTGTTGGCTCTAGGGTGCTGGCATTATTGCCTGACCTCTGCGATGTGTTCTTCTTTGAATTAGCCCTTTTGCTACTACTATTGGGCATGTTCTCCTTCGTGCTGGCATTATTGCCTGACCTCAGCGGCGTGTTCCGCTCCAAATTATCCCTTTTGCTGCTACTATTGGGCGTCTTCTCCTTCGTGCTGGCATTATTGTCTGATCCAGCGGCGTGTTCTGCTCCAAATTAACCCTTTTGCTGCTACTATTGGGCGTGTTCTCCTTCGTGCTGGCATAATTCCCTGACAGGGGCGTGTTCTGCTCCAAATTAGTATTTTTCTGCTCCCACTGGGTGTGGTAGCCTCCGTGCTGGCCATCTTCGCCTCTTTGCTACCACTCCTAGGAGTGTTCACCACCGTGCTAGCCCTCTTAGCGTTTTTGCTGCTACCGTTCGGTGTGGCATTTTGACTGGATCTCAGGGGTGTACTCTGCGGCGTGGTGCTTTTTGTCGTGCGACTCTTGGGCGTCCTCTTCTCTGGCGTGGTCTCCTTGGTGACGTTCTTCTTCGGGGTGCCCTTTCTAGGGATGCTCTTCCTGCTCCTCTTTATGACGCTCCTTTGTAAGACTCTCCTCTGTTCGAAGCTACCCTCAGTTGCACCAGCCCTAGTGATGCCATGGATCAGGTCACGCATGCATTCTAAAAGTCCATCATCTCTATTGTCGAGTTCCAATTCCTCTCCAACCGTGAGCACTATCAAGTGGAAGTAAACTTCACCTCTATAATGTTTCCTTGTAAATGGTACGACTAAATCCATGGTATCTTTCACTTCGATAGCCTTTTTGCTCCTGTAACCATAATATAACAAACGTGCTTCGTGGGAGGACCCCCACAGCACCTTCACACGTAACGATGCCATCAGGTCAGGTAACTCTACCACTTCTAGGTCGTATCTGCCAAGGATTACATCAAACTTGTCATAGAATTTTTCTGTGCCATCATCTAATTTTGCATTATAATCCGCGACACCGATACGTACGATTACTTTGCCATCATCAGGTTCTTTAGGATAGAAACCTCCAAGAGGTTCGAGAGATGGAGCGGCACCATCAGACCCAGCCCCAATGCCACCGCCGCCATCACCAGCGTGATCGTTAGCTGGATCAACCTCGGTGGAAGTACCAGGACTAGGAGCAAGGCGAGGGCCCTTAGCAGCGGGAGCTACATTACATGGTGGACAGGCAGGGCCCCTTCTAACGGCAGCCACAATAGGATCAGCTGCTGCCATGCCACCTCGACGATCAGGAGCAGTTCCCACAACAGCAGTGTTTCGAGTGCTAGCAGAGTCCAGACCATGAGCTGGTTTCAGACCAGCAGCTCGCTGAACCCGAGCACGGGTTCGAGGAGGAGACAAGGCATCCGTCTTGCAACAACAATGGGGCAGCCTCCGGAAGCCTTAGTTTGCTCAACAACGGCAGGGATTGGATCAACAGCGTCCAGATCAACAACAACACGAGGAAGACCAGTACTAGCAGATTCTAGAGCATGAGTTCGCACAACTTGAGGACGGTTTTGAGGAGGAGCAGCACACAAGGCGGCGGTCTTGGCAACAACAGTGGGGCAGCCTCCGGACGCCTTAGTTTGCTCAACAGCGGCATGGATTGGGTGAGCAGCAGCCGCAGCAACACAGACACGGGGAAGGGGACGACCAGTACCAGCAGATTCCAGAGCAGAGTTTTCCACAACAGCAATACGGGGACTCCTACGAGGAGGTTGCCTGACAGAAGCATGTCACGGACGAGGAACCACATTTTGCTCAACAACAGCAGGGGTTCGAGTTAGACCTCCCTCTCCAATAATAGCTGGGCGACTCCCAGTAGCAGGAGCTTCCTCATCCACTATGTTACACACCAGCATAACCACGCGAAGCCTAACATGCTTTTTCATCAACCCAATTAGCTGACTGTCAGACGCTATAGGAACCTTGAAGCCTCGTTCATCAACGAGGCTGAACCGTGCAGTCTGCTTTGGTCTCATTTCAGCAAGTTTATGCACATCAGCAACCAAACCAGGGACAGTGCATAACTGCACAGACACTACTTCCATCTTCAGACTCTGAGCCTGTTTCCACGTGCTCTTCGCATGTGCTAATTTAATGAGGTAGCCGCAGATGCTCACCAGAACCGTGTATTTGGGTTCAGCGGAGATCCTAGTTGACAAAAAATTGGAGACAAAAGATAAGAAATGTTTATCAGCGTCATGCTAGCAAACAATTCTATGTTCGATATATCTCTGTAATGCCAATAGCCAGCTAGCAGTTATAGGTAGTGCGAATAGCAAAGAGAAGAGTAGCTCACCCGAAATTAGCCAGAAGTACTTCTTCCTCAGCAAATGGATCTGCCATCCTCCGCGCTGCTCAGCTCATCGGCGGTAGAGGCGGGCTAGATCGTCGCAACGGCTGGCACAACATTCGGCATTAGAGCTCGGTAGCAGCGAGTAGGCGCAGCAACTGTCTAGGGTTCCAAGAACTCAAGAGGGACAAGCTTCTTTATTTCACCAACCAAATCCTCTAGGGAGAACACAAACCGATGCACCTAATGCAGATGGCAAGAACATCACAAAGATGCTCCACTCCTTCTGACATGGGTATGCCCAACAGGCACCCAACTACAGCCTACTTGGTACGGCTCGACGGAAGGCCCACTCGACGACCTGCCTAGGTCTATCATGCCCATGTCGGTTCGAGTGGTATGAAGCCCATATGGACACAGACTCTCAAACGCACAAGACAAGGAAACCGCAAGACTAGAGTTTGAATCTAAATTGTAACCAACTCGTATTGGTACCTGAGACCTAGCCTCCCCATATATAAAGGCTAGGAGGGTCCAACGAGGAGGACGATTCTCACAATACACAATAGATCACGACTCCCCCAATAGATAGATCTACGATCTCCCACATCACCACAATAGACAATATATCTAGACATCGATCTCTCGCATACACATACGCCAGATCTAATCTGCGCATACACCGCTATCAGCGGCATTGTAATCCTTCGGATCATCATCAATGAAGAGCAGACAAGCAGGAGTAGGGTCCTCTACAAGGCCTGAACCTAGGTAAACCTTGCGTCCCTGTGTGCTTCTTTGCTAGTCGTACCGAGATCTCCAAGAGCTCCTCCTTCTCTAAAACCCAAGTCCATAACAATGGACATTGATGAGTTAAACCCTCGTCAATTGGCGTCGTCTGTGGGAACTGGGAGCGCTGATATTACGATCGTGACGGCCCCATCACCAGCAATGTACGACTCATCATCTATTGGAGGCCAGATCTAATTCAGCTCGCTCATCATCAAGCAGTGGTCGGATCACATCCAATCGATTCATCTATGACAACATGCTCATCTTCATTGTTAATATCGTTGCCACGGCCAATTTCAACTTCATCAACATAGGCGCGGGGCTCAACGTCATCACGCCGCCCTCCTACCCGGCTGATTGGATCTACCGGATATGAGTTTTGCGTTTGTCAATCTGTCCTACGTTAACATTAGATGGCCAAGTTCAACAATAATCTACTACACGACTCGCCTTGGCAGCATCCATGGTTATGATACTATTTGGGATTGAAAGCTACTACCGCGATACAAAGACATACGTACGAGCCGGACTCGATTTCCAACTATGATCAAAGTATTCCAAATTGAAGAACGACAAGCTAAAGTGGCCCTAGCAAGAAAAAGAATATTACTCGATGGAATCTAACTGTACCAAATAGTGCACGGGCTGCAGAGGAAAATTCAAGAGGAAAATTAAAAGTACTTCACCTAGAGAAAACCACCGTGACAAAAAGTCAAATCTGCAGCATGGATCAAAGTGCAAGACGACAAGAGACCTTTTCTAGCAAGAGACTTCATGTATGTTCATGTCGACCGGTTCTAAGAAAAAAAATCAATCGGCAAGCTATCCTGGCTCTTTGCGCGAGTAAGTATGTATCAGATTAGTCCATCGCGGTTATCGGAAACATATCAGTACAAAACAACGACAAACGGAGTGCGGATCACATGGCTATATCCACCGCGCCGACTCCGTCCGGCTACGTCAAATTCTACGCCCGGGCTGCGTCGGCTTCGCCACATGGACTACTCGACCGCCACGCCACTCGCCGTTGATTCCTACCGTCAGCGACCCGCTGCCGCGTTAACTCCGGTTCCGCCGCATGACTCTGTCAACCTCGTGTCCGCCGCGTTGACATGCTTGCTATATCAACTCTATGCATGGGGCTCCGCCACGCGAATAGCTAGAATCTTCGACTCCGGCGATGCACTACGATCTTCACTCCAGTGACTCGAGCGCTCGGGGGCTCCCTCCGCTTCAGCAGCTTGCCGCGGTCTTCTACTTCGACAACCCGCTAATGTCTTCAGCTCAGGTGACTCGGGGCTCCCTCGGTTCCCATGATCGCAAGCCACTACAATTTTTGACTCGCGTGACCCACCGGTAGTATCGGCTTCCGTGACAGCAACCCGCTGCCACCATTGGGTACGACAACATGCTACGATCTTCGACTGCAGCAAACTGCTGCCACCATCGGTTTCAGCGACCCACTGCCGCATTGACTCCGGTCCGCTGCATTGGCTCTCGAACGCTTCCTCAAGTACATCGACCACATCTACTCTACACTCAGGGGCTTCTTCGGGTCCAGCGACCCGTTGCGTTCTTCGGATCCGGCGACTCGGGGGCTCCCTCGGCTCTAGCGACTCGCATTGGTCTTCGACTCCAGCGACCCGCTACGGTTTTCGACTCCGGTGACCTATTGAGTCTTCGACTCCGGCACCCTGTTGCAGTCTTCGACTCCACCAACCCACTGTCTTCTACTATAGTTACCCGCCATGGTATTTGACTCGGGTGACCGGCAGGTTGCATCGGCTCCCGTGACCGCGACCCGTCACCTCCATCGACCAGCGACCCGCTGCAGCCTTCGACTGCGGCTACCCACTACAATCTTCGGTTGGTGGCAAGTCACGCGCTGGTGTCGAGTTCGCCCGCCGCGTCAATTCTGTCTGCCGCGTCAATTCTGTCCGCCGCATCAACTCTACACACAGGGTTTGCGTCAACTCCGTCGCATGACCCGCTGTGGTCTTCGACACCGATGACTTGCTGCAGTCTTCTACTATGGCGACCTGCTACAATCTTCAGTTGCGGCAAACTTATGCCGCCATCGGCTTCGGCGACTCGCTGCCACGTTGACTTCGGTTCGCCGCATCGGCTCTCGAATGTCGCCTCGGCTACATCGACCACATCGTTTCGCCACTCGGGGGATCTGCTGAATCGGATGTGCAACCCGCTGCGGTCTTCGGCTGTGGTGATTCGTGGACTCCTTCGGCTCTGGCGACCCGCCGCAGGCTTCGACTCCTTTGGCAATGGTGACCTTCTACTATCTTCGGTTGCGGCAACGCGCTGTCTGCGACCCGCTATTGCGGCGACTCCCATCCGTCAGGTGACCCTCTACTGTGTCGACTTTGTTTGCCACGGCTCGATTCGGTATTCAGCTGACGCGACCTGCAACGGTCTTCGACTCCGCTGCATAACCTGTATTTACCATCGACACCGAGCGACCCGCTTCGGTCTTCGGCTCTAGTGACTCGGGGGCTCCCTCCTCTACGGCAACCTGCCGCGTCCTTCGACTGCGGCGACCTTCTGCGGTTTTCGGATGAGGCGACCCGATGCGGTCTATGACTGCTGTGGCTCGTTACAGTCTTCATATGCTACAACTTGTCATCACCACACGACTTTGGTCCGCAGCATCGACTACGTCCGCCTCGTGACCTGCTGCCACGACGACTCCTTCCACAACACGACTCGCCGTCATGTCGACTACGTCCATGGTATTGACTTCGTGTCCACCGTGCGACTCGCCGCTGTGTCGACTCCGTCCATCTCGCGACTCCGTTGGCCTCGACCATGCATCCATCGTGTCTACTCCTTTCAACGAAACACTGCATGACTCGCTGTCGTGTTGAGTCCTTCAACTACGGCGGCCCTCAATAATGCTAAGTTACCCTCTACTTAGAGTTGATTCATTTTTAACTATTTAGTTTAATCGCACTCGATACACTCGGGGGCTGCGCCCTGTTCGAGTAACCTAATATGTCATCGATTACACGCACTCGAGCACCTCATACGGGACAACCCGAGTAGCTGATTCGGCCTGATCGTCGAATCCTTGAACTCCGAGTACCTCGACAAGGTACTGAGACTAAGGGTAATCAGGCTAACGAAGAGGCCTAGCATGCAGTGCAAAAGTGTCGACTCAATTAGCACCAGAATTTTACTTTGCAAACCGACATGAAAATAAACTTTACAAGACGCAAGTACTTCACAATTCATAATTTTTTATACAACTTACAAGGATGTCGATTGCATCGAGCTATTATATCGGGTCCTCCAACAGGAGTCAAAAAAACAACTGGCTACGCCATAAACTCAAGACCCGAGTAGAGTCCCTCCTCGGATGGTTGCATTGCTTGATGCTACCAAGACGCGACGCTAGTCACGCACCCGATAGACGCGACACTAGCCACACGCCCGACAGAAGCAACTGCGTCGACTCCATCCGCATCGCCGACTCACCCGGCTAAGAGCCGCACGACTCGCAATGTCGAGTCCTTCTAGCTAAATGCTACACGGCTCCGTTGTGTCAACTCCGACGGCATCATCGACTCTTGGATCTTTATGCGTGAGACGCTGACTCGATGCACTTTTAGGTCAGTGGATTCTCCTCTCATGATTTTCGACTATACCTACAAGATACAAGTCTCGAGTCTCTGCCCGAGTCTACGACTCCGCCAGACACTCGAGGGCTACTCCAAACTGGAGCGCTAAATGTGCATATACAATATCTTTGAGTGGCATGCTCTGAATCCTCACTCGAATCCACAATTCGACTAAGGACTCGGGGGCTACTCCCATAGGGAGCGCTGGCCGCGCACCCGAAGAAATTTGTGTAGATATCCAAGCATTATGAAAACCCTTCACTCGAATCTACGATCGGATTGTGGGCTTCGGGTTACTCCCATAGGGAGCGCTGAAAGCATATTCGACTGAAACAAGCAAAAGACGACAGCAGTCGCAAAATGTTTATAGTCCCCACTCGAGTCTACGACTCAAATAGGCACTCGGGGACTACTCCCATAGGGAGCGCTGGTCGCGCACCCTATGATTATTTTTCCTTGCACATCGTACTATGTGTCGATAACATCCACACTCAAATGCTATGGTGACTCCGCCTCATATTTTCCCTACAAAGAGATTACGTCTCCTGGGCCACCCGAATCATCTCCGCGATAAGAAAAATTCGGATGCCGCGCTTGCAGCATGAAGATAAGACCTGAATAAGGCCTAACAATGCACCTACTACGCTCTACCAGAAATAATCCGTACCCACAGGTACGATGAACATGCCTCGACGGACGCGTCGAGTGCTCACATTTGTACACTAGGATGCGACTCTATAAGACCTCCGTGGCGTGAGTTGAAATATGCCAGCAATTTCTGAATTCGACTCCGGGGACTTGAGTTTGAGTACGTAGCGTTGTTTTTGCCCTAAAGCAATTAACTGGTCCCGATCCATCGAGCGCACCAGGCACGTTTACCATCATCCCTATACTATGAATTTCGACTGACCCAGTGAACATCCGGGTGAGTGCTTCGCACTCGACACAATTGTTGGCTCCGACATCCTAATGCAAGATTCAAGATTAACTAAGTCTCCACCCGAATCTACGATTCGGCTGGACACTTGGGGGCTACTGACATGGGTATGCCCAATAGGTACCCAACTACAGCCTACCTGGTGCGGCTCGACGGAAGGCCCACTCGACGACCTGCCTAGGTCCATCATGCCCATGACGATTCGAGTGGTATGAAGCCCATATGGAAACGGACTCACAAACGCACAAGACAAGGAAACCTCAGGACTAGAGTTTGAATCTAACTTGTAACCAACTCATATTGGTACCTGATACCTAGCCTTCCCATATATAAAGGCTAGGAGGGTCCAACGAGGAGGACGATTCCCACAATACACAATAGATCACGAGTCCCCAATAGATAGATCTACGATCTCCCACATCGCCACAATAGACAATAGATCTATACATTGATCTCTCGCATACACATACGCCAGATCTAATCTGGGCATACACCGCCATCGGCGACATTGTAATCCTTCGGATCATCATCAATGAAGAGCATACAAGCAGGAGTAGGGTCCTCTACGAGGCCTAAACCTAGGTAAACCTTGCGTCCCTGTGTGCTTGTTTGCTAGCCGTACGGAGATCTCCAGCGCTCCTCCTTCTGCAAAACCCAAGTCCATAACAATGGGCATTGATGAGTTAAACCCTCGTCACCTTCACTCTCAAATTCCAATGAAGCTACTAAAGCAATTGGGGGAATAAGAGAGGAAGAATCAAAGGGAGAACACAAAATCCCCCAAGATCTAGATCCCAAAGATTCACTCACAAAGAGGGGATTTGGTTTGGTCAAATTGTAGATCTAGATCTCCTCTAACTTCCCCTCAAATATTGTCAAGAATCATTGGAGGGGAGAAAGGAATCAAGCATAAGAGATTAAACCAAAAGGGGAAAGGCTTGAGAAATAGAGAGAGGAACCACCAGAAAAAGAGAGAGAGAAAGCATTTATAGGAGGGAACAGATTCTGCCCGTTGGGACCTTTTCCCCGACCTGGGCCGGTAGTACCGGAATAGGCCAGTACTACCGGACCCGTCGAACAAGCAATGCTAGGGCGGGTCAATGCGGGCGAGCTGGCTAGGCGATTGAGTGAGCGAGGAAGCAAAGGGGATTGGGTGGCGAGGCGTGGGAGCTAGGGCAGCTACGCGGGGCCAGCATGCGGGGCGAGCGCGCGAGGAGGGCGAGGCGGCTGCGCACGCACGAGCGAGAGGAAGAGCATCCCACGAGTGGAGCGACGCAGCTGGCGGCTGGCAAGGTGGAGCGAGCAAGCTGGCCTAGCCCGGTAGTACCGGCCCGCCCGGGCGGTACTACCGTGAAGGGCCGGTGCTACCTGTTGGGGCAACTGAACCAGGCAGAGAGGAAAACAACACGCATAAGGGCGGCCGGTAGTACCCAGCGGTACTACCGCTTGGCCCAAAACAAAAATACCTTTTCTTTTTCTTTTTAAATTAGAGAAGAGGCAAAATACAAACAACAATAACTAGAGCTAGGAAACTCCGGACCCAAAACCAATTTTGTTGGAAATATTAGATATCACCAAGTGAGAATGTATCAAGTATTATAATGTGAGATACCTCACTTTGTGAGAATCTAGAAAACCTCCAAGAATAAAACCGCAACAATATATAAAAGGGAGATCCGATTTTGATGAACAAGAGCTTGTTATGAAGATTACCACAAGATCTATATCCTCACATGGACAGGGCCAACACACAACCATGAAACATGATGCTAAGAATGCAAAGGTTTGAGATCTCTCCGAAAGATATGATCGATCTACTCACTCGAGAGCCCCTCTTGATAGTACGGATATCTATCCTAAACCTGGTCTCTCAACTACCAACACAAGATCGGAAAAAGGGAAACCTATCAAGAATACCTTTCCCTTGAGCATACTTTGACCTTGTCTTCATCGATCCATGAACACCGAGGATGGCAAGCATCAAACATGAGATCTTCTAGAGATGGCGCATTTTGAGCTTGCACAACACATCTTCTTCTTCATTTCATCTACCTTGAAGCCAACACATGCTCCAAGTGATGCCAATGGAAAAATCCTATAAGTGCAACTTAATGCAAACATTAGTCCATAAAGATTGTCATTAATTACCAAAACCACACATGGGGGCCCACATGCTCTTTCAACTGGCACTAAAGTTGCGTACCTCCGTTACAAGTTTGCCTCGCCCTGCACAGAAGTTGCCTCATCAAACACAAAAATTGCCTCAATTGGCCTTGTTGGAAACCTAAGTTACTTTGTTATGCATCGAAGTTGCCTCACCTGGCACCGAAGTACCCTTATCGAAGAAATAAGTTGCCTTGTCGGGACCAAGTGGCCTCGCCAAGTACCAAAGTTGCATCATCGAGCATTGAAGTTGTCTCGCCGGGCATCGAAGTGGTCTCATCGGGTACTGAAGTTGCTTGTCAAACACCAATATTGCTCAGTCAGGGCATCAAATTTGCCTCGTCGGGCAATACAGTTTCCTCGTAGGACACTGAAGTTGCCTCATAGGGCACCAAAGTTTGGATTCTCACCACGCAGATAAAGAGGAACTCGCTCTGCTCCATCGATTTCCAAGGACACAACGAGATAGTACTAGTGAGGTTGGAATTTTCTTACTCGTTTATTTCATGTATTTCTTTTTACAACCAGGATCTTCTGTGCAATGGGTCTTCTTCTCCCAACATTTCTAAGTAACAGGCTTTTCAAGCGGGATCTCCTAACACCGAAGTAGACTCGTCGGGCACCAAAGTAGACTCGTCGGTCACAATACTTGTCTTGTCGGGCATTGAAGTAGGCTCATCGAACACAGAAGTTGTCTCGTTGAGCACCAAGTCGCCCCGTGGGGCACCAAAGTTGCCTGTCGAGAACCAACATTTGTTTAGTTGGGCACATAAGTTGCCTCGTCGGGCACCCAAGTGGCCTCCTCGGGCATCAAAGTTGTCTCATCGAGCATCAATATTGCTCAGTCAGGCATTAGTTGTATTGTCGAGTAAGGAAGTTGCCTTGTCAGTAACCTAAGTTGCTCTGTCTCGCAGGGCACCGAAGTTGTCTCGTTGAGCACCAAAATTTGCTTCGCCAACCACTGAAGTTGTTTCATCGAGCACCGAAGTTACTTTGTCAGGCACACAAGTTGCTTTGTAAAGCACCGAAGTTGTTTTGTCGGGCACCAAAGTTGCTCCATCAGGCACAAAAGTTGCTCGGTTGATCACAAAAGTTAATATGTCGTAAACGAAAGTTGCAATGTGGCACACCAAAGTTGTCCTATTGGGTGTTGTGAAGTTTCTTATAATTATTGTGAAGTTGACTAATGCTATTTTTTGTGAAATTTTCCTACCGTTAGTTGCCTAGTGCTACACTAAAGTTACTTTGTCAGCAACAAAGTTGTTTCATCGGGGATGTTTTGTCGAACACCAAAGCTGCTTTGCCGAACACCGAAGTTGCTTCGTCGAGCACCGGAGTTGCTTCGTCAGGCACACAAGTAGTTTCGTCAAACACCAAATTTGCTTTGTCGGGCACATAAGTTACTCGGTCGATCACAAAAGTTACAATCTCGCACATGAAAGTGAAGGGGTTCACGCATGAAAACAATAAATGTTTCCTACGCCAAGGACCCTAATGCCAGGACCTATCTATTAGTAATGCAGCAACATGAGGGGCTTTTCGAAAACTTACCCTTGAAGACAGAAAAGCGTTGTCAATGCTCGGGAGAGCGTGATTGATGTAGACGAACCTAAGCTGACCTCGAGGTCGTGTTGAAGTCCCGACAACTCCTGCGTCTCCAGCGACTCCTAGTGCCCCAAGTATTGCACCTCGCAGGGAGTTACACATGTCTAGTGCCTAAAGATGACTCCCGCTCCTCCGATCCATCAACAGTTGCGGAAGTATAGCTTCTGGATCCGAATCCCGCAGCGCGATGGCGCTCCGCGGTGAAGAAGAATCCTGCTCGCGTGGATCCAAACTTGGGACCATGGTCACGGGAGAGAGAATCAAATGGAGGAACCTTTTATTGATTATTGTGTATTTAATTTGTCAAAATACCTCTCTTTATATAGGGGAAAAATCCCCACATAGGCAATTTCCTTAGCCATGTGGGACTAAACAAAGGAGGGGGGAGAGGGGGGCTTGGCCGGCTGGCCAAGGCCCTAGTGGGACCCGCACAGGGTGCCTTGGCCTAGCCAGACATCCCCTCTTCCTTCCTCCCTTTGGTCTTTCCCTCATGGATACTTTTCCCTCCGGATTTTGGCCCAATTAGGTATTTGACCCTTTTTAATTCCTTTTATTTTATTGAATAAATATAAATGAATGATTAAATTAGTATTCAACATTCACTTACATATTTTTCAATCCCCGTTGATGTGGAACTCATTCCATCTCATTCCGGACATCCTCCGGACTTACCGAAACCCTTCCGATTTTTTCTCTTTCTTTTCTTCGGTGATTCTGCCGATACCAAAACACTCTCTGAGCATCATCATCAAGCCCTTAAGAGTGATACCCCACAGTTCGAGAACACTTCAGACATGGTCGGGACCCTCCGATACCAATGATCATCAGAGGGACCTAGATGGCCATGTGATCCCTGTGCATTCCACGAAATCTTTCATCGTTAAACCTTGAACGTCATGTGGTATTCCTTTTATCTCTCGATACTTGCATTGTCCGGGATCTGATCAATGACATCACTATGTCGTGTTCAATCTCGTTATCAACAAATTCTATTTGACTTGTTCCGATAAGTGATATCCCTATGATCAAAATAACACATTGCACATCTATTGGATACAACCTCTTCGAGTGGTCCCTTGAGTATCTTTTTGTCACGCGGATGGACAAATCCCGCTCTTGAAGCATATTGCCTCAACTGTTCCTCCAAATACCTGAACACACCTTTATGATCACCGAGTCACCACATGACATTTGATGCTATCTAAGTATTCTTGGGAAACAATGATTGATCTGGCCTCACGGTCTAAGAAATAGGACACTAGGTATATTCTAATCATCATAACTTGAACTTCGTGACATGATTGGGTCACGATGCTTAAGTTGGGTATAACTTATCATCTCATTCTCGCAATGAGGTGACTCCATTATTAACTGGCATAAATGCCACATGATCAGGAAACCTTGATCATCTGTCGACCAATTAACCAGTGAATAGAGCTTCACTGGGCACTCCTGGTTGTTTATGTATCACACGTGTATTGACATTTCCTTTCAATACAGTTATGGCATGATATAAAACTTAATCATAAACTTTATAAAATATGATAATAATCCATATTATTATTTTTCTCTAGGGCATGTTTCCAACAGAAAGTTGCAATATCATGCACCAAAGTTGTAATGTTGGGTGTTGCGAAGTTGCTTATAATTATTGTAAAGTTGCCTAATGCTATTTTTTGTGAAATCGCCTACTGTGAGTTGCCTAACAAAGGTTACTTCATCGGGCATCGAAGTTGCTTCATCGGGCTACGATGTTTCCTCGTCCGCAGTGGCTTGCCTAAAGAAGGGTCGTCCACACCCACCGTGATAACGCTGTTTTAATGGCCTACAGACTCATCGGCTTCCGAAGTTGCCTCGCCGGGCCCTGAAGTTGCCTCGTCAGGTAGCGTCATCCTAATGGACTACTGGCGTTGCCTCACCAGGCTCCAAAGTTGCCTCGTCGAGAAGCGGCTTGCCTAAAGAAGGGTCGTCCTCACCCACCGCAGCAGCGCCGTCCTAATGGCCTACCAAAGTTTCCTTGCTGGGCTCCAAAGTTGCCTCGTCGAGATTTGATGTTGCCTCGTCGGGCTCTGATGTTGCCTCGTCGGTAGTGGCTTGCCTGAAGAAGGGTCGTCCTCACCTATCGTGGTAGCGTTGTCCTAATAGCATATCGAAGTTGCCTTGCTGGGCTCCAAAGTTGCCTTGTTGGGCACCAAAGTTGCCTCGTCAGCAGCGATTTGCCTGAAGAAGGGTCATCATCACCCACCACGGTAGCGCCATCCTGATGGCTTACCGAAGTTGCCTCGTTGGGCTCTAAAGTAGCCCTGTCGGGCACTGAAGTTATCTCATGGGACTCCGTTGTTGCCTCATCAAGCAGTAGCTTGCCTGAAGAGGGGACATCCCCACCCACCGCCGCAGCACCATCCTAATGGCCTACCGAAGTTGCCTCGCCGTGCACCGAAGTTGCCTCGCTGAGCTCCAAAGTTTCCTCGTCGGTAGTGGCTTGGTAGCGCTGTCCTAATGGCCTACCAAAGTTTCCTTGTCTGGCACCAAAGTTGCATCGTCGGGCACCGAAGTTGCCTCGTCGGTAGCGGCTTTCCTCAAGAAGGGACATCCTCACCCACCTCGGTAGCGCCGCCCTAATGACCTACCGAAGTTGCCTCGCTAGGCTCTGGAAATGACTTATCAGGAACCAAAGTTGCCTCGTGGGGCTCCGATGTTGCCTCACCGGCAGAAATTTGCCTGAAGAAGGGCCATCCTCACCCACCGTGGAAGTGCCATCCTAATGACCTACCAATGTTGCCTCACCGGGCTCTAATGTTGCCTCATCGGGCAGTGACTTGCCTAAAGAAGGGTCGTCCTCAACCACCACGACAACACCGTCCTAATGTCCTACCAAAGTTACCTCGCCGAGATCCAAAGTTGCCTCGCTGGGCTCCAAATTTGCCTCTTCGGGCTCTGATGTTGCCTCGTTGGCAACGGCTTGCCTAAAGATGGGACATACTTACCCACCGCGGTAGCGCCATCCTAATGGCCTACAGATGTTGCATGACCGAGCTCTGGAGTTGCCTCTTCGGGCGATGACTTTCCTAAAGAAGGGTCATCATCACCCACCACGGCATTGCCTTCCTAATAGCCTACCAAAGTTGCCTCATCGAGCCCCGATGTTGCCTTGTCAGCAGTGGCTTGCCTGAAGAAGGGTTGTCCTCACCCACCGTGGTAGAGCTATTCTAATGGTCTACCAAAGTTGCCTCGCCGGGCTCTAAAGTTGCCTTGTGGGGTTCCGATTTTTCCTCATCGACAGCGGCTTTCCTGAAGAAGGGTCATACTCACCCACCACAGTAGCGTCGTCCTAATGGCTTACCGAAGTTGCCTTGTCGGGCACTGAAGTTGCCTCGTGAGGATCTGATGTTGCCTCGTTGGCTAGCAGCTTGCCTGAAGAAGGGACGTCCCCACACACTGCCGCAATGCCATCCTAATAGCCTACCGAAGTTGCTTTGTCTGGCACAGAAGTTGGCTCATCGGGCACCAAAGTTGCTCAGTAGGGCACAAGTTGCCTTGTGGGGATTCGAAGTTGCATCATCGGGCTCTAAAGTTGCCTTGTCAGGCAGCGCCATCCTAATGGCCTACCAAAGTTTCCTCGCCAAGCTCTAAAGTTGCCTCATCATGCTCCGATGTTTTTGTTGGGGGGATAACCCCAGGTAGGGTCACGCTAGGGTATAATGGCCATGATAGCCGAGGTACGACAAGGCCAAAGCAGTAGCTGGCTGAGTTACCTCATGGCAGGCCGAATTATGGCAAGACCCGGCCCGGTGGATGTTCAACTAACGTTAACCTGGCCAACATAAAGCATATGTCGGATAGCTCAATTTATGTTTTTTGCAGGTGCCCACGAAGGCCGAGTAACCAGGCACAAGCCGGGTTATCACTTGGCTTACAAGAGAAGGAAGGAATCTCGCTGGTCAAAAAGTGGCCCCTTTTCACTGTAGCGTGAGCGAAGCGGAAAGAGGAGAGGATCAGTGAGAAGTGGGTGACAAGGGTGACGTAGCCAATGTCGACTGACGCCACCAATGTCGGATGACGCCACGCTGCAGAGGGGCTCAGAGAGGCTTACGCCCTGAGTCCAGACCAACCTGTTAAAGGGAAAAAGAAGCATCTAGCTTTATCGAGGGGCATATTCGGAGAAAATGCCTCCATGTAAGCCCTAGATATGTAACCTAGGCTCCCCTATATAAGGAGCACCACGACCTCCATAGAGAGGGTCAGCCATTTTTACTAAGGGAAAACCCTAGAGTGTAGTGTGTATGGGTAGAAAGAGCATTGTCTTCTTCCCACGAACAACTGGAGGAGCCATTGTAATCCAACATTGATTGAGAGAGAATACAAGCTTCCGTGTGTGTGGAATCACCACACTATCCCTCCCTAGATTCCTCTCGTGCAGATTATCCCCACTCTTAGCCTATACATGGCATCTGCCGTGCCACCACCACGACAGTTGGCGCCCACCGTGGGGCTAGCAGCGCTAGCAGGAGTGAAGATCCGGACGAGAAACTTCATCAACACCGGCGACCGCATCGTCTCTGAGCTCGTTTAGAGCTTTGGAGCACTGGATTACGTCAGCGACAACACTCTTAGCTTCGGCGACCGTCCTCCACCGAGGAACAACCTCTTCATCAACCTTGGTGCCCACAAGATCTATGTCGGTGTGGACGAGTCCTGCGTTCACCCGTAGCACGTTGTCGAGGGAGGTGAGCCACCTCTTAGTACAGCTCGCGGTGTGCGTATCACTCGCCCCGCTAGCAGCGTTGAGGTCATGATGACTGCAGCAGATGATGGGAAGGGTAAGGATCCGGTGCTAGATCCAGACGCAACGCCAAAGGCAACAAGGTCTCGGTTTCCCCCTCTAGAGAGGCCTGAGAATGTACTACAGCAGGCAATACATAGCTTAGCTACTCCCATAGCACATGGGGTAGATCCGGCTCAGGCACAGGCCGAACTGGAAGAAACTAGGCTAGAAATGTTAGCTGGAGCAAAGAAGGTAGCCGAGTTGCAGCAGTCACTGAACATCACCCTGCGCGAGTATGCCAAGGCAAACCTGCTTAGCCCAACTCGGATGGATGGGGTAAATATTAGAGGAAGAAACTTGATCATTGAGATAGACAAGGAATATGTGCCTAAGCTGAGTCAGACAACTACTCTAGTGATAGCAGGGATGGAGAGGTATAGCACCCCTGCAAAAAACCTCAGGGCTGCCAATGCAGCAGCATCCGAGTTAGAGGGTTTGACCGGGGAAGCCCGAGAAAGGCGGCAGGAGAGAGTTAACCATTTGTTAAGGGTAGCATGTCAGCAGAATGAGGAAATAAACAAGGCAAACCTGGCACAACTTGGAGCTTCGCACGTAGTTCATTTGGCAAGGAATAACCCGACAAAATCCACCGGAGTAGCATCATCCCCTCATGATCACCCAAGGAGAGAGGAGGTGGTAACCTCGGCTAGGACGAACAAGAAAATAGTACCGTATGATCCGACAAGGGCCGAGAAAGGCAAAGTAGTGCAAATTGATGAAGATCGTCATAGTGCCAGCCGAGGTGAGGATGGACGAGGTAACCATGAGCAAGGCAATGCTGGTTAGAGAAACGCTCGGAATGGCAATGCCAGCCAGCGTAACTCGGTGGGAGCAGGGAAAAACCCACCTCGGCAACAGCAGCAACAATATGAACCTCTGCCAGGGAGAAGTGCTGGTCCGGCGATGCAGCAACAATATGCTCGTCCGGGTCAGGATAGATGCTTACTCGGCCATGGATGATGCTAGATTTCCAAGACCGGATCACCATGTGATTGGCTCGAGGCTTGGGAACAGAAATTTGTAGCCAGATGATGCTAGGTTAAAACTGGACCAGATCCACAGGTCGTAGATTGATGTCTACGCACTTCTATTCTTGTAGACAGTTGTTGGGCCTCCAAGTGCAGAGGTTTGTAGAACAGCAACAAGTTTTCCCTTAAGTGGATCACCCAAGGTTTATCGAACTCAGGGAGGAAGTGGTCAAAGGTATTCCCTCTCAAGCAACCCTGCAATCAAGATACAAGAAGTCTCTTGTGTCCCCAACACACCCAATACACTTGTCAGGTGTATAGGTGCACTAGTTCGGCAAAGAGATAGTGAAATACAAGTGGTATGGATAAATATAAGTAGTAACACTGATAGAAAATAACTTGATGGTGTGGAAAAGACTAAAAGTAAACTGAAATAAAGATGGCAGCAAGCAAACATGTAATAGATCTAAATGCAAACGGTGTATCAATGCTTAGAAACAAGGCCTAGGGATCATACTTTCGCTAGTGAATACTCTCATATAAATATCTTCTCTTTATGATACTACTCTTAACTACTCTCTGATTGGACACTCTAATCAACGGTAGGGCTGTAACAGCACACCTCAAAGTAATCCTTTCCCATCTAGAAAGCCCCACACTGTCACCTTGAGCACTAGATGAGTCCAACAAACACCACAATTTCATAAAGATATCCAATTCCAAATATAACTCATAACAAGTATTTGTAATCTCTAGCCTAAGTGCCACCATGGTGAGCATGCTGTCACTTTCACACACATGGGGAGAGCAGAGATCTATGAAGCACTTGAGTAGCAAGGTAGATCTATAGATTACAAGCTCATGATCTCAATAAGATCATGCATAGAGAGAGATGAACACATAGCTACCGGTAGAACCCTTAGCCTCGAGAGAGAACTACTCCCTCCTCATGATGGGAATCAACAATGGTGATGGAGATGGCGGTGGAGATCGATGGAGATGGCTCCGAGGGCACTTCCCCATCCCGGCAGGGTGCCGGAACAGAGACTTTCTGTCCCCCGAATCTCCCCTTCGGTGGCGGCGGCGCTGCAGAACTTTTCATGGCTGGATGATTGACGATTTAGGGTTTTGGCTTCGGGAGGCTTCTTATAGGCCAGAGGGCAAGGTCGATGGAGTGCCAGGGGGCCCACACCACCTGGTGGCGCGGCTAGGGCTAGCCCGCGCCTGGGGGGGTGTGTGGCCAGGCCCTAGCCCTCCTCCGTCTCGTATTCTGGCTCCATGAGTCTTTCGGTAAAATAGGAACTTTGGGTTTTGTCCCATCCAATTCTGAGAATATTCATTTATTGACTTTCCTAGAACCAAAAATAGCAGAAAACAGGCAACTGGCACTATGGCATCTTGTTAATAGGTTAGTCCAAGAAATCATATGAAAAGTACTCCAAAGTGTTGACAAAACACAAGAAAGTGGATAAAACCAAGCATGTAACATCAAAAATTATAGATACATTTGCAATGTATTAACATCCCCAAGCTTAACTCCTGCTCGTCCTCGAGTAGGTAAGTGATAAAAAGAAAGAATAATTTTTGAGGTGACATGCACCATCAAAGACTTGATCAAAGTATTTGGAAAACATTGAAAGCTGGGATCATAGTACTTCAATCATAACATTAAAGACAAAGTTCTAGCAATAAGACATAGCAACTATGTTGCAACATGAAAATGCACAAACAAAAGATTCATGAATAACAATGCTTTGCAAGACGTTTGTTTGTTTCACATAAAGAAAACATAGCATAGTAGCATTCAGCATGTCCCTCATAGAGTAGCAAATATAAATGCATAGGACACCTTGAAAGTTCATAAGAGTGACTAGATACAAATAGTTTAAAACAAGCAATATCAAAGTATGCATCAATCAACTAGTCTTGGGACAATGCACATAGAACTAAGAATGGCCACTATGCTCTCAAAGTAGGTGCATAAAGATAGAAGGTGGAGACTCAATATAATGGTGGAAGAAAGGCCTTCATAGAAGGAATCAGAGATTCAAGTTTCATAAAGAGCTTCCAAAAATTAGGGTACTTATAGCTTTTAGCTCTCATTGCCCCTATCATAAGCATCTTGAGGGTGATTAAGGTTAAAGTGACACAACTAAGAGGATATGCTTGACAAGTTATAAACCGAAATCTCATGCCCCTTACTTACGAAGACCGAACCTCATGCTACTCAACTTTAGTCACGAGTAAGCTCTTGTCATTGTAAGTACATGTGTATCATTAAGAACCGCCAACGGGGTACCCCTTGCACATGATACAGGAGCTATCCCATAACCAAAATGACAAGGCAAGCAGACAATGACCATCTCAGCGATCTTTTTATTTGCTATTTGCATAGGTTTTTATTGAGGATGCTTCATAGAGTGCTCATTATGGTGATGCTGCAAGTTTCCACCAGGATTAGGCATGGATTAGGCTAGCGGCCTAGGCGTATCTCTAACACACATACAAACTCCATGATCTTACAAGTTCCACTTTTATTTCACACCGCCGGGATCCGTAAGCAAAAGAACATGATATCAAAGGGGTACAAAGTACAAGTGCAATGTTGAAAGCGTTCCCCATGAAACATGGTTCTGATAATTTCAACTTATAAAGCTCAAGCATATATGCAACGAAGAAGGACCCAATGGTTCAAGTTTATTAGATGGAAAAAAGTAAAGTGTGCCATCAAGTTCGTGAGAGCTTTAATCACTAGTTTTCTCATAACAAGTTTAATTTGGAAGGTAAAAAAAGCATGAATATACTTGGAATAGCATAAGATAGTAGGTAGGTATGGTGGACTCTTTGGAATAACTTGGTTTAAGGAGTTGGATGCATGAGTGGAACTCATACTTTGTTGTGGAGGCTAGCAAAAGACTGGGAGCGACAAACTAAGAGAGCAATAATGGCCATAATCATGCAGAGCGACAAAACATCATTGATCAAAGCATAAAGTGATACTACAAGTTGAAAACTAAAGGATCATAAAGGCTATGGTGACTTTGGATAGTCATAACATGGTGTGAGCACGCGCCAAGTCAACCCAAATAAAGCATCAAAGAAGAATACCACTATACTATGCTTTAATATGCTAAAACAATGCATGATTCATCCAAGGCACATTAAGCAATCTCAATTTTTTATAACAAGTCATGCTACAGCAAAGAATAGTAAGCATAAAGCTAAAAAAATATGAAGCATGGCATTACAAAGCATATGCCACAGTCAAAAACCATCTCTTTTTACCACATGAGCATGAACTTTCCTACTCATTTCCAAACTAAACCAAACTATTTGCAAACCAATGTATGAAAGAGGGGGTCCAACCAATTTATTCAGAAAACTAAGCAAACCAAAGCAAACGAAAAACCAAAATGAAAACAAAAAAGAAGACGCTCCAAGAAAAACACAACTGTGTATAAAACAATAAAAATGAAGCGTTTGGAAGAAACCTGGGATTTTTATTGATGAAGAAGGGGATGCCTTGGGCATCCTCAAGCTTTGACGCTTGTACTTCTTGGATATTTCTTGGGGTGTCACGTGTGGCATCCCCAAACTTGAGCTTTAGTCCATCCTTCATCTCATTACTCATTCCTTCCATACACCTGAAATTTTTCCTTCATACAAAACTTCACACAATCTCATTAGCAACATTAGTGCACTTAAGATAAATAAGTCTCAAAGTTCAGTTCTAACACCAAATAAACTTCCATTAGAACACTAGATACTGTACCACTTCCCTCAAAAAGCTCAATTCCCCAAAAGAACTCAAGAAGGAACTAACAAGAAGCAAATACAGAAATCTGTCAAAACAGACCAGCAGGTAAAGACTAATTTTTTCGAAGACCTTCTGTTGCCCAAATAGAAAAGTGTTGAACTAAAGAAAGTTAGATAACAACCTGGGGCAGAAGAATAAAAAATGACAGCTCAATTCGACATACAGAGATCTCTCAGGAATTTTTACGGTGAAGCACAGAAATCTGTTTCGGAACAGCAACTTTCCCAATCATTACTTCTCTCTTATTAGAGGTTACTCTTGGCACAAAAAGCAAATAAAAAGGATAAGGAGAGGTTATTACAAGGTAATAACTTCCAAGACTCATCTAAAACTTTTGGGTTATCTCCCAATAAGTACTTTTCTTTAATGCCTTTAAGTTAGGCTTGATAGTTTGAGATGATGCTCACATAAGAAATATGAATTGAAGTAAAAGAGAGCATCAAGAAGCAAATTCAAAGCACATTTAATTCTAACCCACTTCCTCTGCATAGGAATCTTGTAAATAAACAAGTCATGAAAGCACAAAGCAACAAGCATAGGAAAGCAAAACAAGTGCAACTTCAAAAGTTTCAACATAAAGAGGGGAAACTTAATATTATTGACATGCATAGAACCATGTTTCCCTCTCTCATAATAACTTTCAGTAGCATCATGAATAAATGTAACAATATAAATATCACAAGAAACATTCTTATCATGAGCCACATGCATAAAAGAATAAATACTCGCCATATAAGGATAGTCATTCTTATCAATCATAGTGGGAGCAGATTCAATAAAATAGCTATCATTATTATTCTCATCACCATAATCATCAAATATAGGAGGCATATTGTAATCATAATTGATTTCCTCCTCAATAGTAGGTGGACTGAAAATATCATATTCATCATTGTAATCATCATAAATTGGAGGCATAGTATCATCAAAGCAAATTTTCTCCTCCATGCTTGGGGGACTAAAAAGATCATTCTCGTCAAAACCAGCTTCCCCAAGCTTAGACTTTTCCATAGCATTTGCAATAATAGTGTCCAAAGAATTCATACTAACAACAATGCTATTAGCATGCAAATAAAGTTCCATAGGTTTTTTAATTTTCTCTTCAAACACTTCATGTCCTAACTCAAGATAAATACTATAAAGCTCTCTAATTTTGTTGTTATTTTCCATTAAGCCTAACTAGTGAAAACAAGAAACAAAAAGACAAAATTGCAGAATCTAAAGGAAATAACTTCGAGTACTCACACCAGAAAATAGGAGTTTGTCGTGGGAGGTTCTTCTTCTTTAATCCTCCGGTGTCAATACCATTTACCTTACCTCCCCGGCAACGGCGCCAGAAAATAGCTTGATGTCTACACACTTCTATTCTTGTAGACAGTTGTTGGGCCTCCAAGTGTAGAGGTTTGTAGAACACAACAAGTTTTCCCTTAAGTGGATCACCCAAGGTTTATCAAACTCAGGGAGGAAGTGGTCAAAGGTATTCCCTCTCAAGCAACCCTGCAATCAAGATACAAGAAGTCTCTTGTGTCCCCAACACACCCAATACACTTGTCAGGTGTATAGGTGCACTATTTCGGCGAAGAGATAGTGAAATACATGTGGTATGGATAAATATAAGTGGCAACGGTGATAGAAAATGACTTGATGGCGTGGAAAAGACTAAAAGTAAACTAAAATAAAGATGGCAGCAAGCAAACATGTAACATATCTAAATGCAAACGGTGTATCAATGCTTAGAAACAAGGCCTAGGGATCATACTTTCGCTAGTGAATACTCTCATATAAATATCTTATCTTTATGATACTACTCTTACCTACTCTCCGATTGGACACTCTAATCAACGGTAGGGCTATAACAACACACCTCAAAGTAAGCCTTTCCCATCTAGAAAGCCCCACACTGTCACCTTGAGCACTAGATGAGTCCAACAAACACCACAATTTCATAAAGATATCCAACTCCAAATATAACTCATAACAAGTATTTGTAATCTCTAGCCTAAGTGCCACCATGGTGAGCATGCTGTCACTTTCACACACATGGGGAGAGCAGAGATCTATTAAGCACTTGAGTAGCAAGGTAGATCTATAGATTACAAGCTCATGATCTCAATAAGATCATGCATAGAGAGAGATGAACACATAGCTACCGGTAGAACCCTTAGCCTCGAGAGAGAACTACTCCCTCCTCATGATGGGAATCAACAATGGTGATGGAGATGGCGGTGGAGATCGATGGAGATGGCTCCGGGGGCACTTCCCCATCCCGGCAGGGTGCCGGAACAGAGACTTTATGTCCCCCAAATCTCCCCTTCGGTGGCGGCGGTGCTGCAGAACTTTTCGTGGCTGGATGATTGACGATTTAGGGTTTTGGCTTCGGGAGGCTTCTTATAGGCCAGAGCGCAAGGTCGGTGGAGTGCCAGGGGGCCCACACCACCTGGTAGCGTGGCTAGGGCTAGCCCACGCCTGGGGGGGTGTGTGGCCAGGCCCTAGCCCTCCTTCGTCTCGTATTCTGGCTCCGTGAGTCTTTCTGTAAAATAGGAACTTTGGGTTTTGTCCCGTCCAATTCTGAGAATATTCATTTATTGACTTTCCTAGAACCAAAAACAGCAGAAAACAGGCAACTGGCACTGTGGCATCTTGTTAATAGGTTAGTCCAAGAAATCATATGAAAAGTACTCCAAAGTGTGGACAAAACACAAGAAAGTAGATAAAACCAAGCATGGAACATCAAAAATTATAGATACATTTGCAATGTATCAGAGATGATTGAGTTACAGGGTCCTCCGGGTCCAGCATGTTTTGGACCTCAGATTATGAGGGAACCACGTGTGGCAAACTTCTAGTTAGCCAGAGGCACGAAGATGTACTACGGAAGCACAAATCCGGAGGACTGGCTCATTGACTATGCTACAGTAGTGCATATTGCCACAGGCAATTTGAGATGGACGATTAGATATGTGCCACGGATGTTGGAAGGGCCAGCAAGGGTCTGGTTGAACAACTTACCAGTTGAAAGTATCGACAGCTGGATTGACTTTGAGGAAGCATTTGTTAGTAACTTCTCGAGCACATACAAGAGGCCGAATAGGCCATAGACTCTAGCATTGTGCAAGCAAAGACTGAATGAGACAGACCGGGAGTTCTTAACTTGCTGGTGCAATATGCGCAATTCCTATGAAGGGTGATTGAACCACAAGCTATTGCGTGGTTCGGCCAAGGATGTAGGAATGCAAGTATGTTATGGCAAAGATTGCAGAGAGATATGCCAACTATCTTGGCTGAGACAATCCGGATCGCTGATTTGTATGCTTTGGATGATCCAACCCAACCTTGGATGATGTCAAACGAATCCAATGATGAGTACTACCCTCGATAAGGTGCTGGAGTATCCCGGCGCAATGACTTCCGGGGTAAGAGGAGAGATGATAGGCCGAATTACCGGTGCAACTCAGAGAAAGTTGCTGTGGTGGATCAAGATCACTCCAATGCCGGCGCGAACCAGCGTCAGAAAACTGGTGGACAACAGTGGCAGCAAAAGGGTGAAGGCAAGAAGCCTCGGATGCCGGAGCAGAAAAGATAATGGCAGGCACTACAAGAATCTGGACGATCCGTGACGTTATTTTATTATGTGACCTAAAAACATCTCGGATTCCTGACGTTCTAGAACGTCTTGTAATAACGAGCTCCAAGCCCCTCCAGCCCGGTTATCCATAATGTTCCTTGTTTTCATCGTGGCAAAATCATCACAGATTTCGTCGTAGGCCCTATAGCCCAGTTTGCCGTTTTGTCTGGTGCAAAATCCGTCGTGGATTTCGTCACGACACATATTCGACACTTTTTTTCGCATCGACCGTCTCCTCCGTGCTTCAACCCACTTGTCATCTTGGTGTCGATGTTATGTACGTAGTGTATCTCACGGTAGTGCTGGGTTCGACGCGGCTTCGTGACGTTTTCCGTCGGCCCTAGCTGTCAGTGCGTTTGATAGAAATTAAATAACAGAAAAACATTTCGTGTAGGTAGATGAAATCGAACCCTCAACCAATCTTTTTCAGAACTAACTTGCAACCGATGCATCTATCCATTGGTTTTGTGCTGATCTACAACTTTATTCTATATATTACATACTAGCTCTCAACCACAGGAAAGCAACAACATGAACACAATGAACCAAAATATATACATAGCATATGGAGATAATATTACTTAGCATGTAGAGCACCAGGTTGGCAACAAGTTCCTTACCACTACAAGTTCACTAACAACATACATTAATGGTTCATCCAACACCACATCATAAACAAGCAGATACTTTTTGGCCTCACTACAGAACATTAACACAACCCATGAAGCCATGTAGCCCCTCATTTAAAAAGGTGAAGATGCACACATTCCCCTCCCTTATTCCAGCGAGTTCGAGAACATTAAACCAGCCTCTTGTCATATGGGCAACATCATTCATGCCTTGGAAGAGGTTAACATGCTCAAAAGTGGTCTTGTAGGAGCATGCGAGTGGTAACACCTTTGGGAGATAGAGGTTGAGGTGTGCACGGCTGTAGCTAGCTGAAAAGTACTGTAGGAGAAGAATAATATTAGTTGTTGGCTAGAGTTCACTGTGCATAATAAAATTTAACTATTTAAATGTCAAATTTTAACCATTTTGGCCTTCCCATGGATGACATTTGACTTGTTCATCTTGCACACATAGTATGGTATAGATGGCTTGTGTCATTTAACTAACACTTTGAGGGAAGCAACTTGGTTAGAAGTCAATTCCAAATGGTTTCCAAACACGTAGTGCTCATCGAATTCCTAAACACCCATCATACTTGGACCTAGCAGAAAGAAAATATCAGAAAGTAATAATCTGTATCTGCATATATATAAATCTAGCAAAACATGTATATAATGCCACACCTTTAGGAATAAGGATCCTCGGTTTCTCGACTTCTCTAAATCTTTTCATATAAGCTTTATCTCTTCGCCTTGCTATCTTACCTTTCATCTTGCAAAAAACTACAACAGTAGGTTTCTTCACATCATCATCAGATGAGACAACGATGACGACAGCATCCTTCGTAGCCTAAATTAGACATTGCACTAATTAGAATGTTTAGTTTTTATGACATATACAATAGTAGTGCAAGTAGCATCAATTTTAGAACCTGCTCATGTATCTCCCTGGCCTTCATCGTACCTGCCGCAAAGAGTAAATACAAGACTTAAGTTAGAATACAATTCTAATTAGTCAATTATTACGAGAATCAAGTTTAGTGAGTAAACTAAAGGGTGCTTCTAGTGAACTAGATTGAGCCTTGCCGTAAGCAGCAATGTCGACGCGCGAAGCACTAGATTGTGAGTACATACGCGATGCCATAGAACAAGGAGGCGACGTATTGAACTAGAACTAATTAAACATCAACATCGACGCGGTGTCCTAGAACAAGGAGGTGATGCATCGAACTAGAACGAGGAGGTGACCACATCGTCGGCCGGTTAACAAAGAGTTGACGCGGTGAAAGAGCGCTAGGTTGAGGAGCACTTACACGTAAGTTTGCAGCCTCCGCTGCCACCGTCATTGCCGGGATTTGGTCATCCGTGGGGAGGGAGAGGGTTTTCTCTAGCGCGGATTTGGGGGAAGTGGTGTGGGATTTGGGAGTGGCATGGAGGGGAGAGGGTTTTTTTCTACCTGCTATGACAGGTGGGTCCCATGCGTGAGCGGTTTTGGTTCACAGTGGCATCGTCTGGTAGGCTGACGAATGGGTCCCACGCGGACTGAATAACAACACAATTTTTCTACCAAAAAAAGATCTTTTGTTCAGCCAAGTTTGACAGACATAATACCGGCACAATGTTGTGGCTAATTTTCCAAATGAATAACTATTAATTCCATTAACTAAAGGACAATCATATTGATCAGTTCAAAGGCATGCACACAACCATTAGTTCAACACAAAACTTGCAACACATGCATGCACACAACCATTAGTTCAAGCATGCACCACAAAGCATGCCCACACGATCATCAGTTCAACATACGCATGCACACATCCATCAGTTCAAACATGCAACACAAATCATCCAACACTCCACCAACATGAGGTGGAACTACTATTCGTCTATATCATCTTGTACTTCATCTTCTTTGTCACTACAGTACTCCTCAATGGTGTCGTCTACTTCAGGCTCACTGTCAACTTCTCCTCTTCAACAACTTTCCTTTTTCCTCTGATACGATTGAACATTGAAGCATCTATGATGCGGCCTCAGTTGATAGAGGGTCGACATTTCCTGAAAGGCAGAGCCTCAGATACAGTCTCATTGTCAGAGCCTACAAACTGTTGGTATGCTACATCAGTATGCACTGCCTCCTCCTCCTCCTCTCCTTCGACAACATCAAACTTATGTCTTTGAACTATTTGTTGAACCACCCGCCAGTTTTTGCCCTTGGTTGTGTCTAGCATGTAGAACACTTTTGTAGCCTGGGTTACCAAGATGTAACTGTCATCTTTGTACCAAAAATTGGTAATGTTGATGCTCCAGAAGAGTTTATCATACACCATCTCAGTATCCTTGTGGCCCTCAAGATGATACCAATCGCAGTGGAATAACACAACCGATCATTGGTGTGCCAAATCAGAGTTAAAATATAGCACCTTGATATCCTTGAGGACACCATAAAAATGGATATCCTTCTCCAAGTGACAACCTTCAGTCATTACTCCACTGTTTTGTGTTTTCTTGCCCTTCTCACGATCAGCGGTGAGGAACTGAACACCATCCACAATACAAGCTGAATATGTTCTTACTCAGAAGTCTAGGCCACACGCAAATGCAAAAAGCTCTTCATCCACAGCTTCTGGATTCTCCTGTTGCTTTTTCATGATCTATATGTACCGCAGCAGAAATACAATATGGTCAAATCATGCATTGAAATGCTATATATAAAGGACAGAGATAAAAGCAAAAGGAAACTAATATGGTCCTTGAACCATCTTTGAAATCCCTGCTCAAGCATTGTTTCCTCATTGGGCATCCCATCATTCACTAGCTGTTCTCGACGAAGACTACAATCCAGTGAGTAACTCGGAATTAAAATCTTTAGGTGTATGGAAATATTGGATTCATAAGTATGGAGATTAGAACATACATGATATATGGCTTAACCTCCTCGCAGTTGTTTAGGACGTACCAAGTCATCTTGTGTAGCTGCCTTTGGAGGGTCAAATCAGTATCATCGCTTCCTCCATAGTAGGTGACATGGCTTCCTCCAATCAAATTCACACCATGGCCAAATACATCACAAGTTGATTCATGTTGGCCACCTACATTTCTCGCTGGTCGATTGAATCTTGTCACAATATCATCAAGGTATCTAGTGAAAAAGGTCACACACTCGGCAGCAATGTAGGCCTCTGCCACTGAACCTTTTGGACGTGACATGTTCCTGACATATCTCTTCAGAGTACACAACAACCTCTCTATTGGATACATCCACCCATAGTTCACAGGGCCTCGGAGCATTGCCTTATTAGGTAAATGCACAGCCAGGTGGACCATCACATCAAAAAATTCTGGTGGAAAGATGTGTTCAAGTTTGCACAGAATTACTGGGATTTCATATTTGAGCCTTTCCAACACTGACAGTTTCAAGTTTTTATTGCACAATTTCCTAAAAAATCTTCCCAGCTCTCCAAGTGCCGTGTAGATATCGGGATGCAAATACCCTCGCATGCCAGCAGCCAATATTCCCTGCATCAGGATGTGGCAGTCATGGGTTTTAAGTCCTGTGATCTTGCGTGTAGGAACACTGACACATTTTCCCATGTTGAAACAAAACCCATCAGGAAAAGTGCAGTCCCACAGATATTGACAGAAACCCGTCTTTTGCTCCTTATTCAGGTAATACGGTGCATATGGACAGAGAAAG
Source organism: Avena eriantha (assembly GCA_910589775.1). Taxonomy (NCBI): domain Eukaryota; kingdom Viridiplantae; phylum Streptophyta; class Magnoliopsida; order Poales; family Poaceae; genus Avena; species Avena eriantha. The sequence goes on from OU342745.1 coordinate 31,893,259, forward strand.
TCATTCTCTATGTCTGTGGGTTGCACATGTAGATCTCGCCTAATGCCTAGGGCTTCACAATCATACCTAGCCTTCAAGGTATCCTTATTATTCCTGTCAAGTTCAAGTAGTGTGCCAATCATGTTGTTGCAGATGTTTTTCTCGATGTGCATCACGTCGAGATTGTGCTGAAGTTTCAATGATGCCCAGTAAGGCAAGTCCTAGAAACCAAGCCAGCGGTTCTAGATCGGTGAAGGATCTGTTTGCTTCCTATTTTTGCTCCCAGGATCACATCTATCTTCTGGTTTAAGATGCCTAATCTTCTCTAGCTCAGCTTGTAACTCAACTGTAGTAAATTTTCCAGGCTTCGAGTGGTCATGATGAATGCCGGCAAGCTCCGTGTCTCGCCGCAAGCGGTGGCGCTTCGGGAGGAAACGATGGTGCCCAATGTAGCATATTTTGCTCTTTATGGATTTAGACAGAGGATTTTTGACACAATGGAGGCATGCATAATATCCTTTTGTTGTACGCCCAGACATAGTGTTGCAAGTTGGGTAATCATGGGTACACCAAAGAACCGCTGCTCGAAGATCAAACGTTTCGTTTTGAAATGCATCGTAAGAGCGCACACCCTTCCAAACCTGTTGCAAATCGTCTAGCAGAGGCTCAATAAAGAGATCAAATTCCTTTCTAGGACTTGATTTGCTAGGGATTAGAAGGCAAAGCATGTAGTTTCATGCATCCATACAATCCCATGGTGGAAGATTGTACGGAAGGGAAAATATAGGCCACATAATGTAGCTCGTGCTCATGGTTCCGTAAGGATTGAAGCCATCGGTGTCAAGGCCGAGCCTTACGTTTCTAGGGTCAACTAAAAAGTCCTCCCATGTTCTGTCAAAATCCTTCCATGCTTCACCATTAGCCGGATGACTGAGTATACCATCTTTGGGTATTCTCCTTAACTTGTGCCACTGCATGTTCTCCGTTGTTTTCCTCGAAGAGAACAATCTCTACAGCCATGGAGCCAAAGGAAAATGACGCAGCACTTTGACAGTCGATGACCTTCTTTCCGGATATTTCCACCTTGAGGCGCCACATGTAATGCAGTTGTCTAGCTTGTCATTGCCCTTCTAGAAGATCATGAAGTTGTTTTTGCACACGTATATGCTGTCATAGGAAAGTTCAAGCTCCTTCCGATAAGTTTTTGCTTCACGGTATGATCTCGGCAGGGTATTGGGATCCGACAATGCATTATCAAATAGCTTCCTCCAATCATCGAAAGCAGTGTTGGTGATTTGGTGATATGACTTGTGATGAAGGAGCTTCACAACAAATGCAATCCTGGAGTGTTTACTTCCCGGGTAAAGCTTGTGCTTTGCCTCTTCCATCAGCTTTGCAAATAATTTCTCATGTTTATCATCAGTTGGGACATTAGCAGCAATCTGGTCTGCGGTTAATGCATCGCCTGCGTGCTTAAGGTCTTGCAACATATCTGGAACACTGTGACCTCCATCATCATTGCCTTCATCATCCGTATACATATATTGTCATTGTCATCACTGGCATGACCACCATTGTTACCACCATTGGGTGGATCTTCAATAATAGCAAGATCAAGTGGCTCTCCATGCTGTATCCACCGAGTATACATGTGCGACATAACACTAATGAGTAAGTGGTGATAAAGAAGGCCTACATGTACCATAGGGGCATGGAACCTCAGCATTCTCGCCATATCCCTCCTTGACAAATCTGACAAACTGTTTCAGGCTAGCTTTGTAGGGTTCAGTAAACTGTCTGCCATGAACAATCCAACTCCTATCCATCTGTTAAGAATTAAATAAACAAATCAAACTTTCAGAACATGCTAGTGACTTTTTAGAACAGTTTTCTTTACAATGAACAAGCCAACTCATATCTATGTGTTGAACAATTAAAACAACAAATCTCATTTTTACAATAGGCTAGTCATTTATCAGAACAATTTACTTTACCATGCAACAAATCCAACTCCTATCAATATGTTGGACAATTAAACAAACTAATCACATTTTCTGAGAAGAATAATCCTTTTTAAGAAGATTTTTATGTAGATGAACAATCCAAGTGATATCCATGTGTTGAACAATTAAACAAACTATTTTTTACCTTGGCAGACATGGAGACGAGCGAGTTGAGCACGGAGATGGGGCCAGAAGGGGAGCTACCAAGGTGCGCGGAGAAGTCCGCCAGAAGGGGACAACCTTGGAGTGTGGACACCGAATTGGACGAGGAGACGCCGCTGCCACCGTCGCGTGTGGTGAACCGGCAAAGGCAGGAGTGCCCTAGCCACTGCCGCGTGTGGTGGACCAAATTTCAGATCTGATTTCAAAACCTCCCAGGTGGAGTTCAGGTGAGTGTGTGGGCGGCAAAGAGGTGGTCCCCACAAGTCAGCGAAAGAATTTTCACTTGTCCAGCTGACACGTGGGGTTCATCGTAGGTGCGTCCACTAGTCAGGGTCCTCTTGGTCACATGTTCGGGACCTAGAGGTTTCCATTTTATTGAGTTTCTTCAGACTTTATTTTCACTCCATTTTGTCAGAACCGAAGTAGCACGTAGAGAGAGAGTGGACAAGACAGGTGCAACTAGAGAGAGAGAGAGACATAGCGTGCCCCATCGCTGCCTCCGGCGAGCTTTCACCGGAAGCAGGTGCAAGACCTATATATTCTCCAATCTCCGGCGAGGTTCCTTCGTGTATATATAGGTGCGCGGTGCGCCGCTGATCTCACGCGTTTTCTGGGCGAATGCAGGGGAGCTATAGCATCCACGGGTGCGACGACGGCGGAGTGAGGGACGAAATCTGCCATGGAATAACCGGCGGCGAGGCTCTACAACAGCGGTAAGAATCCCCTTCACCGGAGTATAACCGGTGACAAAGATCTTCAGCAGTAGAAGCTCGATGAATCTGTAGGATTTTTTAGAGCTACGTAAATAGTAGTTGTTCTTCATAGAATTTGTAGCATTTTCTCTACAATTGCTTCATCGAATCCGTAGAGTTTTCTCTAAGATTACTTCATCGAATCTCTAGAGTAAATCTAGGATGTTGATATTCTGCAGATTTTGTAGGGTTGAATTTCTGCAGATTTTTTTGTTGGTATAATTTGTGCTGATATCTTGTTAATAACAATCTTCGGTATGTGTATGTAGAACTACAGATTAGTACAGTATGCACATCATTAGTTGTATTTTTTGTAGGCTTATCTATGTAGAACTGTAGAATAGTTGTATTTCTGCACATATATAGTGCTAGTTCTCGTTATAAAGTACAATGTAATCAATGATAATATTAGTAACATCATATAATTTATTTTCCTAATCTTTTGTAATTTTTGTGTTCAGAAAGAAGGAATATGGCTCAAAATGAATGTGTGGCATGTAAGCAGCAACTTGCCTGGTGTGGGAGTGGAAACACATACCATGTGATGTGTTTTAGAATGAGGGTGAGATCACCCTTTTTTGCAGAGGGATTTGTAAGTATTCTCGATCTTCATATACATATCTTATTTTAAATTTCCATATAAATTGCTTTATGTTCATGATCTTATGGGTTTTTTTTGTTTCACAAATTTATGCAGGGTATTCCTTGTTGTTTCGCTAAGCGTATGCAACAATTCGCTCTTGGTCCACATCTGACCTGGATCCTTGCTCGGAGTGACCTCCATGATCAAAACAGAACAATTGATGAATACTACTTCTATGTGTTGTATGGTGGGAATTTTCGGAGGTCTGTAGTATTATGTGGGCCATATTGGAGGGGGTTCTGTGCAGCTTATAACATTGAACAGAATGATGTTATGACATTTGCATATAATAGAGTAGACATGTGCTTTATTGTTGAAGTGTCAAATGCTGATAATGTTGTCAAACCTTGGATTGGTCAAGACTAGTGTTTGTATTGATTTCTTTGCATTGAAATGGTTTTTTCCTTACACACATGACTAGTTTCTTAATTACGTATGTTCCTTATACACAAACCTTCTTCAATTTCATATGCATGATCAGGGTGTTATAAGACCAAAGATTGTTGCAAGGTGACACTAGAGAAATCCATATTTCAGCACCCATGTAATGTCAGTTGCTCTGAAATGAATTCCATATCTTGGGCATTCTACAAGGAGTTTGTAAGAGACCTGGATGAAGATGAGGTCTTTGAGATCCCTCAGTTCTTGGTGCATCGGGTGTAGGATGAAGATGATCTTCATTAGAGGGTTAGTTAATCACTTTTTCCTATGCTTTTCTTTCTTATTTTGTAAATTTATCAAGGTGGACAGTTAACTAAGATCTGTTATATATTTTTGTTACTTAGGAAATTCCTTTGAGATGCACAAGGGAACACCAAATCCCAAAGAAAGGGTTCTATTGTGTATGCATGAAGAATAATTGTGACAAAGGCCTGAAAATCTTGGGGTGATATTGCATATCGGAAGTATATGAGGCATTGAGTTCACCGACCCCTAGGCTAAATTCTGTGCTAAAAACTGAATTTGCCTTGATAATCTGCTCGTCGTGCAGGTTAAGGTGATAAGGCACTATATCAAGCTAATTATTGAGGTGGTCACCGGTCCGACAGAGGAACAAGAGGATGCGGAAGATGACAGCGACGAGCAGTAGGAGGAGGACGAAGACGAGAGTGTTGGCTCTGTGATGTCGGTTGTAGCTCAGAACTTCTGAAGAAATCATCAGAATTTAAATTTCAAGAATGCATGCTTAGAAACTTTTGTGTTGTTGTATGTTAAACTAGCAAATATCTTTTGTTCAAATCTCTTGGGTTGTACCAACTTCATTATGTTTAATTATGAAAGAGAAAATATAATTGATTTCTCTCAGTTTCTCGCATAACAAAATGCGCAACTAATTCCATATTCTCGCATGAACTGGCCCCAACTGTTGAACCGGCGGCACTACCATGATCTCCACATAACCACGGTGAGTTCTCGAACCAAAGCTGCAGTTACCATATTTCTTCTTCCTCTTCCTTGGTCATTGCTCTGCAGTTTTTCTTGGGTGCTTCATCTTCCTTTGTTTTGGAACCGTCGGTTCATCTTCTTCTTCCTCTCGCAGGCAGTTCCTTGCAGGCATTTCCTCTCACCCATTTCCTTGCACGCATGGACGATGGGAAACGCACAACAGAGACCCACTTGGTCCCTTCCCATGGCACCACGACTTTGACAATGGTGTACTGATACATTGCAAATGTATCTATAATTTTTGATGTTCCATGCTTGGTTTTATCCACTTTCTTGTGTTTTGTCCATACTTTGGAGTACTTTTCATATGATTTCTTGGACTAACCTATTAACAAGAGCCACAGTGCCAGCTGCCTGTTTTCTGCTGTTTTTGGTTCTAGGAAAGTCAGAAAATGAATATTCTCAGAATTGGACGGGACAAAAGCCAAAGTGCCTATTTTTTCGGAAGTCATCAAATGCCAGAATACAAGACGGAGAAGGGCTGGTTGCCGGCCACACCACCTGGCCGTGTCGCCAGGCCTAGCCCGCGCCAGGGGGTGGTCTAGACGACCCCAACACCCCCTCGGCCTCTCCTTCCGCCTATATATTGCCCTCGGGACTAAAACCCTAAGTACCCGATCAAAAATCCACGAAAGAGTCTGTAGCCACCGTCGTCTTTGTACCTAGATCGGAAGGGATCTGAATCTCTTCCCGGCACCCTTCCGGAGAGGGGAATTCACCCTGGAGGCCTTCTTCATCATCATGCAAGCCTCTGGTGTTTTGCGTGAATAGTTCATCTCTGGACTACGGGTCCATGTAGTAGCTAGATGGCTGGTTCACCTCCTTTGTGCTTTCATGTCTAGATCTTGTGAGCTCCGTTCATGATCAAGATCATCTATTTGTAATTCTACATGTTGTGTTTGCGAGGATCCGATGGATATTGAGGTGCTATTTCAGATTGATTCTATCATGTCTTTGTTATTTGTGATCTTGCATGCTTTCCGTTGTTAGTAGCTATCTTGGCCAAGTAGATGCTAGCAACTCCAAGAGTTAGCATTTATGCTCGATAGTGGGTTCATGGCTCTGGTAATCCGGGGAAGTGACAGAAATCTCTAAGGTACTAGATGTGATGTTGCTACTAGGGATAAAACAACAATGCTTTGTTCATAGAACAATCCTATTGTTTACATTACATGCAATTCATAAAGCAATAATCTGTTGCTTGCAACTTAATACTGGAGGGGGTTTGGATGATAACCTAAAGGTGGATTATTAGTCATATATGCAGTTGGATGGCGGTCTATGTATAATGTTGTAATGCCCAATCAAGTTCCAAAGAAGTCAAGATGATTAGTATATGCATATATTGCTTTCTCGATGTTTGTTAATTGCCCCGCTGTAATTTGTTCACCCAACATGTCATCTATCTTAAGGAGAGCCACCTCTAGTTAACCATGGATCCTGGTCCTTTCTTTTACATACAATCTATAAACTGTTTACTGCTTTGTGTTTACTTTCTGCAAACTTTTACTTCCTTCCATTCGATACGTTTAATCCTTTGTTTTCAGCAAAACCGGTGAGATTGACAACCTCATCGCAAGTTGGGGACAAAGTTCTATGGTTGTGTTGTGCAGGTCTCCACGTTGCTACTAGCACCGGTAGTGCGCCCTGCCAAGGCTCAGCTAGCAACACCTTTGGGGTGTTTCCTTGCTCCTACTGGTTTGATTAAACCTTGGTTTCATAACTGAGGGAAACTTGCTGCTATGCTCATCATACCTTCCTCTTGGGGTTCCCCAGTGAGCTCGATATAATTTGGGCCATCATGTACACAAATGATGAAGCGACCGTGGAGACAACTCTCGCCAGGTATGAGCAATTGCTTGAGAAACAGAAGCACAAGTTTGTGGGGCTAGACTTGGAGTACACCCTTGCAAATAAGCGAAAAATTCCTCCAGAAGAGATCGCTGTCGTGCAAATCGCCATACATGAGGAGGTCCTCGTTTACCACTTCTGCATGTATGTGAAATTTAAATTTGAGATCACCACTTCTGTATCCCTTGTTCCCTTACATCCCTAAAACCATCTAACTACAAGAGTAAACCAACTGAGAAGCATTGTCCAGCTCTGGTCGAGTTCTTGTGTAGGAAAGGGATAACTTTCACTAGCGTGGATATCACAAATGACACAATTATGCTTTCTTGTGCGTTGATAAAAATCCTAGATGGGTACCACATCGACATCCAGAATCTGTACAAGATCAAAGAATAACCAGCGAAGGATGGCATGGGTGATCTGGCAGCGGAAATCATCAATAAATCCTATGCAGAACTAAAGAAATTGAAGAGACTCGAGCACGATTAATGGGAGTGGAAGCCGATGAGACAGGTGTGCCTCGAGTATGCAGCCAGAGACGCCTACATGCATACGAGTTGTATAGTAAGCTCATTACCATGAACGATAGGATGGTTAATGCAGGGTTTTTTGCGAGAGAGCTATGCCCTGGTTGCAAGCTAGCCCAGGAGAAGAAGCGCGAGGATAGAAAGCGGTATCAGGACGAGCAGGGATCTTGGAACGGTGGTGACATCAAGCGGTTGAAGGGGAAGCAAGTCCAGGACGACAACACGTGGTGGTGATAAATTATGTGTTTGAACTAGATTTTAGTTTATAGTTCATTGTGTGTACGTAGTATATATTTTAGGATGTACAGATTAGTTTGGGACCTAAGCGTTGGAAAAACTTGCATGCATATGTATGTGTTTTCCTATATGATTGTAACTACCTCGGTGAATTACGCTCTTAGTTGCATGCCTGGATGAGCGAAAGTGGTTAAAATAGTACGGTGGAGCCCGGGGCCACTCACGATAGACCATTCGGCCGTCCTAACCACTTCCAGAACATCGGGACAAGAACAAGCGGCGTAATCGGCAGGCGAAGGGATCAACTACATACACAAGTGAGTATGTATGCAAGCCACATGCAAGAGTCCTCAGAGCCATTCCATCTAAAAGAAATAGAAATATTGCATCGCCATACGACAAGATTCAAATATCCTAGATAGAGATAATATTTTAGGATAGCTCCTCATACATCACACATCAGAGTATCAGGCGGAAGCGGAAAACAAGATCCGAGTACGGATAAGAAGCAAATCGGCATAAGATGCCACATAAATAAACACATCCCGCCCACAGATCTCACGGATCCCCGTTCCCAGAATCTCTACACCGAGTGATCGTTGCCAACATCATCTGTCTCCTCCACCCAGTATCCATCTTGCGGGTACACCTGTTCATCTGAATCAAACAATTTATCGTGTGAGACCCTAGGGGTACTCAGCAAGTCTTTATGCCTCTAAAGGGGACACAAACTGGGGTGACGCAATTGCAGCAAAAGATAATATCTAACAAGTCTATAGATACTCGCTAACCATCCGCCTAACCAATGATAGACGGATGTCCGTGAAATGAGAACAACAATTATAACAGTATAATTATCAGATCCATCCTCCTCCTCGCTTACCAACGAGGAAGCGGACGGACAAGCCCCATCCATTGGTAGTTTTATTAACCATTCCATGAGTATTGCACAATTTACTAGTCAAGTACTTAGTCAAATTAAAAGCGGTACTTTAGTTATACTTGTCTATGATCGAGAAACTGTGCTCCAAGTCGTCCATAACCGCGGACACGGCTTTCAGAAAGATTTACCCTGCAGGGGTGCATGAATAGCAACACACACTCGATCAACCTCGGAAAAACCAAATCAAAACCCAACGAGGCATTCACGACAAAGCAATCACAGGATTCAGAAATATTTTAGGGGGCCACCCCATTAAGCTACCCGCGACGAAACTAGCTGACTCCGAGACGGACTCAAGGTTTGTGTAGACGGCGGTAAACGACTGGGAACTCGAAAATGTGATTGGGCTTGTCGATACAGCGAAAACGTGTCACGATCCAAAACAGTACAGGTGCTCCTCGCACAATCTTAAATATAGCAGTAACATGGCATAAGTACAGGATAGTAATAAAGCCCCAAACTAATTGTGGCCCCAAGAAATAAGAATGCATCAAGCTCTGGCTCAGGGGGGTCCATAAGGCCTCCTGGATGTGGATAGTGTGAATAGTCAAGGAACAGGAATCAAGTACTCGGGGTCCTACGGGACACAAGTGAGCATGAAAAACCAAATAGCAGATATTGCTCACCGGTGCCTCTTTCATTAGTTGTCCCATTACTACTCAGGTTAAGTTGTTTAGGTACCTCGTTATCCATCAGACACTCACATACCCTACACATGCTTTCCTACGACTCGCATGGCTCAAACAACTCCTGTAGTAATGGCTCATGGGATGGAGGAACAAGCTTCGGTGGGGTTTAAAAGTAAAGGCTATGCAGTACTTGGGATTCAATTTAATGCAATCGCGACTCAATGATGCAAGAATAAGGTAGAGGCAATAGGTACTATATGTATGCAAGCATGTGGTAGTGCTTGCCTGGCAGCTCAGTTGAAGCGAGAGATGGATCTGGGTAGAACGCTTGTGATTCCTGGTAATTCTCCTGCTGGGCGTCTATTCGAAGAAGAACCAAACAGACAAGGCCAACATAAATAAAATGCACAAGCATATGAATTAAAATGCGACAAGCAAACAAGCATGCCATGATGAATGATGCACAATTTACATGGCTTTAAAGTAGCATGGCATGGTGAGGTGTGGGATACAAGAATAAAGCATGTTAGTATTTGTTTAAGCCAGTTTTATTGTCATAAATAGTTCTGATTTTTAAATATGGCATGATGCATGCTTTAACTCAGAACAAGGAATGCATAGATAGAACGGGCTCGTCGCGCTGATTGATTTAGACATATTATTTGTCAAATTTGGAGTTATAATTAAAGTTATTAATTTATTACGAAAAGGGTATTTTATTTGTAATTTTAATCATCTCGAAATTTTAAAGTGCTCAAATAATATTTTGAATGGCATATTTGAATTCCTCACATTTTTCTGATTCAAAAACATATGTCATTTGTATTATTTGAAAATACCAATTAAAAGTTATTAATTTTTGGATATTAAAACATATTTATATTTTCTAGAATTAGTTTTATATGGAAAAAGGCTCATAGATATTTTTTTGTACTCAGGAGAATCTAGCCTGAGACGCTGACGGTGGGACCGATGCTGACTCAGCAATAGCAGACACGGCGGGGACTGGACCGGACTTTTTACACCGCGAGTACACCCAGCCGGAGTGGATGATAGGTGGGCCTCCGGGCGGCGGGGACACAGCGCGCGTGTGGCCAGCGGGCAGCTGACACGTGGGCGATCCAAGGCACGGGGGGGGGGGGGGGGGGGGTCTATCCGTGCTAGACATAATCTGCCAGGGGGTTTTATACAAAAAGAACAACGAATCTGAAAATTTTCCAGAGTCAAAACAGTTAGCTCGTCCGGTTTTCCGGCGACGAAGGCAAGCAAACCGTCGGGAATTTGGCGACGCTGCAAAAACGAAAGTTGTAGATCTAACGTTGGACTACAACTTCAGTGTTTGGAGCTTCGTCAACAGAGGTCTGCAGCGGACGGGGCAAGGAGAAGAACAGAGGGGATCCAGTGGTTTAAAACTGACGGAAATTTTTCAGAAACGGGCTGAGATCAGGCTGGGTAGCGATGACGATTGCGACCGAACGGCGGCGAATTTCGTCCTGTCGTAAAAAGGAAAAGTGAAGAGGATTGATCGGGCTACAACTTTGGTGTTTGGTGATTTCGCGAAGGAGGACTGCAGCGGACGGGGCATGGCGAAGAACAGACGGTGCACGCGGTTTCGCTATTGCTGTTGCTTGCATCGCTGTCTGTCGCTGCGTGCATGGCAGAACGGCGAGCGGCGCGCATGGTAGCAGCGATACAGGGCGTTAGGAGGTGGGAGATGATGCAGGAAGGTGGGGAATTTATAGGAGGTGCTCACCACGAAGCCGGCAATGGCTTCGGTAGTCTTGGGGTGGACGGAGATGAGGGAGACGACGGCCCGTAGCGAGCTGGGGCGGCGCACGCGGGGCGACGAGGAAGCAGTTCCAGGCTGGTCCGGTTCCTCTGGCAGCTTCCCAGCAGGCTACGGCAGCTCAGCGGTGCGACCTCCGGCCTCAGAGACGCTCGGCGTGTCAAGGACGAGCAAGGGCACGACCATGGTGGAGCTGGGGTTTTTGGGGAGGGGGAAGGAAGAGAGGAGGGTCCGATCTGGCGGTAGGGTGGATGGGAACGGCTTCTTGCGCTAGCTGCTCCTGCTATCTTATGGCACAGAGGGAGGGGGGCGAGCACGAGCGAGGCCTGGGGCGCCTTCCTTGCATCGGGGCGGGCTCACGTGACGCGGAGAAGAGGGACAGGGCCAGGACTTGGATCGCTACCCACCTGGTGTGGTTCAACCAGGGAGTAACCAGGAGGGGAGGAAGCCGAGTTGTTGGTCAGGTCCGGAGAGGGGTGCACCAGGCCAGGTAGGCGTTCAGACCAGGATACGATGGAGCTGGCATTGGTGCAAAAGATGTGTATGTGTGATGGTACATACACATGCATGAGACATGCATGCCCACAGTAGAATTTGAGTGTATATGTAGATTGCATGCACCCACCTAGAATCGAGTAGGTAGCTAGTAGCTTAGCTAACATAGGATGTTAGAGAGAGTGAGAATTAGCTAGGTTTCGGATTAACAAATGGATTAGACAAAAATATCAAGAGGCAAAATAGACTAGAGACGGGGTATTTGCTTAGCTAGCCAGAATAACTAGGAAAAGCTCGAAAGATGGAGTGTAGATAGGATCTGGACGAAACATGTAGATATACACATGGTGCCAAAAAGAGTAGAATTGGGATGATTTAGATTAGGAAAGAAATTAGATGTGGTATATGTAGATGGTCACAAGCAAAATATTTTGAAAGATGGGAAAAACTATGAATATATGTGGCATCCACATAGACAATCGAAAATTGATGGTTTTGATGGGATTGAACAAGTTCAAATAAAACACAAACTCAACTCGAATTCATATGAGGAGATATGTCACATAGGGGGCTTGTTATTTTATGTGACTGGAGTGGAGAGTTTATATTGCATGCGCCCACTAGAGGAAAATAAAATAAAAGGATGGCACATGCACTTTAGGTAAAATATAAAGATGGTGACAAATAGAATATAGCAGGATGACGGACCAACTATTGGGATGTATCCACACATAATTATACATGGGCATGAATTAAAACTTGCAAAATGAATGGAGCCCATATATCCATGCATGGTGGAATGGAACAAGATCAAGTGACAAGAGGCCCTTTCATGTTAGTAGAGAGAATGATTTAAAGAGATATGCCCTCAACTCAATTTGGCATCAAGCAATTATCAAGAACCAAATACAATGTATCAAGAGGCAACTATAATTAATAATGCATATGAGATAAGAACCAAATGAAAAGGGTTTTATATGATGCTCAAATGCAAGGTGGCATGATGACATGAGCATGATATAATGATGATGCAATCTAAACATGTAGGAAGGTAGCATATATATAGACTAGGCTAGTAGCATTGCAATTGTTAGACAATTGGGATGCTACAACTCTCCCCCACTAAACAAGAATCCTGCCCCAAGATTCCTAGGAAAAAGAAAGAGACACAACGAACGGCGGGTGTTTGGAACGAAGGTGACCCATACGTTCCCAAGGATGAACAATGGAATGGTGCGACCATTACACCTTGCAAAACTTGCTAGACTTGTTACGAGTCTTGCGTTTTTCTTGGAAAACAACGGGTTAGAAGAGTTGAAGGATTGTCGTGAGACAGGAAGGATAGGATGAACATAGCTCCGGTTTTTCGAGAAACATGATAAAAGATTGGAACCTCTTTTAGAAAGAATTAGAAAGGACGATGTACCTTGGAGAAAGAAAAGACACACCGTCAGGGTTAAAGATTGGAAGCTGCAAGTGATGATGATTCTTGCCCTTGCCGGACGCAAAGAGCGACTTTGGAGAAGTTATCAACCACTATGAAAATAGCACTATATCATCCCCAAAGATTTTGAGAAATGAAGCTCGGAAACAATATTGCCTTCAAACGATAGAGTTCCTTGATAACAACGGAAGGATTACGGATTGTCTTCTTCTTGCACCGGTGAGAACCAAAGGATCACGCAATTGAGGTGCACGGATATAACTTCAAGAGACGGAGGGGATGCTAGCTTATGGTAAAATCTCAAGAAGGACTAGAATGTGGAAACGATTTGCGATTAATGGCATCAACCATAATTGGCTTTACCACAGAAAAAGAATTGATGAAACCAAGAGAGAGATAGTTTTCCTTCCATCTTGTTTGGGAATGTCGAGCACCGGTAGAAAGACGAGGACAGAAAAGAGTTTTGCGTTTGTTCCCACCAGATAATTGAAGATTTTGCTCCGTGTAGAAAGGGAGAGATCACCAACAAGAGATTATTGATTACTTTCTTCGAGGAAGCACTCCGGAACAACAAAGACGGAAGTAAAAGTATCAAGGGATAAAGGCCACTTCCAACTTCCGTGGAATGAGTGAAATTGCATTAATCCACCAATTCAATATACAAATCGAATGATAAGAGTAGTGGTATGGTAGCTACTCCATCCCGCACTTAAAGCATTACTTCGCACATGAATAGGAAAACCATGCAACCCAACTACCCAAACAGACTGAAGATCTTAACAAGGATAACTCATGGAACTCCGTTAGAAAACAAGTACTTAATGCAAACGATTCGCCGGATCCAAGATAGATAAGGATGATGATGTTGTCGTCATATCAGAAGTACCAAGCCACCGGAAAGATATGAAGGAAGATTACGGAGACAACTGCAAGATTCAGCAGATAAAGAAAAAGATAGCACTGACTTGAATAGAAGGATTACAAAAGATCTGAAAAGTCTTCATGGCCTCCGGTGGATTGAGCATAGACGATAGAACGAGAGGGTTTCAAAAGGTTACTTGGTGAGCGGAAGATCAACAGGGTTTATCGTCCTTCTTGAGAAGAACCAAGAGAGATTTAGCAGTCTTGAGGAACTTCAGTGAAACTGTGATGATAACTTGCCAACCATGAAAAACTCCGGGTTGGTTGGAGATGGAGGATGGACTTAACAATGCGCTTGCTGATTCCAGAATTGAAGCGATGTATTTAGCAGAAAGACGTGGTCAAGATAGGTGACTTCAAGAAGCCAGAATTCACACTTTGAGAACTTTGCACACAAGCGGTGTTCACAAAGCTTGAGAGGATGATAAGAATATTTTCTCCATGTTCTTCCATTGATATAGAATAGGCGAGCATATCGTCAAGATATACCACCATGGATTAACAAGATATTCCAAGAATATCGGTTCAAAAGACGGGAGAAACGAACAAATGCTCGACACACTTCCTGAGCTCAACGCTCTTTGAAAGATCAATATTAAGAGCAAGGATTCGTGTTGAAAGAGATGCATTGGCAGAATAGATTATTTGGTCCTTCGGAAGAGAACACGAAATGCCACTTGGTTCACATTGTCGATTGGATCGCCGGTTACAAAGATAAAGAGATCTTGGATAAAGGAACGATGATAACTCATACCTTAAGAAAAGCTATCAGAGGCGAAAAGATGCAATTCCCTCATACCAAAGAGAATTTTGTAGATATGGAGTTCTAAAAAGATGTGAAGCATGATAAACAGATGATAGACCACCGTAGTGCCTTGAGAAAACTCCGAATTGCCAAAGATACTTGAATATGCATAGATATGATCACGGTGTAACTCAAATCACAGGAGATAACCGCCACCATTTGGAGGATTGTGTCGATAGCATTGACCATACTCCACTTATGATAAGTGTCATATAGCTTTGTCGAGACCCAAATTACGATCACAAGCATCGGATCGACACATGTTATGTATTTAGCCCAGAAGAATTGATGATGAAGTAAAACTCCAGGATTAAGCGCTAGTGACAAAAGAATGAGTTAGCATGGACATGCCGATAAAAGGAAGATAGATAATGTTTCACACATGACTAAAGAGGAGTGTGGAAACACAGATGTATCAAAGAAATTTTTTCCGCATTTTTCGGCATTAAAATACCAATAGATGCGCAAAACCACTTATCAGATAGAGATTAGCAACTCCACATTTTGTGAAAGCATGCTGGAAGGAAGAACACCCATAACAAGATAACGTCGGATAACAAAGAGTAAGACAGATCGCACCGGTATACAACAAATCAGATAGATCGCGTCGGTTTACAAAGGCCTGTCGGTATGGAATGTACCAACAGTTGATAACCAAAAGGCAGATAGTAATAACATTTGGACGCAACAGATAGACAAGGAATTCACACACACACACAACCTATGGTACTACGGAACCCAGAACACGTGAATCCTAGTTTGAATTTTTAGAAGAGGATTGAAAACGTTACACTTCCTTACCAGAAAAGGGTGGGTCGGTGGGTAAGAAGAAAAGTAGAAGCAGTCCTACTCTCACGTTTGGTTTTTCCCTAGTATACATAGCTACCAAAAATATTTGCTAGACTGACAACGACCATTTGGCTGAGACCCTGAAGGGCGGGATGGCTCTGATACCAATTGTAACTACCTCGGTGAATTATGCTCTTAGTTGCATGCCTGGATGAGCGAAAGTGGTTAAGATAGTATGGTGGGGCCCGGGGCCACTCACGGTAGACCTTTCGGCCGTCCTAACCACTTCCAGAACATCGGGACAAGAACGAGCGGCGTAATCGGCAAGCGAAGGGATCAACTACATACACAAGTGAGTATGTATGCAAGCCACATACAACAGTCCTCAGAGCCATTCCATCTTAAAGAAATAGAAATATTGCATCGCCATACGGCAAGATTCAAATATCCTAGATAGAGATAATATTTTAGGATAGCTCCTCATACATCACACATCAGAGTATCAGGCGGAAGCGGAAAACAAGATCCGAGTACGGATAAGAAGCAAATCGGCATAAGATGCCACATAAATAAACACATCCCGCCCACAGATCTCACGGATCCCCGTTCCCGGAATCTCTACACCGAGTGATCGTTTCCAACATCATCTGTCTCCTCCACCCAGTATCCATCTTGCGGGTACATCTGTTCATCTGAATCAAACAATTTATCGTGTGAGACCCTAGGGGTACTCAGCAAGTCTTTATGCCTCTAAAGGGGACACAACCCGGGGTGACGCAATTGCAGCAAAAGATAATATCTAACAAGTCTATAGATACTCGCTAACCATCCGCCTAACCAATGATAGACGGATGTCCGTGAAATGAGAACAACAGTTATAACAGTATAATTATCAGATCCATCCTCCTCCTCGCTTACCAACGAGGAAGCGAACGAACAACCCCCATCCGTTGGTAGTTTTATTAACCATTCCATGAGTATTGCACTATTTACTAGTCAAGTACTTAGTCAAATTAAAAGCGGTAATTTAGTTATACTTGTCTATGATCGAGAAACTATGCTCCAAGTCGTCCATAACCGCGGACACGGCTTTCAGAAAGATTTACCCTGCAGGGGTGCACGAATAGCAACACACACTCGATCAACCTCGGAAAAACCAACTCAAAACCCAACGAGGCATTCACGACAAAGCAATCACAGGATTCAGAAATATTTCAGGGGGCCACCCCATTAAGCTACTCGCGATGAAGCTAGCTGACTCCGAGACGGACTCAAGGTTTGTGTGGACGGCGGTAAACGACTGAGAACCCGAAAATGTGATTGGGCTTGTCGATACAGCGAAAATGTGTCACGATTCAAAATAGTACAGGTGCTCCGCGCACAATCTTAAATAAAGCAGTAACATGGCATAATTACATGATAGTAATAAAGCCCCAAACTAATTGTGGCCCCAAGAAATAAGAATGAATCAAGCTCTGACTCAGGGGGGTCCATAAGGCCTCCCGGATGTGGATAGTGCGAATAGTCAAGGAACATGAATCAAGTACTCGAGGTCCTACGGGACACAAGTGAGCATGAAAAACCAAATAGCAGATATTGCTCACCGGTGCCTCTTTTATTAGTTGTCCCATTACTACTCAGGTTAAGTTGTTTAGGTACCTCGTTATCAATCAGACACTCACATACCCTACACATGCTTTCCTACGACTCGCATGGCTCAAACAACTCCTGTAGTAATGGCTCATGGGATGGAGGAACAAGCTTCGGTAGGGTTTAAAAGTAAAGGCTATGCAGTACTTGGGATTTAATTTAATGCAATCGCGACTCAATGATGCAAGAATAAGGTAGAGGAAATAGGTACTATATGTATGCAAGCATGTGGTAGTGCTTTCCTGGCAGCTCAGTTGAAGCGAGAGATGGATCTGGGTAGAACGCCTGTGATTCCTGGTAATTCTCCTGCTGGGCGTCTATTCGAAGAAGAACCGAACAAACAAGGCCAACATAAATAAAATGCACAAGCATATGAATTAAAATGCGACAAGCAAACAAGCATTCCATGATGAATGATGCACAATTTACATGGCTTTAAAGTAGCATGGCATGGTGAGGTGTGGGATACAAGAATAAAGCATGTTACTATTTGTTTAAGCCAGTTTTATTGCCATAAATAGTTCTGATTTTTAAATATGGCAAGATGCATGCTTTAACTCAGAACAAGGAATGCATAGATAGAACGGGCTCGTCGCGCTGATCGATTTAGACATATTATTTGTCAAATTTGGAGTTATAATTAAAGTTATTAATTTATTACGAAAAAGGTATTTTATTTGTAATTTTAATCATCTCGAAATTTTAAAGTGCTCAAATAATATTTTGAATGGCATATTTGAATTCCTCACATTTTTCTGATTCAAAAACATATGTCATTTGTAATATTTGAAAATACCAATTAAAAGTTATTAATTTTTGGATATTAAAACATATTTATATTTTCTAGAATTAGTTTTATATGGGAAAAGGCTCATAGGTTTTGTACTCAGGAGAATCTAGCCTGAGACGCTGACGGTGGGACCGATGCTGACTCAGCAATAGCAGACACGGCGGGGACTGGACCGGACTTTTTACACCGCGAGTACACCCAGCCGCAGTGGATGACAGGTGGGCCTCCGGGCGGCGGGGACACAGCGCGCGTGTGGCCAGCGGGCAGCTGACACGTGGGCGATCCAAGGCACGGGGGGGTCTGTCCGTGCTGGACCTAATCTGCCAGGGGGTTTTATACAAAAAGAACAACGAATCTGAAAATTTTCTAGAGTCAAAACAGTCAGCTTGTCCGGTTTTCCGGCGACGAAGGCAAGCAAACCGTCGGGGATTTGGTGACGCTGCAAAAACAAAAGTTGTAGATCCAACGCTGGACTACAACTTTGGTGTTTGGAGCTTCGTCAACGGAGGTCTGCAGTGGACGGGGCAAGGAGAAGAACAGAGGGGATCTAGTGGTTTAAAACTGATGGAATTTTTTCAGAAACAGGCTGAGATCGGGCTGGGTTGCGATGACGATTGCGACCGAACGGCGGAGAATTTCGCCCTGCCGTAAAAAGGAAAAGCGAAGAGGATTGATCGGGCTACAACTTTGGTGTTTGGTGATTTCGCGAAGGAGGACTGCAGCGGACGAGGCATGGCGAAGAATAGAGGGTGCACGCGGTTTCGCTATTGCTGTTGCTTGCGTCGCTGTCTGTCGCTGCGTGCGTGGCAGAACGGCGAGCGGCGCGCATGGTAGCAGCGATACAGGGCGTTAGGAGGTGGGAGATGATGCAGGAAGGTGGGGAATTTGTAGGAGGTGCTCACCACGAAGCCGGCAATGGCTTCGGTAGTCTTGGGGTGGACGGAGATGAGGGAGACGACGGCCCGTAGCGAGCTGGGGCGGCGCACGCGGGGCGACGAGGAAGCAGTTTCAGGCTGGTCCGGTTCCTCTGGCAGCTTCCTAGCAGGCTACGGCAGCTCAGCGGTGCGACCTCCGGCCTCAGAGACGCTCGGCGTGTCAAGGACGAGCAAGGGCACGACCATGGTGGAGCTGGGGTTTTTGGAGAGGGGGAAGGAAGAGAGGAGGGTCCGATCTGGCAGTAGGGTGGATGGGAACGGCTTCTTGCGCCAGCTGCTCCTGCTACTTTATGGCACAGAGGGAGGGGGTGAGCACGAGCGAGGCCTGGGGCGCCTTCCTTGCATCGAGGCGGGCTCACGTGACGCGGAGAAGAGGGACAGGGCCAGGACTTGGATCGCTACCCACCTGGTGTGGTTCAACCAGGGAGTAACCAGGAGGGGAGGAAGCCGAGTTGTTGGTCAGGTCTGGAGAGGGGTGCACCAGGCCAGGTAGGCATTCAGACAAGGACACGATGGAGCTGGCATTGGTGCAAAAGATGTGTATGTGTGATGGTACATACACATGCATGAGACATGCATGCCCATGGTAGAATTTGAGTGTATATGTAGATTGCATGCACCCACCTAGAATCGAGTAGGTAGCTAGTAGCTTAGCTAACATAGGATGTTAGAGAGAGTGAGAATTAGCTAGGTTTCGGATTAACAAATGGATTAGACAAAAATATCAAGAGGCAACATAGACTAGAGACGGGGTATTTGCTTAGCTAGCCAGAATAACTAGGAAAAGCTCGAAAGATGGAGTGTAGATAGGATCTGGACGAAACATGTAGATATACACATGGTGCCAAAAAGAGTAGAATTGGGATGATTTAGATTAGGAAAGAAATTAGATGTGGTATATGTAGATGGTCACAAGCAAAATATTTTGAAAGATGGGAAAAACTATGAATATATGTGGCATCCACATAGACAATCGAAAATTGATGGTTTTGATGGGATTGAACAAGTTCAAATAAAACACAAACTCAACTCGAATTCATATGAGGAGATATGTCACATAGGGGGCTTGTTATTTTATGTGACTGGAGTGGAGAGTTTATATTGCATGCGCCCACTAGAGGAAAATAAATTAAAAGGATGGCACATGCACTTTAGGTAAAATATAAAGATGGTGACAAATAGAATATAGCAGGATCACGGACCAACTATTGGGATGTATCGACACATAATTATACATGGGCATGAATTAAAACTTGCAAAATGAATGGAGCCCATATATCCATGCATGGTGGAATGGAACAAGATCAAGTGACAAGAGGCCCTTTCATGTTAGTAGAGAGAATGATTTAAAGAGATATGCCCTCAACTCAATTTGGCATCAAGCAATTATCAAGAACCAAATACAATGTATCAAGAGGCAACTATAATTAATAATGCATATGAGATAAGAACCAAATGAAAAGGGTTTTATATGATGCTCAAATGCAAGGTGGCATGATGACATGAGCATGATATAATGATGATGCAATCTAAACATGTAGGAAGGTAGCATATATATAGACTAGGCTATTAGCATTGCAATTGTTAGACAATTGGGATGCTACAATGATATACATGTACAAAAGTGTGATGGGTTGTTGAGATAGGCAGTATATCTAGGCCCCTTGTGAGCATATGGTCTCTCACATATATCGATCGATATGCATGCGCATGATCCAACATCTTCTTGGGCTCAAATTTTGAGATAGGTATCATCTAGGCAACTTTAGTGGATTTTTTGATGCACCTTTTCCTTTGTGTGATGCATGACCACACACACATGCTCCATTGGATTATTTTGTGATGCATGCAACTTCTATCACTAGTGCAACATGCAATGGAAGCTACTTTTCCTATGTGTTTTTGGTCTCTGTGACCATGCATGGTTTTTAATTTGACACCCCTAGAGACATTACATGATGTAGTATGTTCTTTTCCTGAACCTACACACTGATATATATCCACTAGAGTCACTGGTCCACATGTACATGACCACATTGCATATATGTACATTGCTCTTTTCCAAAACCACAATGATAGCTATACACATATGCATGACCACACATGCATATACTCCTCAAGTGGATTATGTGATGATGGTGCAACCATGCATGCAATGTGTGGAAGCTCCTTTATTTTAATTCCTATGTGTTTTTAGTCTCTATATGACCATATGGATCTCTCCTAGAGTCATATTATATATGCATGTGTGTTCTTTTCCATATTGCATTATTGTTGATATAGATCCACATGATGACCACATTGCATGTCTGTGTTCTTTTCCAATTTAAGATTTTGATATATCTACATGACCACACATAACTCTGTGTGATGATGCAACTTATGTCACACCGGTGCAACATGCAATGCGTGGAAGCTGCTTTTCCTATGTGTTTGGTCTCTGTGACCATGGTTGTACACACATGGAACCCCTAGAGTCATTAATTGCATGTGTTGTTTCCTAAACCACATTGATATATATCCACACTGCTAGCTTCATTGATCCACACATGACCACATTGCATGTGTTCTTTTCCAAAACCACATATCTACATGACCACACACTGTTGTGACCTCGGATTGTTAAGGATCCTAAGTCCCTGTGATTAACATGCTAGTCCCTAGATCAATAGCTAGCACTTCACAGTCGATGAATATCATGTAAAACACAAGTCATTATTACACGAATAATCTAGAGTATAATTATTACAACTTGCATAGCTTATAGCTAGCTCAAATAAAACAGCGGAAACTAAGTAAAACTTGAGTCCATCAACGCCTCAGGCTAGTTGCGTGAAGACCCGTGATCCCTATGCACCTTTCAGTCTTGGGATTCTGCACATAAGACGTGCAACCAACAAGTTGGGTCAATACTTTGAATGTATTGGCAAATTACACGAAGGAAAGAGTAAGTCTATCTCTACATGCAAGGCTAAGAGTAGTCTTTGGGGTCCATTTGCATAAAGCCAATTTTCTCAATGTAAGAATAAAAGAGGAGGAGATTTTCCCTACTTTGCAAACTTTGATAAGTAGTATAGGGTCGAGTGGAACACGTGGATATTACTCACCAAGTGCCCAATCAACCTAGCACTTGGATATTACGCACCAAGTTCCCAAAATCCCACCCAATGGCGATATTACTCACGCCTTGGGGTTTATAAAACGTTAAGTTTGGAAAAGAGAGAGGAAGATCTTTCAGAGGCTCCATCCTTCAGATGCTCAATGTTGTTCTGTTTCCGTGAACATGACTGATCGATCAGATTGCAATACTCTCGAGAGGTTGTGCACTTTCCCCACAATCCACGATCAAGTCCTTTTACAGACAAGACCATGGTGAGGCCTTCCCTTAGTAGCCCCTCTACCAGCTGGATCTAACCGTGCCAAGAACCTCCAAATGTTGGTACCCCAGTGAGGTTTCCCACTAAGTACTAAGCCAAGACAGAGCCCATATGTATTGTGGTTGCACGGGAAGCTTCTGAATTCTGAAACATGGCAGACTTCTTTGATTCCTGGGCGGCCGTCCTCCACCAAAATTCCACTCGTTGTCCCGACAACCATTCCGCCCAGAAGAAAACTTAGTTTTCTTTTGAAGGAGGTTTTGTGAGGAAAAAGGTTCGCTCGAGAGAGGTTTTATACTTAGAAAATTTTCAGTCTTTCGAACCCTCCCAACGGTACTTGATATAGATAAGTATATAGCATAGCAAGCATAACTTAGAAAAAAAACAGGATAACCTATTGGGATGGAAAATCCTAAGAATAGAGCTACTCATGGCATACTACAAAACCGCACTTGCAAAAATAGTACTAAGAAAATCTACCAAAATCCTACACATGCATACTATAGAATTTGAAGAGTAAAACATGCATAGTTAAAACTGGGACATAAACATGAACAAGTGGTGTAACTTGCCTTGATCCGAGCAGCACTCTACACAACAGTACTCCTCAGCGCAGTCCGAGCAATCTAACGAAACCAACCACAGATCCAATCACAATTTGCACAAAACAATGTCACGAAGGAGAAAATGCATGCATGCAACATGGTAATATGCAAGGATGGATTCAATTTTGACCAAGGGTTTTATTCGGGGGGTGTTGTTGACTTGGGGATGTCATTAGAATCGGTTTTCCCCAGGTTTTAAGTATTTTGGATTAAACCCTAAATAAACAGGCTCAAAACTAGATCTACAACTCCAATCTACCTCGATACAGATCTGAACACTCTAAGCAAGTTATAACAATTTTCTACAGAAGGTCTCGTAGAAACAAAGGCAACACAACAAGAATCAACTAAAACGGATCTACGGATAATTTTCTAGAATTAAAATACTCTAATCTAAACTTTAAATCCTACTACAAGATTGCTGTAGTAAAACAGTAGTATTATTGTTGATCTGTGTTCTACTCAAATTTGTGAATCCAACAGTATCTTATTTGCTAAATTTGGATAAGTATTTGATTTACTATGAATTTTACAAGATTAAAACAATATCTGTCTATTAAAAAGAAAACAGAGCAGACTGGCGGCTATGCAGGCGACAAGTGGCGGCTCGGAATTGGGCCAGCGGGGCGCTGACACGGCACGCTGACACGGCAAGTGCCACGCGGCGCGGTGTGATTCGTCCGTACCGGTTCAGTAGTCCTATCTAATCTGGGTCGCTCCTTCGCGATCTAACGGACAGAGGAGGGAGGTGGGGGCTTACCGTGGTGGGTGGCGATGGCGGACGGCGGCGGTCGGTGGCGGCGAGGCGGTGCTCCCCCGGCCTGGTGGAGTTGACGACGGTGGCTGCCTTCTCGCCACGGTTCCGTTCCCGGGGGCGGCGTCGGCTCCTTCCTCCCGAGGTGGCGGCGAGCGGCGGCTGGAGGTGGCGGATTTCAGCAGAGCTCCGGCGAGAAATCGCGGAGGCTACGGTCCGCTACAGAGAGGGAAAACAGCGTGAGGGGAAGTGGTACTACAAGGGGAGGAGGAAAATAGTGGCGGTCTTCCAAAGGGGTCACCGTTGGGCGGCGGCGGCGTTACTCCGGTGAGGTCGGCGGCGAGGTGGTGGCGAGGTACAGCGAGCAAGGGGGCTAGGGTTTTTAGGGGGTTCGTCACGGGAATAAATAGGGGTAGAGTCTTGGGGCGGGGGTCGCGGAGATCCTCTCCAAAACGGACGGGAAATCGTTCCAGGCGCGGCGGTAGCGAGCGGAGTCCTTTCCGAGCATCCTCCATGGAGACATGATTCACTATGGCTTTGATGAACAAATTCGGCTTCTTCCCATTTCCATTACCATTGCCATGGTTGTGTCCGTTGCCGTTTCCATTACCATTCCCATTCTTCATCTTTTCGGGGCAAGTAGTTGCATAGTGCCATGTCTTGTTACACTTCAAGCATGTCACTTCACTTAGATCCTTCCCATTGCCATTTCCATTGCGGTGTTTATGGCCATTGTGGTTATGTCCTCCATGACGATGACCATTGTGGTTGTGGCCATTGTGGTTGTGGGGTGGTGGTGACAAAGTACGTTGCTTCTGATATGGGGCCGAGTTGTGCTTGTGTGAGGTGGACTTTCTCTTTTGGTTCTCTATACTCCTTTGCTT
Source organism: Avena eriantha (assembly GCA_910589775.1). Taxonomy (NCBI): domain Eukaryota; kingdom Viridiplantae; phylum Streptophyta; class Magnoliopsida; order Poales; family Poaceae; genus Avena; species Avena eriantha. The sequence continues at coordinate 31,917,666 of OU342745.1, forward strand.
TGCTTCAACCACAACTGCCCTGTCCAGAAGTTCCTGATAGTTATCAAACTTCAGAGCCACAAGCTGAATGGATATTTCATCATTAAGTCCCCTTAAGAACTCCTCCTGTCTCTTGGCATCAGTGGACACATCATTAGGTGCATAACGTGCCAGCTTGTTGAAAAGTTCCCCATACTCGGAGACAGAGTGGTGCAGTTGTTTCAAGTCACGGAACTCACGTATCTTTAGTGACATGACACACGCGGCTACGTGATGAGTACGAAAGGCCGCCTCGAACTGGTTCCAGGTGATAGCCTCAATATCGGGGTGGGTGACCTGGTAATTATCCCACCATTCAGCAGTTGGTCCCTCAAGTTGGTGCGCGGCAAAGTGCACCCTGTCAGCTCCAACAACTTGGACGGTGTCTAACTTCTTGTTGGTGGTGCGAAGCCAGTCATCTACCACAATTGGCTCAGAACTACTTGAGAAAATTGGAGGGTTCAACCTCAAGAACCGAGTCAGGCGATCCTGTTGGGGCGGTGGAGGTGGCGGAGGCGGCGGGTTGTTGTTGTTGTTTTGCATGTTTTGAGTGAGGAGTTGGATCAGCTGATTCTAGGAGTTCAGAAGTTGTGCTATCTCTGGGGGCATGTTGTTGTTGTTTCTTCCACGTCTCGCCATATGTGGGGTTTGGGAAATAAGTTAAGAAATGGATAGAAGCCTAAGGAATAATCTTCTACCCTTATGTAAACAAGAAAACACACGAGAACAGCAAGGCACACAAGGCACATAGTTTAACATACTCAACCCAGTTTAACGAAGCTAAAAAATAATTTTTGGTACTCATTACAATCGCGAACAACGTTTGACTATAGAACTAAAGGTGGTCCAACTACTCTACTCATCATCCACTTCTTCATCCTCAATGATGAAGCCTTCCTTCTCCAGTAGTGACTTGTATAACTCCATGTCCTTCGTCGTGGCTTCAAGCTTCTCCTGAAGTTCCTTCACCTCATGTGGCTCCGGTGTAGCAGCTTCGAGCCTCTCTTGAAGTTCCTTCACCTCTTGTAGCTCCTGGGTAGCAGCTTCCAACTTCTCTTCGAGTTCCTTCTTCTCCTTCTGTAGCTTCTTGATCAAACTTGACCCCATAGTCACGGGCGTGATCTTCTCCTCCAAGCTCCTCTTGGCTGCTCGTAGGTCCGTCAACATGGTGGCAAAGTTCTTGAACTCCATCTCGTTTTTTGCGAGCACCATACTTTGCTCCCTAATCCTCTTATTCTTATCTTGCACCCTCTTCCCTTGATTAGCGAACATCTTGTCTTGGGCGGTGAGCTCCCCTCCTAGGGACTTGATCTTCTCTTCTAGCTCCTCGATCTTCTTGTCCTTCTCCTTGACTAGGGCACATAGCTCATCATTCCTCATGATCTCAAGGCAGCTCCCCTTCTGAAGATCATTGATGTGGGACTCCAAGTCTTGATATTGGATCCTTCGACGCTTGCATGTCTTCCTTTCCTCTAGGGTTAACTCGATTGGAACTCCCTTTTCATCACGTCTTCCAAAGAGTTTGATGTAGTGGCCTTCAACCTCTTCATGGTGGCGTCCGCAAAGGCGTCCAATGAGCTCCTGCAAGTTGATGCTAAGTCCTTTCTCCTTAGAGTCGCTGGTGACGTTGAGTACAATGGCCTCTGTCTTGGGTTCTGACTTGCTGCGCCCTGGTTGGATGACTTCAATCGCCCAACATCCTTCCTTGTGCATCTTCCTCAACTCGCTTCCCTTGATTGACGGCATGGGTAACTGCAACGTTTTGATGATGTCCAGAAGGCATTCCCCAAAGCGCAGGCCCTTGATGTCTTCGGCGGTGTCGTAGTAGAAGGCCGTCATCTTTAGGTTAGGAGAAAGAAACTTAGGCACAAAACGATAAGAAGGAGAATTACTAGAAGAGCATAAATAACTTAGAAGAATATGGAAAGACAAAAACAATGGTAAAGGTGGTTTCCAATCCTAGGGTCATGTCCTACATGCAACTTTGTTCTCTGATACCACACACTGTTGCGACCTCGAATCGTTAAGGATCCTAAGTCCCTGTGATTAACATGCTAGTCCCTAGATCAATAGCTAGCACTTCACAGTCGATGAACATCATGTAAAACACAAGTCATTATTACACAAATAATCCAGAGTATAATTACTACAACTTGCATAGCTTATAGCTATCTCAAATAAAACAGCGGAAACTAAGTAAAACTTGAGTCCATCAACGCCTTAGGCTAGTTGCGTGAAGACCCGCGATCCCTACGCACCTTTCAGTCTTCGGATTCTGTACATAAGACGTGCAGCCAAAAAGTTGGGTCAATACTTTGAATGTGGCAAATTACACGAAGGAAAGAGTAAGTCTATCTCTACATGCAAGGCTAAGAGTAGTCTTTGGGGTCCATTTGCATAAAGCCAATTTTCTCAATGTAAGAATAAAAGAGGAGGAGATTTTCCCTACTTCGCAAACTTTGATAAGTAGTATAGGGTCGAGTGGAACACGTGGATATTACTCACCAAGTGCCCAATCAACCTAGCACTTGGATATTACGCACCAAGTTCCCAAAATCCCACCCAATGGCGATATTACTCACGCCTTGGGGTTTATAAAACGTTAAGTTTGGAAAAGAGAGAGGAAGATCTTTCAGAGGCTCCATCCTTCAGATGCTCAATGTTGTTCTGTTTCCATGAACATGGCTAATCGATTAGATTGCAATACTCTCGAGAGGTTGTGCACTTTCCCCACAATCCACGATCAATTCCTTTTACAGACAAGACCATGGCGAGGCCTTCCCTTAGTAGCCCCTCTACCAGCTGGATCTAGCCATGCCAAGCACCTCCAAATGTTGGTACCCTGGTGAGGTTTCCCACTAAGTACTAAGCCAAGACAGAGCCCATATGTATTTTGGTTGCACGGGAAGCTTCTGAATTCTGAAACATGGCAAACTTCTTTGATTCCTGGGCGGCCGTCCTCCACCAAAATTCCACTCGTTGTCCCGACAACCATTCCTCCCAGAAGAAAACTTAGTTTTATTTTGAAGGAGGTTTTGAGAGGAAAAAGGTTCGCTGGAGAGAGCTTTTATACTTAGAAAATTTTCAGTCTTTCGAATCCTCCCAACGGTACTTGATATAGATAAGTATATAGCATAGCAAGCATAACTTAAAAAAAACAGGATAACCTATTGGGATGGAAAATCCTAAGCATAGAGCTACTCATGGCATACTACAAAACCGCACGTGCAAAAATAGTACTAAGAAAATCTACCAAAATTCTACAGATGCATACTACAGAATTTGAAGAGTAAAACATGCATAGTTAAAACTGGGACATAAACATAAACAAGTGGTGTAACTTGCCTTGATCTGAGCAGCACTCTACACAACATTACTCCTCAGCGCACTCTGAGCAATCTAACGAAACCAAACATAGATCCAATCACAACTTGCACAAAACAATGTCACGAAGGCGAAAATGCATGCATGCAACATGGTAATATGCAAGGGTGGATTCAATTTTGACCAAGGGTTTTATTCAGGGGATTTTGTTGACTTGGGAATGTCAATAGAATCGGTTTTCCCCAGGTTTTAAGTATGTTGGATTAAACTCTAAATAAACAGGCTCAAAACTAGATCTACAACTCCAATCTACCTCGAGATAGATCTAAACACTCTAAGCAAGTTATAACAATTTTCTACATAAGGTCTCGTAGAAACAAAACCAACGCAACAAGAATCAACTAAAACGGATCTACGGGTAATTTTCTAGAATTAAAATACTCTAATCTAAACTTTAAATCCTACTACAAGATTGCTGTAGTAAAACAGTAGTATTATTGTTGATCTGTGTTCTACTCAAATTTGTGAATCCAACAGTATCTTATTTGCTAAATTTGGATAAGTATTTGATTTACTATGAATTTTACAAGATTAAAACAATATCTGTCTATTAAAAAGAAAACAGAGCAGACAGGCGGCTATGCAGGCGACAAGTGGCGGCTCGGAATTGGGCCAGCGGGGCGCTGACACGGCACGCTGACGCGGCAAGTGCCACGCGGCGCGGTGTGATTCGTCCGTACCGGTTCAGTAGTCCTATCTAATCTGGGTCGCTCCTTCGCGATCTAACGGACAGAGGAGGGAGGTGGGGGCTTACCGTGGTGGGTGGCGATGGCGGACGGCGGCGGTCGGCGGCGGCGAGGCGGTGCTCCCCCGGCCTGGTGGAGTTGACGACGGTGGCTGCCTTCTCGCCGCGGTTCCGTTCCCGGGGGCGGCGTCGGCTCCTTCCTCCCGAGGTGGCGGCGAGCAGCGGCTGGAGGTGGCGGATTTCTGCAGAGCTCCGGCGAGAAATCGCGGAGGCTACGGTCCGCTACAGAGAGGGAAAACAGCGTGAGGGGAAGTGGTACTACAAGGGGAGGAGGAAAACAGTGGCGGTCTTCCAAAGGGGTCACTGTTGGGCGGCGGTGGTGTTACTCCGGTGAGGTCGGCGGCGAGGCGGTGGCGAGGTACAGCGAGCAAGGGGGCTAGGGTTTTTAGGGGGTTCGTCACGGGAATAAATAGGGGTAGAGTCTTGGGGCGGGGGTCGCGGAGATCCTCTCCAAAACGGACGGGAAATCGTTCCTGGCGCGGCGGTAGCGAGCGGAGTCCTTTCCGATCTCGTCGGAGATGAAGACGCGGTGGGACCCACTTGTCAGCGACCGCGGACACGCAGACGAGATGCTGGCGGCGTCAGCTGGCGGCTATTGGGCCGGCCCACACGCTATGCGCTGGTCGCTCTGCCAGGCGGGCGGTGGATAGGCCACGGCTGGTTTAGCCGGCCCGGTAGGCTGGGGATCTCCTTTTTTTCATTCTTTTTATTTTTTTGTGTTTCACCAATTGTTGCATAACTTTTGCAAACGGACTCCGAATTAAATGAAATTTGTCTCTAAAATTTTGTAAAAAGGATTTGACAGGGGTTATAAAATAACACTTTTTCAAGGGTTTTGGAGGTTAGAAATGGTTTTACCCTTTTAGTCTTTATATGACTATGGGGTTTAGGATAAAATATAATGCAATTGATGCCATGATGCAAGGATATGATGCATGCTTCTAGTAACATCTGAAATTGCAAAATTTGGGATGTTACACACACACTAGTGGATTCTGTGATGCAACTTCTGTCACACTGGTGCACCATGCAATATGTTGCTTTCCTATGTGTTTTGGTCTATGCATGTGACCATGCATGGTTTAATACACATGGATCCCATAGAGACATTGCATGATGTGTGTTCTTTTCCTAAACTAGTACACACTAATATATATCCACTAGAGCCACTGATCCCATCACACCACACATTGCATATATATATGTACAACTGTTCTTTTCTAAAACAACACAAGATGAGATGATATATATATATCTCTACATATATATGCATGACCACACACATGGATCCCCTAGAGACATTGCATGGTTTTTAATTTGACACACGGATCCCCTAGAGACATTGCATGATGTAGTTTGTTCTTTTCCTGAACCTAGATGATGTAGTTTGTTCTTTTCCTAAACCTAGAAACTGACATATATCCACTAGAGTCACTGGTCCACATGTACATGACCACATTGCATATATGTACATTGCTCTTTTCCAAAACCACAATCATATCTATACACATATGCATGACCACACATGCATATAGTACTCAAGTGGATTCTGTGATGGTACAACCATGCATGCAATGTGTGGAAGCTCCTTTATTTTAATTCATGTGTTTTTAGTCTCTATATGACCATATGGATCTCTCCTAGAGTCATATTCCATGCATGTGTGTTATTTTCCATATTGCATTATTATTGTTGATATATATATATATATATAGATCCACATGATGACCACATTGCATATTGTTTGTGTTATTTTCCAATATAACATTTTGATACACATAAATCGGTGATGATGCAACTTATGTCACACTGGTGCAACATGCAATGTGTGTGGAAGATGTGCTTGTCCTATATATATGTGTGTGTTGTGTGTGTGTGTGCGCGTGTGTGTGTTTGGTCTTTAATTGTGACCATGCATGTAGTTTACACATGGAACCCCTATAGTCATTTCATATGTGTTCTTTTTCCTAAACCACATTGATTGATATCCCCACTAGCTAGATGTCATTGATCCACATATACCATGTGACCACATTTCATGTGTTCTCTTTTCCAAAACCACATTGTTGGTATATATGTACCACACACTAGTGGATTCTGTGATGCAACTTCTATCACACTGGTGCAACATGCAATATGTTGCTTTCGAATGTGTTTTGGTTTATATGCACGTGACCATGCATGGTTTAATACACATGGATCCTCCCCTAGAGACATTGCATGATGTGTGTTCTTTTCCTAAACCAGTACACACTGATATATATCCACTAGAGCCACTGATCCCATCACATGACCACACATTGCATATATATGTACATTGTTCTTTTCCAAAACAACCCAAGATGATGATATATATCTCTCTCTACATATATATATATGCATGACCAGACACATGCATATACTCAAGGATTATGTGATGATGCACAAATTCTATCACACTGGTCCATGCATGCAATATGGAAGCTCCTTTATTTAATTCCTATGTGTTGTTTGTCTCTATGACCAATATGGAATATCTATATCTATCTCCTATAGGGGTTCATATTGCATGCATGTGTTCTTTTCCTAACCCACATTGATATATGGCCACCAGAGTCATTGATAGATCCACACCATGATGATCTGACCACATTTGCATGTATGTACATTGTTCTTCCAAAACCTACCACAATGATATCTCTACTCATATGCATGACCACACAATGCATATACTACTCATGTGGATTATGTGATGATGCACAACTAATAATTTTTTTGTCACACTGGTGCAAACTAACCATGCATGAAATGTGTGGAAGCTCTCCTTTATTTAACCTATGTGTTTTTGGTCATATATGGATCTCTCCTAGAGTCATATTGCATGCATGTGTGTTCTTTTCCATGCATATATTGCACTATTGTTGATAGATCCACATGAGATGACCACATTGCATGCATGTGTGTTCTTTTCCAACAATATACCACATTTTGATATATATCTACATGATGACCACACATATATAACTCTGGATGATGCAACTTATGTCACACTGGTGCAACATGCATGCAATGGGTGGAAGCTGTGCTTTTCCTATATTGGTCTTTCTAACCATGCATGTGGCTGTACACACATGGAACCCCTAGAGTCATTGCATATGTGTTATTTTACCTAAACCACATTGATATCCACACTACTAATAGATAGATGTTATTGATCCACATACATGGCCACATTGAATGTGTTCTCTTTTCCAAAACCACATTGTTAATTGGTATATCTACCACACACTAGTGGATTCTGTGATGCAACTTCTGTCACACTGGTGCAACATGCAATATGTTGCTTTAGTTCCTATGTGTTTTGGTCTGTATGACCATGCATGGTTTAATTTGACACATGGATATCCCCTAGAGACAATGCATGATTGATATGTGTGTTCTTTTCCTAGTGCACACTGATATATATCCACTTGAGCCACTGATCCCATCACATGACCACATTACATACACTGTTCTTTTCCAAAACCACAATGATATAATCTCTAGATAGCTACATGTACACATGACCGAACACATATATATACTCAAGTGGATTATTCTATGATGATGCACAACTTTTGTCACACTGGTGCAACCATGCATGCAATGTGTGGAGGCTCCTTTATTAATTAATTCCTATGTGTTTTTGGTCTCTGTGACGACCATGGATCTCTCCTAGATTCATATTGTGTAATGATGTGTTCTTTTCCTAACCCACATTATTGATATGGCCACCAGAGTCATTGTTGATAGACCACACACGATGATGACCACACATCATTGCATTTGTTCTTTTCCAATAATATATACCACATTGATATCTAACTCAAGTGGATTCTGTGATGCAACTTAACGCGTCTGTCACACTGGTGCAACATGTGCAATATAATGTGGAAGATGATATTTCCTTGCTATATATGTGTGTTTTTGGTCTTTGTGACCAATAATTTGACAATGGACCCCCTAGAGTATATATATGATGTGTTCTTTTCTAAACCACACATATATATATAGACCACAACATGAGCACATTTGCATGTGTTCTTTTCCAAAACCATGCATATGATGACCACACACTCTAGTGGATTCGTGATAGATCGATCCAACTTCTATCACACACTAGTACAGTGCAACATGCAATGTGGAGAGTTACCTCTTTCCTATGTGTTTTTGTCTCTCTGTGGCCATAGTTTCTGACACACCCCTAGCTAGAGACATTGCATGTGTTCTTTTCCTAAACCACATTTTTATATATATCTACATGATTCTGGTGAGGCAACTTCTATCACACACTGGCCATGCAACATGGAATTGAAAGCTGGTTATTTATTATTTCCTGTATGATGATGTTTAATTTAATTATTCTTGACACACATGCCCCCCCCTAGAGTGATGCATGTGTTCTAACCACATTGATATATCCACTATACTCTAGTCATTCACATGGATATGTGGAAGCTGCTTTAATTTTCCTATGTATTTTGGTCTGTGTAGTGATGCATCTTATTTGGGATCATACTAATTTGATATATACCATATGTGTTGCTATGACCTAAAACTAACCAAAATAAGGATAAAAGTCCATTGTTCAACCCTAATCTGGAGAAATCCATTGTTCAAAATAAACCACATTTTGAATCTTATCTATAAATTTGAATATATTATCCAAAATACTTACCTCTTTCGAGATCATTATACAAGCCAGAATATAAACTAGTAGTCCAAATTATTGCTTTTTTTTCAAGATTTATTTGTCAATAATTTATAGTTTTCTTCACCAAGGCTCTTTTTAGTGAAGACTTTCTAAAATATGGTTAATTTTTTTTGAACCCTCCATCATTTATCCGACGACCAGGACACCAACCCCAAATTTCCGGGTCAGATCCTCCCACCCACGCGAAATTTGGCGCCAGCGCGGGAGAGTTTCTACGCAAACGAAAATTTCTCGAGCTGCAATTATGTTTGAGCCCACCCGCACAGCACCACCCAAGCATTCGTGCAAAGGTCATTTACGTAATCTATTCCAAACCCTTTTTATCCCCTCGCCGAAATGAGATAGATCCAAATTTCCCCACTGCCCTCGGCACCGCTATCCTCCCCCTTTTCCCCTTGCCCTCCCCCTTTCCCCTCGCCGTTGTCCGTCCATCCGCCCTCTGCCTTTAATCCCCTCGTCTCCATCTGTCCTTCTAGTAGTAACCTCTCTGTCACCCTAGCACAAACCCTAGCCCCTCCTCACCATCCTGGGTTTCCACCATGTCCATTGACCTCGCCGGTCATCCACCTCACCGACAGCGGCTGACCTTTTCTACCACCTCGCTATACACTTCACCCGCAAAGTCGGCTAGCTCGCCGTCCACCTCCGCATCTAGCTTGCCGTCCAACTCGCTGTCCACCTCGCTGACAAGGCCCGTCACCACACTGACAAGGCCCGTCCATCTCGTCGCACACCTTGTCGATGAGGTCTGCTACCTCGCCGTCCAGATCGATGCCACGTGTCCTAGGTCATTAGAAGAAACACGATATCAAAAGGCCCTACAGCCTGCAGGCAAGGAAACACGCTCATCCTCGATTCTCATGTTTTTTACTTTGCCTGAGAAATGTTGTTCATTATCCTCTTCATGCCACCAATTTACCTTTTTGGTTGCAGTTATTCTCTCTTATTTGTTCTGCCTGTGAAATTGCTTGTGATCAGGGTTGCATTATCCCATCTATTGCATGAGTTTGACTGCTTCATGACATGTCTGATCAGCAGAGTATAATTTGTTCATAGTAGTCTGTTTTACATGATGATTACTATTTAACAATCAACATCATATGTCATGACTTATTTAATTGCCAATTTTAATTGCATGAAAGATGCTTATCCTTCTGATGTTTAATTGTCCTGCCCTGCTTATTAGTGTAACCAGCCAACCAATTGACAAATGAGATTCAGAGTATTCAACTTACGATCAGTTTACATATAGATAAAGTTTGCATTATCTTGGTTGTTCCATTGGTTTGGCTGCTTCATACTATGTCTTTTGATCAGAGTATAAATTACTCATGGTGGACTCTATTACATGATGATTACTATAGAACAATCAGCACCATAAGTTATATTTTGTTTATTTGCAGGATAGTTGCTTATCTTGCTTATGTTTTATTATGATTATCCTCTTTAACTGCATGTATACTATTTCATCTTATGACCTATTTTGCGTGTGATAATGGTTGCATTATCTTGACTTTTTGCATTAGTTTGGCTGCTTCATCATATGCCTTGTGATCATAGTGGAAATTGATCATAGTGAGCTGTCACATGATGAGTTCTATAGAACAATCAGTACATTGGGCTTCTCGAATCACAGTGTGAAAAAAGCAATGATGTCTACGCAGTTCTATTCTTGTAGACAGTTGTTGGGCCTCCAAGTGTAGAGGTTTGTAGAACAGCAGCAAGTTTTCCCTTAAGTGGATTACCCAAGGATTATCGAACTCAGGGAGGAAGTGGTCAAAGGTATCCCCTCTCAAGCAACCCTGCAATCAAGATACAAGAAGTCTCTTGTGTCCCCAACACACCCAATACACTTGTCAAGTGTATAGGTGCAATAGTTTGGCGAAGAGATAGTGAAATACAAGTGGTATGGATAAATATAAGTGGCAACGGTGATAGAAAATGACTTGATGGCGTGGAAAAGACTAAAAGTAAACTAAAATAAAGATGGCAGCAAGCAAACATGTAACATATCTAAATGCAAACGGTGTATGAATGCTTAGAAACAAGGCCTAGGGATCATACTTTCACAAGTGAACACTCTCATATAAATATCTTCTCTTTATGATACTACTCTTAACTACTCTCCGGTTGGACACTCTAATCCATGGTAGCGCTATAACAACACACCTCAAAGTAAGCCTTTCCCATCTAGAAAACCCCACACTGTCACCTTGAGCACTAGATGGTTCCAACAAACACCACAATTTCATAAAGACATCCAACTCCAAATATAACTCATAACAAGTATTTGTAATATCTAGCCTAAGTGCCACCATGGTGTGGACGTTGTCACTTTCACACACATGAGGAGAGCAGAGATCTATTAAAGCACTTGAGTAGCAAAGTAGATCTATAGATTACAAGCTCATGATCTCAATAAGATCATGCATAGAGAGAGAGATCAACAAATAGCTACCGGTAGAACCCTTAGCCTTGAGAGTGAACTACTCCCTCCTCATCATGGGAATCAGCAATGGTGATGGAGATGGCGGCGGAGCTCGATGGAGATGGCTCCGAGGGCACTTCCCCGCCCCGGTAGGGTGCCGGAACAGAGACTTTCTGTCCCCCAAATCTCCCCTTCGGTGGCGGCGGTGCTGTGGAACTTTTCATGGCTGGAGGCTTGATGATTTAGGGTTTTTGCATCGGAGGCATCTTATAGGCAAAGGGGCGAGGTCGGTGGCCGACCAGGGGGCCCACACCACCTAGTGGCACGGCCAGGGCTAGCCCGTGCCACCACATGGTGTGGCCGCCCTATGGCCCCTCTCTGTCTTGTCTTTTGGCTCCGTGAGTCTTCCGGTAAAATATCAACTTTGGCTTTTGTCCCGTCCAATTCCGATAATATTCATTTTCTAACTTTCCTGGAACCAAAAATAGCAAAAAACAGGCAACTGGCACTTTGGCATCTTGTTAATAGGTTAGTCCAAGAAATCATATGAAAAGTACTCCAAACTATGGACAAAACATAAGAAAGTAGATAAAACCAAGCATAGAACATCAAAAATTATAGATACATTTGCAATGTATCAACATCCCCAAGCTTAACTCCTGCTCGTCCTCGAGTAGGTAAGTGATAAAAAGAAAGAATAATTTTTCAGGTGACATGCACCATCAAAGACTTGATCAAAGTATTTGTAAAACTTTCAAAGTTGGGATCATAATACTTCAATCATAACATGAAAGACAAGGTGCTAGTAATAAGACAAAGAAACTATGATGCAACATGAAAAGGCACAAACAAAAGATTAATGAATAACAATGCTTTGCAAGACGTTTGTTTGTTTCACATAAAGAAAACATAGAATAATAGTATTCAGCTTGTCCCTCATAGAGTAGAAAATATAAATGCATAGGACACCTTCAAAGTTCATAAGAGTGACTAGATACAAATAGTTTAAAACAAGAAATATCAAGTTATGCATCAATCAACTAGACTTGGGACAATGCACATAGAATTAAGAATGGCCACTATGCTCTCAAAGTAGGTGCATAAAGGTAGAAGGTGGAGACTCAATATAATGGTGGAAGAAAGGCCTCCATAGAAGGAAGCAGAGATTCAAGTTTCATAAAGAGCTTCCAAAAATTATGGTACTTATAGCTTTCAGCTCTCATTGCCCCTATCATAAGCATCTTGAAGGTGATTAAGGTTAAAGTGAACAAACTATGGTGTACATGCTTGACGAAGTATAAGTTAGAAATCTCATGTCCCTTGAATACGAGGGCCGCTCCTCATGCTACTCAAGTTTAGTCACCGGTAAGTTCTTGTCATCGTAAGTACCTGTCTATCATAGAGAACCGCCAATGAGGTACCCGTTGCCCGATGATACGGAAGAATCCCCATATCAAAATGACAAGGCAAGCAGACAACAAGCATCTCAACAATGTTCTTTTTTCTCTCTTTCCTCTTTTCATATATCTCTTTTTTTCTTTTTCTCTTTTTTCTCAATATAGGACTCTTTTTTTAATAAGAAGAATGCTTCATAGACAGCTCATTATGGTTATGCTACAGGTTTCCACCATGTCAGCATGGATTAGACCAGCGGCCTAGGTGTTTATCTAACACATATACATAACTCCATGGACTTACAAGCTCCCCTTTCATTTCACACCGACGACATCCATAGACAAAAGAGCATGATATCAACTAGGTACAAAGTACCCGTGCAATGTTGAAAGCATTCCCCATGATAGCATGGTTCTGCTAATCCCCAACAAATAAGTGCAAGCATATACAACATAGACGACACAATGGTTCAAGTTTAATAAGGGCAAGAAAATTAAAGTGTGCCATCAAGTTCGTGAGAGCTTTAATCACTAGTTTTCTCATAACAAGTTTAATTTGGAAGGTAAACAAAAACATGAATATACTTGGAATAGCATAAGCTAGTAGGTAGGTATGGTGGACTCTTTGGAATAACTTGGTTTTAGGAGTTGGATGCATGAGTGCAACTCATACTTGATTGTGGAGGCTAGCAAAAGACTAGGAGCGACAAACTAAGAGAGCAATAATGGCCATAATCATGCAGAGTGACAAAACATCATTGATCAAAGCATAAAGTGATACTACAAGTTGAAAACTAAAGGATCATAAAGGCTATGGTAACTTTGGATAGTCATAACATGGTGTGAGCATGCGCCAAGTCAACCCAAATAAAGCATCAAAGAAGAATACCACTATATTATGCTTTAATATGCTAAAACAACGCATGATTCATCCAAGGCACATTAAGCAATCTCAATTGTTTATAAAAATTCATGCTACAACAAAGAATACTAAGCATAAAGCCAAAACAATATCAAGCATGGCATGACAAAGCATAGGCCACAGTCAAAAACAAGCTGTCTTTACCACTTAAGCATGAACTTTCCTACTCTTTTTCCAATCTAACCCAAACTATTTGAAAACCAATGCATGAAAGAGGGGGTCCAACCAATTTATTCAAGCAAACTAAGCAAACGAAAAACCAAAATGAAACTAAAAATAAGACGCTCCAAGAACAACACAACTGTGCATGAAACAATAAAAATGAAGCGTTTGGAAGAAACCTGTGATTTTTTGTTGATGAAGAAGGGGGTGCCTTGGGCATCCCCAAGCTTTGACGCTTGGAATTCTTGGATAATTCTTGGGATGACACACGTGGCATCCCCAAGATTGAGCTTCAATCCATTCTTCATCTCATTACTCATTCCTTCCATACACCTGAAATTTTTTCCTTCATACAAAACATCACACAATCTTTATTAGCAACATTAGTGCACTCAAGATAATAGGTCTTTAGGTTCAGTTCCAACACCAATAAAACTTCCATTAAAACACTTTCTACCATAGCACTTCCCTCAGAAATCTCAATTCCCTAAAAGAACTCAAAAAGGAACCAACAAGAAGCAAATGCAAATAATAGCAGAAATCTGTCAAAACAGAACAGCAGGTAAAGACGAATTTTTTCGAAGACCTTTTGTTCTCAAATCAAAAAGTGTTGAACTAACAAAAGTTAGATAACAACCTGGGGCAGAAGCACAAAAATTCATGCCTCAAAAGGTCGTATAGAGATTTTACACGAATTTTTACAGTGAAGCACAAAAATCTGTTTCGGCACAACAACTTTCCCAAGCATTACTTCTCTCTCATTAGAGGTTACTCTTGGCACAAAAAGTAAATAAAAAGGATAAGGAGCGGTTATTACTAATGTAATAACTTCCAATACTCATCTAAAACTTTTGGGTTATCTCCCAATAAGTAGTTTTCTTTAATGCCTTTAAGTTAGGCATGATATTTTGAGAAGATGCTCACATAGGAAATATGAATTGAAGTAAAAGAGAGCATCAAGAAGCAAATTTAAAATACATTTAAGTCTAACCCACTTCCTATGAAAAATAATCTTGTAAAGAAACAAGTAATGAAAGCACAAAGCAACAAACATAGGAAAGCAAAACAAGTGCAACTTCAAAATTTTCAACATAAAGAGGGGAAACTTAATATTGTTGAGATACATAAAACCATGTTTCCCTCTCTCATAATAACTTTCAGTAGCATCATGAATAAAATTAACAATATAACTATCACAAGAAACATTCTTATCATGGGCCACATGCATAAAATAATTATTACTCTCCACATAAACATAGTCATTCTTATTGATTGTAGTGGGAGCAAATTCAACAAAATAGCTATCATTATTATTTTCATCACCATAATCATCAAATATAGGAGGCATATTGTAATCATAATTAATTTTCTCCACAATAGTAGGTGGACTGAAAATAACATATTCATCATTGTAATCATCATATATCGGAGGCATAGTATCATCAAAGTAAATTTTCTCCTCCATGCTTGGGGGACTAAAAATATCATGCTCATCAAAACCAGCTTCCCCAAGCTTAGACTTTTCCATAGCATTAGCAATAATGGTGTCCAAAGAATTCATACTAACAATATTGCTAATAGCATGCAAATAAAGTTCCATAGGTTTTTTAATTTTCTCTTCAAACACTTCATGTACTAACTCAAGATAAATACTATAAAGCTCTCTAATTGTTTTGTTGTTTTCCATTAAGCCTAACTAGTGAAAACAAGAAACAAAAAGACAAAATTGCAGAATCTAAAGGAAATAACTTTGAGCACTCACACCAGAGGATGTGAGTACCTTTTACCTTACCTCCCCGGCAACGGCGCCAGAAAATAGGAGTTTGCCATGGGAGGTTCTTCTTCTTTAATCCTCCGGTGTGAATACCTTTTACCTTACCTCCCCGGCAACGGCGCTAGAAAATATCTTGATGTCTATGCACTTCTATTCATGTAGACAGTTGTTGGGCCTCCAAGTGCAGAGGTTTGTAGGACAGCAGCAAGTTTTCCCTTAAGTGGATTACCCAAGGATTATCGAACTCAGGGAGGAAGTGGTCAAAGGTATCCCCTCTCAAGCAACCCTGCAATCAAGATACAAGAAGTCTCTTGTGTCCCCAACACACCAAATACACTTGTCAGGTGTATAGGTGCACTAGTTCGGCGAAGAGATAGTGAAATACAAGTGGTATGGATAATTATAAGTGGTAACGGTGATAGAAAATGGCTTGATGGTGTGGAAGAGACTAAAGGCAAACTGAAATAAAGATAGAAGCAAGCAAACATGTAACAGATCTAATTGCAAATGGTGTATCAATGCTTAGAAACAAGGCCTACGGATCATACTTTCACTAGTGAACACTCATATAAATATCTTCTCTTTATGATACTACTCTTAACTACTCTCTGGTTGGACACTCTAATCCATGGTAGGGCTATAACAACACACCTCAAAGTAAGCCTTTCCCATCTAGAAAACCCCACA
Source organism: Avena eriantha (assembly GCA_910589775.1). NCBI lineage: Eukaryota > Viridiplantae > Streptophyta > Magnoliopsida > Poales > Poaceae > Avena > Avena eriantha. Next base: position 31,933,912 of record OU342745.1, read on the forward strand.
TTGTCACCTTGAGCACTAGATGGTTCCAACAAACACCACAATTTCATAAAGACATCCAACTCCAAATATAACTCATAACAAGTATTTGTAATCTCTAGCCTAAGTGCCACCATGGTGTGCACGCTGTCACTTTCACACACATGGGGAGAGCAGAGATCTATTAAAGCACTTGAGTAGCAAAGTAGATCTATAGATTACAAGCTCATGATCTCAATAATATCATGCATAGAGAGAGAGATGAACACATAGCTACCGGTAGAACCCTTAGCCTTGAGAGAGAACTACTCCCTCCTCATCATGGGAATCAACAATGGTGATGGAGATGGTGGTGGAGATCGATGTAGGTGGCTCCGGGGGCACTTCCCCGTCCCAGCAGGGTGCTGGAATAGAGACTTTCTATCCCTTGAATCTCCCCTTCGGTGGCGGCGGCGCTGCGGAACTTTTCGTGGCTGGAGGCTGGATGATTTAGGGTTTCTGCATTGGAGGGATCTTATAGGCGAAGGGGCGAGATCGGTGGCCGGCCAGGGGGCCCACACCACCTGGTGGCGCGACCAGGGCTAGCTCGCACCACCACATGGTGTGGCCGCCTTGTGGCCCCTCTCTGTCTCGTCTTCTGGCTCCGTGAGTCTTCCGGTAAAATATCACATTTGGCTTTTGTCCCGTCCAATTCCGAGAATATTCATTTTTCTGACTTTCCTGGAACCAAAAACAGCAGAAAACAGGCAAGTGGCACTGTGGCATCTTGTTAATAGGTTAGTCCAAGAAATCATATGAAAAGTACTCCAAAGTGTGGACAAAACATAAGAAAGTAGATAAAACCAAGCATGGAACATCAAAAATTATAGATACATTTGCAATGTATCAAGCAACAGTAAGTCCTCCAGAATACTTTTCATCTTTCTCATCTTCCAAAATTTCAATGCCATATTTGTCTCTAAAATGAGTATGATCATTTGTAATTTGCTGGCTATTTTTCTAATGTTTGATTCTATTCCTAAAACTCAGTAGGCAACCAAGGAAAGCAAGATGGCACCTAATGGTACAGAAGATATCACTGAGGTTGAATAACCTCCTTCCACCAACACGGTGCACTATGCGCTATCGCAGGACATCATCATCCATTCTTCAAGACCAGCCAAGACTCTCCTTGAAGCGCAACTCGAGGCTCAGAGAGCAGGGAATGCAATACTGCATAGTGCCATTGTGGGGTTGCAGACGGAGAGACTAGATGGCAAGGAAGAAGCCCTGAAGGAAGTGTAGGAAGTGTGGAAGAAGCTATACCAGGTCCATATTTGTCATCTTCGTATAATTCAATACCCTGTTTGTCCATGAAGATCTTCTTGGAATTTGCTTGCTACTTTTCTAACATTTGCTTCTATAACTATCATGCACCCATTGGAAGAACGGTGGCACCATCTGCTGCAGAAGATGGCCTTGAGGATCAACCCCTTGCTTCCACTGATGAAAGCATCCATGCTTCAAGACCAACCAGCTCTCTCCTTGAAGCACAAATTTTGGCTGAGAGAGCAGCGAATGAGGCACTGAGCGAACACATTGCAACATTGCTGAGGGAGATAGAAGCAAAGAATGAAGCGCGGAAAGCACTTGTGAACTTCACAGAACTTATGAATGCATCACTTCGACAATTCTTAGCTATATTGCGTAAGTGAACTGGTGGTAATCTAGAAAAGTTGCCAGCACTCTTCTCTGACATAAAGCTTGTTAGCCTCTTTTCTTTATTTTGTTGGAAACTTATGTGCGAACCTATTTATGTCCCTTGAAACATGTGCCCTGCAATTTCTGTAATTTTTATCTGGACGGTGCAATCTAGAAAAGTTGCCAGCACTCTTCTCTGACATAAATGAAAACGTCATGCTTGTTTAGTTGACGAAAATATTTCAATCACTGATAGACGCCTACGTGGCGCACTTTCACTCGTCAACATCCTAGACAAAATAGGAATGTCATCTCTTCTGCCCTGACGACTTGAGTTTGTCATGCGTTGGAGATACGCGTCCAGCTCTCATTGGTACATGATTCGTGCCACAGATGGACCACGTGTTCCCTTCCTATTGGTCCATGTTTCGCCCCGAAGATCGGCCACGCGTAAGCCAGCCAGTTTATTTTCGTGGCAAAAACGAAATTTGTCTCCACCAAGGTGACAAAATGGGAAGGATGACATAAGAAAATGAAAGGATGATGTCAGCAAACGGCGCTAGCAGAATCAGGCCGTGACGGAAAAAAACGTCAGGAAGTCGATGACATCGTAGACGGTGAACATGACGTCAGCAAACATCGTTGATGGCCACCTGCGGTGCCGTCCGCCACGTGGCATCGTTCATGACGAAATAAAAATGTCATGAAGGACCAGGCCTGGGCCAGGCCGGTCGCGTTTGCCGCGACGAAATTGGAGGAATGTCACGGACGGGCCATAACATTTTCATATAGAAAAAACTTCATGGATTGAATTATGACGTGAGGTTCGTGACCTATTTTTTCATCGCAAAATTCGCCGCGGATGGCCATCTACGATGTTTTGGCCCTCATCCACGATGATATCAGATCGTCATGAACCACCCAGATTCTTGTAGTGAGGAGAGAAAATATAGGCCAAGATACACGTATGAGTCAATGTTGGACCAACCGTGCAAGTTCCATACACCGAATCCGAGTAATCCGGCAAACCACGCAACTTGACAATGTGAATGGATGAAAAAAATTGAGCAAGGTCGTTTGGGGAATGCTCAGGCACCTCGGCAAGAAGAACCTCGGAATGACATACCTCGGCAACCACAACTCACTAGGGAAAATGGACAGTAGCTGATGTTGCCTCTGCCTCCGCCGAGGTATGAAAATCAGGAAATAAGGGATGCAGTGCATCAAGTGGATAATCAGCAGCAGCAACAACAGAACTAGAGATACCCCGGCAATGATGGGAGGAATGAGTATAGGGAGCACCACCAAAGTTACTGTGTGTTTAAAACTGAGGAAACTGACAGAAAAAGCTTGCAGCACCGACATATGGAGGCGAATGCAGTTATGCCGGCAGTGACGAGGTATATGCCTTGGGCAGAGCAGGAGATGACTTGGAGTATCAAGGACCATCCCTTGCTCATGCCGAGTCCTGGCTCATATGCATTGGTGCTGGATCCGACATTCATCGGGCCAAATATCAATGTGAGGTTCTCCAAGGTTCTAATTGACAATGGGAGCAGCATCAATATTATGTATAGGGACAACATGCACAAGCTGGGAATATCTGAGAATATTCTCCAAGCAACAAAGACTACATTCCACGGTGTTGTGCCAGGTATCTCATGTGAGCCCATTGGCAAGGTCTGGGTTGACGTCTTATTCGACACAAGGGACAATTGCCGGACTGAAAATTTGGAGTTCGAAGTGGTGAACTTGGAGAGCGCGTATCACGCGTTACTCGACAGACCTGCTCTGAACATGTTCATGGCAAGTACGCATATTGGCTACTTGAAAATGAATATGCCTGGGACAAATGATCCACCATAACTAGGGACTTCAGGTGCTCGATTGAATGTGCCTTAGCCGGGTTTAACTTGTCCAAATCACTGGTGATTTCCCAAGAGAAGAGGAGAATCCAAGAGGTGGCCGCATTGGCTCAATCCGCGCAAGTGCATATGCCGGTGCTAAGTAACCCGCATGGGAGTGTTTCGTTTCAAGCCGCAAAGGACATGAATAAGATTCAAATTGATGACCAGTTTCCGAAGTGCACCGTAACAATTGGTGCTGGACTCAGTGACAAATAGGAAAGCGAGTTCATCAACTTCCTCCATGAGAATCGGGATATCTTTGCTTGGTCCACACAAGATCTGCAAGGTGTTCTGAGGGAGTTGGCCGAGCACTCTTTACATGTGAGACCCGGAGCTAAGTCGATGAAGCAACCTCTCTGCCGCTTCGTCGAAGATAGGAGGAAGATAATTGGTGATGAGTTGGCTTGGATCCCTGCAGCTGAGTTCATAATGGAAGTGTTGTATCCGGATTGGCTCTCTAATCCGATACTCATCGAGAAGAAAATGGATGATCTGAATGTGGTAGTGATATGGAGAATGTGTATCGATTACACGAACCTGAACAAGGCGTGTCTTAAAGATCCATTTCCACTTCCAAGGATATACCAAGTCATAGATTCTACTGCTGGATGTGAATTGTTGTTGCTCATTGATGCTTATTCTGGTTTCCACCAGATACCATTGAATCTTGAGGATGAAATAAAAACTACATTTATCACCCCTTATGGGGCTTATTGCTACAAGACTATGCCATTTGGGTTACGTAATGCTGGTGCAATGTACCAAAGATGTATGCAGAAATGTCTTCATGATCAAATTGGTAGAAATGTGCAGGTGTATGTCGATGATGTGGTTATAAAGACCAAGGAAAGCAAAATGCTCCTTGATGGTATCCGACAGACATCTACGAACTTAAGAAGGTTTCGGATGAAGCTTAACCTGGAGAATTGCACCTTTGGTGTCCCGGCAAGAAAATTACTCGGATTCCTCGTGTCTAGCCGAGGTATCGAGGAGAATCCAACCAAGTTTCGGGCTATCGAAAGAATGGAACTGCCGAAGTGTCTCAATGATGTCCAGAAATTCACTGGGTGCTTAGCATCACCGAGTCAGTTTGTATGTCGGTTGGGAGAAAAGGTTTTGCCCTTCTATCAGCTAATGAAGAAATCTGACAAATTTGTGTGGACACCACAGGCAGATAGTGCATTTTGCGAACTCAAAAAGATGCTAACATCTGCACCAGTATTAGCTTCACCTCTATCCAAGGAGCCAATGTTGCTCTATATAGCAGCGACCAACCGAGTCGTGAGTGCAGTGATAGTGGTGGAGCGTGATGAAGATGGTAAGTCGGTGTGGAGGCTAGTCTATTACCTGAGCGAAGTATTGTCTACCTCGAAGCAAAACTATCCTCATTATCAAAAGATGGCGTATGTTGTCTATATGGCGGCCAGGCAGCTCAAACACTACTTTGAAGAACATCCTGTGAAGGTGATCTGTGAAGCGCCAATATCTGAGATAATGAGCAACAAAGATGCTAGTGGCAGGATTACAAAATGGGCAATACAGTTAGCCCCCTATGCACCACAATACGATAGAAGTGGTGCAATCAAGTCACAAGCTATGGCGGACTTTTTCATGGACTAGGCCAAGATGCAATACGAACCACCTTTGCCAGATCTGAACTACTAGAGGATGCACTTTGATGTGTCGAAATTGAAGGACGGATTAGGGGGCGGGGTAGTCCTTACCTCGCCCAAGAAAGATCAGTTGAAATACGTTATGTAGATCCATTTCCGTGCATCAAATAATGTTGCCGTGTATGAAGCGCTCGTGCATGGCTTAAATGTGGCAAAAGAGATAGGCATACATCAGATTGAATGCTTTCGAGATTCGGACTTGGTGATACAACAAGTATCCGGTCATCGGGATGCTTTGGATGCAAACATAGCCCTCTATAGATTTCACGTCTAGAAGATATGCGGGTACTTTGAGGGATGCGAATTCCATCATGTACCTAGAGTGGACAATGAAGCAGCTGACATGTTATCTAAATTGGGCTCATCTTGGCAAGCAATCCCGCCAGGAGTTGTCTTGGAGCATCTGAGAAAGCCATCCATCATTCCCTTGCCAGAATCCGAATCAATATATATCCCGGAGCTCCCCGGATCAGGCCTTAGGCCAATGGACATTGACTGTGGGAATACCTCAGCGAACTCGCCTTGGGTAACCCGAGGACTGCTTCCAGAACCCAGGGACTGTTCAGCCAGATCCGGTGGGAGTTATGTCAGTGGATGCCATGGAAATTGACGAAATGCTTTTCCCTGTTTGTGAGGTACCATCATGGGCAAAGCCAATATTTGAGTTCTTGAAGGATGGAACTTTGCCGGATGAGGAGGTACTCTCAAGGAAAATACAAAGAAGAGCCAAGGCCTATACCATAATCAATGCCGAACTATACAAGAGAAGTGTTACAAATGTCCTACAACGATGTGTTGACCCGGAAGAAGGAATAGACATTACCGGCACCTCGGAGACAACTGGTTCGGAGCCTATATTGCTGGCGTCTTCATTATCTTGTTACGGTTGAGCCAAAGAGGAGATGGGCTAGTCCGGCATTGCCGTGTCCTCGGAGACGCCACCTCCCTCAGCACCAACATTGCCCTCCTCTTAACGAGGTGGGCTAATGTTCGAAGCGGCTGCTGAGCTCTCCGGAATGGGGCTCAGGGGACACGCATCGTCGTTGTGAGGACAAGGTGGAGCATCTCGGATAGGTGAGGCAATGCATGAACCGCTCTAGGGGATCTCCCTGGGAGCCCTACCGAATCAAACAGAAAGAAAATACAAGTTAGAAACAAGAGTATATGAAGACAATGTTATATTACCCAAAGGATCAACAAGGAGAAGCTTACTCGGAGGAAGTTGGCCGTTCTCTTGGCTTTGGCGCTCGCCGGACCGGAGCTTTAGTCTGGGGGATAGTCTTGGTGGCAGTCTTATCACCGGATTTCTTCTGTCTATTTTTGGCTAGGGATGGCTCGGTCGAGGAAGGCGAAGCTGCGGCCCGCTTCCTCGCCGGGACAGGCGCAGGTTCACCCACCGCAAGGGGCGGATCGTTTTGGACGTGCCTGGCCGGATTATCTGAAGCTGAGACAACCGGAAACGCATATGAGATGGGCATCGGGTCAAGTACCTCTAAAATCTCACAATCCTCATCTTCATCATCATCAGGCCAATCCCTTAGAGAAGAGGCCTTACCAGAGGTGCGTTTGGAGCCATCCAGAGTGAGAAAGAACATTTCTGGATCCGGCCCCTCCATGTCCGAGGTGACTCAATCCTTCTCCCATTTCAGGGATGGCTCTAAACCATCCTCAATGGTCTGCTAAAGAAACAGCTGAAGGCAAGAATACAAAGGGATCAAGTAAGGCTACGGTCCGACATGAGACAAGACTCGGAAAAATGATCAAGTGAGAAACATACCGCGGGAGGCAACTTGTCCCGACAGAAGTGTTCCAACCCCCATTCCCACCCCTCGGTGAACTCCTTCTCTATCTTGAATATAGCCTTGACCCGGCGGATGATCTCAGTGTTGGTGAGTGATGGCCCAAAATATATCAAGCTCGTTGGGGAACCCCAAGAGGAAGGTATGATGAGCACAGCAGCAAGTTTTCCATCAGTACGAAACCAAGGTTATCAATCCAATAGGAGCAAGGAAACACCCCAAAGGTGTAGCTAGCTGAACCTTGGCAGGGCGCACTACCCATGCCAGCAGCAGCGTGGAGACATGCACGACACAACCACAGAACTCTGTCCCCAACTTGCGATGAGGTTGTCAATCTCACCGGTTTTGCTGAAAACAAAGGATTAAACGTATCGAATGGAAGGAAGTAATAGTTTGCAGAAAGTAAACACAAAGCAGTAAACCGTTTGTAGATTGTATGTAAAATAAAGGACCGGGATCCATAATTCACTAGAGGTGGCTCTCCTTAAGATAGATAACATGCTGGGTGAAAAAATTACAGCGGGGAAATTGACAAACATCGAGAAAGCAATACATGCATATACTAATCATCTTGACTCCTTTGGAACTTGATTGGGCATTACAACATTATACATAGACCGCCATCCAACTGCATCTATGACTAATAATCCACCTTCAGGTTATCATCCGAACCCCCTCCAGTATTAAGTTGCAAGCAACATATTATTGCTTTATGAATTGCGTGTAATGTAAACAATACGATTGTTCTATGAACAAAGGATTGTTGTTTTCTCCCTAGTAGCAACAACACATCTCGTACCTTAGAGATTTCTGTCACTTCTCCAGATTACCAGAGGTATGAACCCACTATCGAGCATAAATACTAACTCTTGGAGTTGCTAGCATCTACTTGGCTAAGATAGCTACTAACAACGGAAAGCATGCAAGATCATAAATAACAAAGACAAGATAGAATCAATAATCAATCTGAAATAGTATCTCAATATCCATCGGATCCCCGCAAACACAACATGCAGAATTACAAATAGATGATCTTGATCATGAACGGAGCTCACAAGATCTAGACATGAAAGCACAAAGGAGGAGAACCAACCATCTAGCTACTACATGGACCCGTAGTCGAAAGATGAACTACTCACGCATCACACCAGAGGCTTGCATGATGATGAAGAAGGCCTCCAGGGTGAATTCCCTCCCCGGCAGGGTGCCGGGAAGAGCTTCAGATCCCTCCCGATCTAGGGATGGAGATGATGGCGGCTACAGACTCTTTCGTGGGATTTTGATCGGGTACTTAGGGTTTTCGTCCCGAGGGCAATATATAGGCGGAAGGAGAGGCCGAGGGGGTGCTGGGATCGGCCAGACCACCCCCTGGCGCGGGCGAGGCCTGGCCGCGCGGCCAGGTGGTGTGGCCGGCCCCCAACCCTTCTCCGTCTCATATTCTGGCATCTGATGACTTCCGGAAAAATAGGAACTTTGGCTTTTGTCCCGTCCAATTCCGAGAATATTCATTTTCTGACTTTCCTGGAACCAAAAACAGCAGAAAATAGGCAGCTGGCACTGTGGCTCTTGTTAATAGGTTAGTCCAAGAAATCATATGAAAAGTACTCCAAAGTGTGGACAAAACACAAGAAAGTGGATAAAACCAAGCATGGAACATCAAAAATTATAGATACATTTGCAATGTATCAACATCCCCAAGCTTAACTCTTGCTCGTCCTGGAGTAGGTAAGTGATAAAATGAAAGAATAAGTTTTGAGGTGACATGCACCATAAAATACTTGTCAAAGTATTTGTAAAACATTCAAAGCTGGGATCATAGTACTTCAATCATAACATGAAAGACAAAGTTCTAGCAATAAGACAAAGAAACTAGGATGCAACATGAAAAGGTACAAACAAAAGATTCATGAATAACAATGCTTTGCAAGACGTTTGTTTGTTTCACATAAAGAAAACATAGCATAATAGTATTCAGGTTATCCCTCATAGAGTAGCAAATATAAATGCCTAGGAGACCTTCAAAGTTCATAAGAGTGACTAGATACAAATAGTTTAAAACAAGCAATATCAAGTTATGCATCAATCAACTAGTCTTGGGACAATGCACATAGAACTAAGAACGGCCACTATGCTCTCAAAGTGGGTGCATAAAGGTAGAAGGTGGAGACTTAATATAAGTGGAAGAAAGGCCTTCATAGAAGGAAGTAGGGATTCAAGTCTCATAAAGATCTTCCAAAAATTATGGTACTTATAGCTTTCACCTCTCATTGCCCCTATCATAAGCATCTTGAAGGTGATTAAGGTTAAAGTGACACAACTAAGAGGATATGCTTGGCAAGTTATAAACCGAAATCTCATGCCCCTTACTTACGAAGACCGAACCTCATGCTACTCAACTTTAGTCACAAGTAAGCTCTTGTCATTGTAAGTACATGTGTATCATAAAGAACCACCAACGGGGTACCCCTTGGACATGATACAGGAGCTATCCCATAATCAAAATGACAAGGCAAGTAGACAATGAGCATCTCAGCGATCTTTTTATTTGCTATTTGCATATGTTTTTATTGAGGATGCTTCATAGAGTGCTCATTATGGTGATGCTGCAAGTTTCCACCATGATTAGGCATGGCTTAGGTTAGCAGCCCAGGCGTTTCTCTAACACACATACAAGATCCATGATCTTACAAGTTCCACTTTTATTTCACACCGCCGGGATCCATAAGCAAAAGAACATGATATCAACGGGGTACAAAGTACAAGTGCAATGTTGAAAGCATTCCCCATGATACATGGTTCTGCTAATTTCAACTTATAAAGATCAAGCATATACGCAACAAAGAAGGACCCAATGGTTCAAGTTTATTAGATGCAAAAAAGTAAAGTGTGCCATCAAGTTCAGCTTTAATCACTAGTTTTCTCATAACAAGTTTTGTCGTCGGATTGAGGACAAGTACGCCGTGAGGGGGTCCTCGAGGCGTGCAGAAGAGAGGGGTGTGAGATGTATGGTATTCCGGGACGGTGAGTACACAAGTTTACCCAGGTTCGAATTCGCCGGCTTTGGACGAATCATACTCCTGCTAGTAATCCAGTAATACGGTAGAGCCGGAATATGGGTTACAAGGGTATCGCCTGTGCGAGTTGAGATTGTAGACGATTGTGTTGCCCTAAAGGCTCTCCCTAGGCTGGCTTATATAGATATCCGGCCTAGGTTTACAGGAGAGATCAATCTGGCTACGACTAAGAGTTGGTTACAGAGTACATCTTGAACTACAAGTAACATTATGGGCCTAAGTCGGTAAGTCTTCTGGGCCTTCCCGTAGCCGGATTGGACTCCGTCTTCTCTCCCTGACTGGGCCGCCCATGAAGCAAAGGTCTAACCGGCAGTTGGCCACCTTGGTCAGTGAGGAACTGTGAGGATACCCGGAAAGTATATCCCCAACAACAGCCCCCGGAGGCCTCCAAGATCCAAAGTCGGATTTATCATCGTCTAGCTTGATCTTCCGCTTGCAGAATCTTGAAGGGTTCCTGAAACTTCACAACAAAAAATACGATCTGGGTCTTAAAAGTAAGTCGGACCTACCAACAAGTTACTCGGATTTTCCAGCTCAATTTTAAACTAAGCTGGAACTTAGTTTCTAACACCACCTAACACAAGCATGGTCAAGCCACGTCATCTGACAGGCGTGCCATCAGCACGACCATTGGTGGGTCCGCGGTTCGCGGAACCGAGGCGCCGTTTCAATGCGTGTGTGGAGATAGAGGAGACGCAATCATCTCGTGGGTCCTTCCAGTTCTTTCCACGACGTGTGGTGGTTACACTATAGCATTTGCACGAATCTTGGCGCAGTTAGGTGGATATAAGGGTTTTGGATTTCTCCTTCTCCTTTCCACCAGTCCTTTGTCGTTTCCTTTCCTCCCAATCCTCCTGCGCACACAGAGCTCCCTCGTCCTTCCCCCACAGAACTCCCAGCACCGCCACTTTCAGGTCATCTTCTCATCGGATAAATGGCTTCATCATCTTCTTCCTCCGGTCTGGCGGTAGCAGTAGCAGCGGCGACAGCAGAAGCAACATCAGAGAAAGAAAGCTTCCGGGGAATCTGGATCCCCTGCGCCCTCGACGAGGACGGCCTCAAGAACGTCGAGAAGGAGGGGCTTCTTGCCGCTGGCGACTGGCGGAGCGGCTCTGGCGAAACCGTCCCCAACCCGCACGACGGCGAGCGGGTCCACTTCGGCACCCATCTCGACCGAGGTCTGTCTTTTCCTCCCTCGGAGTTCTTCTCCGAGGTGATAGATCATTACGGAGTTCAACTCCACAATCTTCCTCCCAACTCTCTCTTAGAGATGAGTGCGTATGCATCGCTTTGCGAGGGCTTTCTTGGCATTAGGCCGAGTTTGCTTCTCTACCGGTACTACTTTCATGTCCGGAGAAATTCCATCACTGCCGGTGTTCCTTACATCACCGGCACTATTAGCTTTTCACTTAGACGTGACCAGGCATATCCCAAAATTTCTGCTAGTGACTCGGTCAAACAATGGCTAGCCACCTTTTTCTACCATAGGGATATTCCGGCTCCCGGTAAAGCTATTGCTTTGCCGGCTTTTGTCGACGGAGCCGCCACGGCCCAGCCTTCCTGGGACGAGGCTGCTCCGGCTCTCACCGATGATCTGATCCTCGCTAAGAGGCGGATCGAATATTTGATCAAGCACAAGGGTCTGAAGGGACCCGACTTGGTCCAGTGCTGGGTCTCACGTCGGATCCAGCCACTTCAGTACCACGGGGATAGACTGATGCACTCCATCACGTCATCCAAAAAGGACTCCCTCCGCATCAGCCCCAAATCCTACACCACTCAAGGCTACATCAGCCAGATCAAGAGGCTGATCAAGGAGCGGATCGAGAGGAGAATTCCAGAGATTTCTCTGGATATGTACACGGCGGAAAACCCTGTGGTGCCGGTAAGCTTCCATCAATACACCTTTTATGTTTTTCAATCTTCAAGTTATACTGCAATGTTGATATGCTTTCTTGTTTTCAGCTTGCTGATCTCCCCGAGTCGGAGCTTGCTCCGCTCAAAGGATATCCTCCTGAGTTTTCTCAGGAGACAGAAGTGGTCCCATTGCCGGACCTTGCGCTCAAGAAACACAAAGCTCCGACAGTGGCTGTTGGCACAAAGGAGGTGCCTGTTGTGAAGAGGTAACTTTCATTCACAATTTCCGCCTTTGTACCTTTCTCGAATTTCTTTCTGAGATGTAATGTTTCCGACTTTACTACATTCTCAGAGCAAAGCCTCTCATCAAGGGTAAGGGGAAAGGGATTCCTTCAAAGCCCTTGCGACAGACGAAGCTAACCATAGCTTCCCCTGCCGTGGCTCCTCCGACTCCTGCCCCTAACCTTCTGCAACTCTGGCGATCATTCCTTCTCCGATGGTTGCAAAAGATCCGGCTCCTCCAACAGAGCCTACGATCCTTGGGTCGCAAACTGACGTCACCATGGGTGCGTCAGGTCAAGATAAGGGTGAACCCTCTTCGGGTAATGATACCTCGGCTGAAGTCTTCGCCGACAACCTCATCAGCAATCCGGGACTTGCCAAGTTTGGCATGTCCCAGAAATCTGCAGAGGAAATCCAGTAGCTGGCCAGGCAAGTCCTGGACAAAAGCCATTTCTCCCCCGAAGAGGAAGCGCAAGAAGTAGAGGACGTCAAGTTCTCCGACCTTCTCGCTCAAGTCTGCCTTCGCGGCGAGAGGATTAGGGCTGGCGAGCTTCCAACAGCCCCGGTGATCCCTCTTACTCTTGCCGAGAAGGTGGCAGTTGAAGTGAACGCGGGTTTAGATAAACTCACCCGCGAGTAATATGTAAGTCGGAATTCCAACTCTCGTTTTTATATTATGTTATATCATATCCTCTAGCCCCCAAGCATGAGTTTATGCTTTCATTAGGATGCCAAAGAACAAACTAGTGTAGCCCCCAAGGCTCGTGCTGATATTTAGCAAAAAATATTAGCCCGAGTCTTCAGTAGCTTTCTGACTTTGGGTATTCTGACTTACAGAAAGTATGTTCCTATAACCAGGAATTACTGACCAATGTCTGCAATAAGCGGAGAGAGATCAAGGTCTCCGGCTTAAAAATGCCGAACTTGAAGTGGCCAAGGATGAAGCCAAAGGTAAACATTCCGAGATTCAAACCTTGTCTTTTGTTTTTTCATTGTCGAACTTTTTTCTGAACTGTTGTTCTTTTTTGACTTTTAGCGCTGGTGAAATAATCCATCGCTATGATTGAAGAGGCCGAGAACCTCAAGACCCTGGTGTTGGAGAACAAGGGACTTCGCCAAGAGCTGGATAAGCTCAAGGCGGATCATGAAAGGAGCATAGCTCAAGTCCTAGAATCCTCCTCCATGGCCACTGAAGAGCGCAAGATTGCTGCTCAAGATAAAATTATCTTGGACCTCAATAATAAGCTTGGCAGAGAGAAGGATATCTCCGAGGCGCTCCAGGCTGAACTCCAGAGTCTCCGGGAGGAGAAGACCAAGACTGACGACGTCATTCTTGGTACGTTCCATCTGTCTGACTTATCATTTCTTCGACTTTCATCAATGTCGGATTTTTCTTGACTTGTTTTGTGTATAGGTCCTCTGAACTTGACGGACTCTTCCTCCTCCGAGCCCCGCACCCACCGGCTTACCCAAGTCGGTGATCTTCTTCATGACTTTCGCTAGTCCCTTGAGGACATTGGTGAGTCTCTCAAGATTCCGGACATGCCAAGCATGTCGGATTTTCAGGTGCGGGACAAGGCCAACGAGATGCCGTAGCTGGTTCAGGACTGGAACATGTCCTATGTGCGGACTGCTACGCAGAACGCTCTCACCATGGTCATGAGCCACCATGGAAACATGGAGATATGTCAAGTGACCAGAGGGTACTGCAAGGTAGATGAAGACGGCCAGGAGCAAGACCTTCAAGCCATCATGCACTCCTGCGCCGGATACGGGTGTCACGTAGCTGATCTGACCAGCTACGAGATCCCCTTCTTCACTCGCGTAGCTACTCCTCCACCTCCTCCAGAAGAAACTGAACAAGTTTCCGACGATGAACGGACCACCTCAGATCCGGACATCTCGGAACAATATCAAGGCGGAGTAACCTGCAAGCTGGCAGCTCCTTCATCTCCTCCTGCATCATAGACCAGAAAATTATGTATTATTCCGGAAAGAACGTGATGCGTTTGTAAATATTAAGTACTATTGATTTTGCTAGTGATAAGCTTTTTATCTATTCAGCACTTTTGGCTTTGTTTTTTTTGTGTGCTTGAAATATTTTCATAAGCACTTGAATTTTTTCGTCTCTACATATCGTTTATCTGGCTTTCCGCCTCGTCCCTTTTGTGAGCCGGCTAAACTTCAGTCGAAAACTTTGCTGAGCAACGGAGCTCACTTGCTAAACCAGTTTAAACTCGGAAACAAAGCCGGCTTCTAGTACCAACAATTCACTACTCGGAAAATACCTGCATACATCAATCAGACAAATAACCAAACCAAAGACTAGAAATTTTAGAGTTATACCCGAAGGTAGCAGTTTTAGAATTGGAAATCTAGACCAGAACGAACATGAGCATAAAGTACTTTCAAGCATTCTGGGATTTTCGACTATAACATGATCATTTGGAAATAAGATGGTAAAAACTTCTCAGAAAAACTTGAGGCAACCAAAACTTTTATTTCTCAAAGAACATGTACATATATATGATTACAAAGAAGGATATACTAAGAATAAAAGGGACGTAGCTAATCAATATTCCACGGTCTGTCTAACTCATCCAGATTTATACTGCCTCCAGCTCTCTTTCTCTTCTTAGTAGCAGGTCTTTCTTTGACTGGCCTCATATTAGTTAAGTAGTACGATCCGTTGTGCAATACTCGACTAACTAAAAAGGGCCCTTCCCATACTGGGGAAAGTTTGTGCTTTCTTTGTTGCACAAGCCGGAGAACCAAATCACCTTTATTGAAAGATCTGTTTCAGACTCTCTGGCTATGATACTTGCGTAACTTCTGCTGATAGGCTGTAGATCTCATTTCAGCAACGACGCGAACTTCTTCGACTAAGTCGAGATCATTTTGTCGAGAAATCTCGGCATCCTCTTCGATATACGCGGCCACTCTAGGAGAAGTATGAATTAAATCACTAGGAAGAACTGCTTCTGCGCCATAGACCAAGAAGAAAGGTGTGTATCTTGTTGACCTGTTCGGAGTTGTTCGTAAACTCCAAATTACAGAGGGTAATTCCTCTGCCCAAGCCCCCGCAGCACGTCGTAGTGGTGCTTCGAGTCTCAGTTTCAGACCTTGTAATATTAAACCATTAGCTCTTTCAACTTGTCCATTAGCCTATGGATGTGTGACTAACGCAATGTCAAGCCAGATATTTTGCTCGTCGCACAATTCAGCCAATTCTCCCATAGAGAAGTTACTCCCGTTGTCCGTGATAATGCTATGCAGATAACCATACCGGATTATAACATCCTCGACACATCTTTTGGCTGTTACTCCCTCACAACTAGTGACAGGTTTAGCCTCAATCCATTTGGTGAATTTATCCACCATCACTAAGAGGTGAGTAAATCCACTTGGAGCTCGTTTAAATGGTCCTACCATATCAAGCCCCCAGGCTGTTATAGGTATTGTTCGCAGCTGATCAGCCGGAACATGAGCTTGCTTGGCGTACTTTTGGCAGCCTTTGCACGTCTTGACTAATCGTTCAGCATCCGCTTGAGCTGTAAGCCAGAAAAATCTATGTCTAAAAGCTTTTGCCACTAAAGATTTCGCTGCAGCGTGGTGACCACACTCGCCTTCGTGGATTTCCCTTAAGATTTCCACTCCTTCTTCTGGAGATACACAGCGCTGAAAGACCCCAGAAACACTCCGTTTATGGAGCTCACCTTTAACAATAGTATAGGCTTTTGCTCGTCGGACGATCTGCCGGCTCAGCACCTCGTCTTCGAGTAATTTGCCATCTACCAAATAATCGAGGTAGGGTTGAGTCCAGTTGGGAATTACAGCCAGAACTGCTATCAAAGGTGAGTCGGATTTGGTCGGATATTCCTCATCTACTCCCTTTATCGAGGGGACTTTGAGGTGCTCTAAAAAAGTGCCATCCAGGACCTCTTTCCACGCAGAGCCTATGCGAGATAGTGCATCTGCTTCCTCATTTTCTGCTCGAGGGATGTGCTGAACTTCAAACCCTTCGAACGATTTATATAGATCATCCACGATAGCTTTATATGCTGCCATGTGTTTATTTGCATTACAAATATCCGACACTTGCTAAGCAACAAGATCCGAATCTCCGTAACACATCAAACGTCGGATGCCAATATCCTTAGCAATCCGGATTCCATGCAGTAGTGCTTCATACTCGGCAATGTTGTTTGTCGTTGTGAAGTGGATCTGCAGCACGTATAAAAGTTTATCTCCTAGGGGTGATTTGAGCACCACGCCAGCCCCCGAGCCCCCTCGAGCCTTAGACCCATCGAAAAAGAGTGTCCAATATTCCGACTCAGGGAGGATCATGTTCTCCTTCGTCTCTGTCCAATCAGCGACAAAGTCAGTAAGGATCTGGGATTTGATTGCTGTCCGAGGTTTATGCTCAAAGTCGAAAGCTGAGAGCTCTATTCCCCATTTGGCGACGCGTCGTGTGGCGTCACTATTATTGATTATGTCTCTCATGGGAGCCTTGCTCACCACGGTAATTGGATGCTCCTGAAAATAGTGTCGTAACTTACGAGATGCTAGAAAAACACCGTAAGCCAATTTTTGATAGTGCGGATACCACTACTTTGATTCTGTCAGGACCTCGCTAACAAAGTATGTCGGACGCTGCACCAAGTGTTCCTAATTTTCCTCTGGTCTCTCCACCACCATGACGATACTGACAACTTTACTTGTCGCAGCAATGTAGAGCAACATCGGTTCCTGAGGTTCCGGCGCTGCAAGGATAGGAGCAGATGAGAGTACTCTCTTCAGATCTTGTAGTGCAGCTTCAGCTTCGTCGGTCCAGACAAAATCCTTGGTATTTTTCAGGAGTTTATAGAATGGTGCGGCTCTTTCACCAAGCCGGCTTACAAATCGACTAACTGCAGCAATGCAACCAATTAGTCTTTGTACGTCCTTCAGGCGAGTTGGCTTGGAAATATTGAGTATAGCCTTTATTTTGTCTCGGTTCACCTCTATGCCTCTTTGAGACATGATGAAACCTAACAATTTTCTAGCTGGTATTCCAAAGAAGCATTTTTCGGGTTAAGCATGATGTTGTATTTTCGTAGATTGGCGAATGTCTCCTCCAAGTCGGAAATTAGTGTATCCTTCTTTTTGGACATCACCGCGATATCATCCATGTATGCATGTACATTGCGTCCGAGTTGGTCGTGGAGGCAATGCTGCATCGTGCGCTGGTACGTAGCTCCTGCGTTCTTTAGCCCAAAAGGCATCGTAACAAAATAGAAGGTTCCGAAGGGGGTTATGAATGAAATTTTCACTTTGTCAGATTCCTTCATCCGGATTTGGTGATAACCGGAATATGCGTCGAGAAAACAGAGGAGTTCCGAGCCTGCCGTAGAATCGATGACTTGATCAATTCTAGGCAGAGCGAACGGATCTTTTGGACAAGCCTTGTTCAAGGCAGTATAATCAACACACATCCTTAAATCAGTGGTGTACTTTTTAGGGACCATTACAGGATTGGTCGACCATTCAGTGTGGATGACCTCTTCTATGAATCCGGCTAACTCGAGCCGTGCTAGTTCCTTAGCTATTGCCTTACGCTTTTCATCGCCAAATCATCGTAAGGACTGTTTGACGGGTTTAGCATTCAGGTTTACATTTAGAGAGTGCTTGGCAAGTTCCCTAGGTACTTCAGTCACGACAGATGGCTGCCAAGCGAAGATATCTTGATTTGCTTGGAGGAACTTGACGAGCGCGCTTTCCTATGCGCTACTTAGGCCTACACCTATCTGGGTCACCTTGGAGGGGTCATCATCCTTCAACGGCATCGTCTTCGTCTCTTCTGATGCCTTGAACTCCGGATTTGGCTTTGTCACCTCCTTCTTTGTTGCGGGCATCTCGGACGGATCTATGCTCTTCTTGATCTCCTGGTACTCCTGGGCATGCAACATGGCTTCTGCAAAGGCGGCATTTCCATCCTTGCACTCTCGCGCTTTCTTCGGGTCTCCCCTGATGGTGACCACGCCGTTGGGACCTGGAATTTTCATCATATTATAAATGTAACATGGACGAGCCATAAAAGCCCAGTAAGCCGGACATCCGAATATAGCGTGGTATGCACTCTTGAACGGGACCACTTCGAAGGAAAGTGCCTCCGTCCGATAATTCTTTGGAGTTCCAAAAGTAACATCCAAAGTGATCTCTCCCAGGGAATTAGCTTGTCTTCTCGGGACAACTCCGTGAAAGATCGCAGAGCTATGGTTCAGCTGTGTTTCCGAGATCTTCATCCGGCGTAGCGTTTCTACATAGAGAATATTGATGCTGCTACCACCGTCCATGAGGGTCTTGGAGAAACCATAACCGTCAATAAGTGGATTGACGATTAAGGCGTATTTTCCTCGCATGTATAGCTTAGGCGGATGATCAGCACGATCAAATGTGATTGCCACCTCCGACCAGACCAGATATTGAGGGACAGCCGGAACTGTTGCATTGAGCTCGTGGAGAACTGCTTTCCTGGCCTTTGCTGGTTGAGATCCGAGGAAGGTGACGTAAGTGTCCTTCTTGGTAGGAAAAGTCTTCTTCCCTTCCGACTTGGGATTCGAAGCATCAGCTTCCTCCATGTCGGAATCTTCCTTGGTCTCTTTGTCTTTGTCAGGATTTTTCTTTCCCTTCTTCTGCTTAGCTTTGTAGCCCGCGGTATCGTCTCTCTTGATGTCGTCATTAAAACAACATTCAGCGTTGGTGTGGGACGAGCCCCCATTGGCATCCAAGTGATGCACACATGGGTTATTGGCAATGTCGGCCCAAGTGTAGGTTTTGCCTGGTTGTTGCTCTCCTCTGCCGTGGACCCTTGATGTCCCACGACCATGCCCGCGGCCTCCGCCACGTCCTCCTCGTCCTCCAGACCCGGAAACAGTAGTAACCACCGCTGTTTCCGCGTTGGGTTTTTCTTCCGAGGTATTTTTGCGCTTCTGAGCTTGTTGCTTTGTCTTTGCTGACTAAGGTACAGCCAGGATGTTGAGTAATCCTTCTGCATCATCGTCAGCATCTGCATACTTGCTCGCTGTTTCTATCATCTCTCCCAAATCAGTGACCTTGTCACACTTCAAGCGGTGACGCAGTAGACCAACTGGGAGTCCTGCGATGAAAGCTTCAATCGCAGTTTGATCGTTTACTCCCTCACAGGAGTTCTTGGTGTCGATCCATCGTCCGAGGTAATCCCGGCAAGTTTCTCCGGCTTTCTGGGTGCAACGTTGTGCCTTCGAAATTCTGAAAGAACGCACTTTGCAAGTCATACCAGTTATGGATGGTGTTTGCCAGAAGTTCATTGAGCCATGATCGTGCCGTCTTCCGCAGCATAAGTGGGAGATATCGGGTTGCGACCAAGCTGTTTCCGCCTTTAGCGATGCAGCAAGCTTGGAAGAAGTCCTGTAACCAGGTGTCTGGCCGAGCAATGCCGTCGTAGGCTTGGATATGTCTTGAGATAGCAAATCCTTCCGGGAATTTTGTAGCTCTGATGCGTGGTCCGAAGCACTTTGGGCCCACGTACACGTCATCGTTTTCATAGCGCCGAGCCTCTATGTTGGAGTTGATCATGTGCCTTGCTCGTTCGGGGATAGAGATCGTCCCGAATGTCGGCTATGGCTGCGGTGCCTTGGAGCCGGACTTCGGCTTCTGCCACCACCTCCTCCGCCATGTCGTCCTCCTTGCCCTCCTTGGGGGCTGTTGTGATAACTGCCTAGTGGAGGGGGTGGGGCAGCTGAATTGTTTCCGGCTGATCGCCGGTCTCCGTCCGGAGCGTCATTATTCCGGTTCCGGGGAGGTTCTTGACTACGACGAGCCCCCTGCCGGCTTGTTCCAGCATGGTTTCCGTCGTTCCCACCATGGTGAGGCTCAGCCGGACGGCTCTCATGTCTAGGAGGTGGCATTCTTTGACGATCCTCCTCCCGACGTTTCTCCTTATCTTCTCCCTTTCGATCGTTGAACTCTCGTCGGGGAGGATACCTCGGATTCAGTGCAGCGACCGCGTCTTTCTCGGCCGCTGGGGCGACATTGCTCCGGTTCTGTGTAGCTCTGCGATGCTGTCCCGATGATCTGGTTCTTGAATAATTGTCTTCCCTGCGTTCGGGGTGATGGTACTGTGCCCGAACGTAATGGGATCTTACGTTAGCCCATGCCGGATCTGTGCGACATTGGTCAGAATCCGAGACCAGCTTTTGACTTCCAGACAGGGTGACCTTCTGCTGCTCCAGTCCCTTGTTGAGTAACTTGATACCCAGACGGATCTCCTCTGGTCTTGGATTAGCCGATAGAATTTCTCGGGCTGCCACGGTATTCTGTACTAGAGTTGGGTATACCCAATCCCCGTTGCTGTCTTTCCGTGGCTTCCCCATCTCGTCCCCAAAAAGGACGGCACGGATACGTGGGAATTGGTCATCATTGGTGTGACGCTTCCGTGTCTTTTGATGCAACCGAGACATGTATTCCTTGGTTGACATGCGTTTCTTCTCCACCTCGATGTTTTTGGCTTCATGGAGGAGTTGTTGACGATGCGCTTCTACGGCTTGGGCCCTTTCGTCCAGCTCATCTGCATTAAGTTCTGCAGCTGTAGGGATAGGTGTGGTTAATGCGGCATCGATGAGTTTACGCACACCTTCTATGATCACGTGTCCATCCACCGATGCTTCTTTTTTGGGCTCATCTGGGATAAGTGCTCCATTCGAGTCTTCCACGTATTCCTTGGCAATCACCTCCTCTGTCAGAGGGTCTTGTTTTTCTTGTTCTTCTTCTTTGCCTTCTTGGCAGCGCCGGTAGCAAAGACGGCTTTGGGTCCGTTTCCCGGAGTCAAGCTCTGATCGGTACTTTCGGACATTTGGACTTCGGGATTATCTCCGAAGTCCATGTCATCCTGCGCTTTGGGAGAGTGTTCCCCGGATCCTTCATCCAGGGCTTCTCCTTCTTATGCAGCTTTGGAGTTGTACTCCTCTTCATATTCCGCGGAGAACTTTCGGAAATCTGTCGACGTCATAGATTCATTCGAGGATGCGGGAACGTCGGCGTTTGTTCCAATTGCCTCCAGCACCGAATCGGTGTTTTCTCCAGCATCGGCGAAGCCGGATCCGGATCCAACATATCCGACGAAGTGCGACGCATGCTTCCTGAGGTACCTGCGACTTTCGCGATCAGCCATGTCGAAACTTTTAATGGTCTCGAGGATTGCATCTGCGCTTGCGCCTTGCAGTATCACATGTCTTAGTGTGTACCTGAGGAAAGGCATGTCTGTCCCGGCATCGTGAGAGCCGGAATCAGTGTCGTTGATATGCTCCTCCTGGATTTCGACCTCCACGGGTGGGTCGATCTGGGATCTGGCTTCTCCAGGGAGATCCACTCCAGATTCGACTTGGACCGTGAGGTCTTCTTCAGGCTCAGATTTCTCCACTATCTTCGCAACTGGTGCGGGCTGGGTGGGATTAGGGTTTTCTGATATCCGGAACTCTGCCGCCTCCGCGGACAAAGGGTACCCAGAAGATTCTTCTGCCTCTATCATCACCGCTGGGGTGGGTTGGGCATGTTCAGCGAAACCGATGTAAACATCGATCTCACCAAAATACATGATTGTATAGGCTGTCACGGCCTCCCTAGCCGGAATCCAAGTCTCGTCGAGAACGATGAGAGGGACGTCGCTGGTGTAGAGGATGCGACCGACGACGATGGTTTCGCCGATTCCGATTCTTGCAGATTCCGCTCGGAACACAGATCCGAAGCTCACTTGCCCCACGGTGGGCACCAACTGTCGTCGGATTGAGGACAAATACGCCATGAGGGGGTCCTCGAGGCGTGCGGAAGAGAGGGGTGTGAGACGTACGGTATTCCGGGACGGTGAGTACACAAGTTTACCCAGGTTCGAATCTGCCGGCTTTGGACGAATCCTACTCCTGCTAGCAATCCAGTAACACGGCAGAGCCGGAATATGGGTTACAAGGGTATCGCCTATGCGAGTTGAGATTGTAGACTATTGTGTTGCCCTAAAGGCTCTCCCTAGGCCGTCTTATATAGATATCCGGCCTAGGGTTTACAGGAGAGATCAATCCGGCTACGACAAAGAGTTGGTTAGAGAGTACATCTTGAACTACAAGTAACATTATGGGCCTAAGTCAGTAAGTCTTCTGGGCCTTCCCTTAGACGGATTGGACTCCGTCTTCTCTCCCTGACTGGGCCGCCCGTGAAGCAAAGATCTAACCCGAAGTGGGCCACCCTGGTCAGTGAGGAACTGTGAGGATACCCGGAAAGTATATCCCCAACAAGTTTAATTTGGAAGGTAAAAAAAGCATGAATATACTTGGAATAGCATAAGCTAGTAGGTAGGTATGGTGGACTCTTTGGAATAACTTGGTTTAGGGAGTTGGATGCATGAGTGGAACTCATACTTGGTTGCGGAGGCTAGCAAAAGACTGGGAGCGACAAACTAAGAGAGCAATAATGGCCATAATCATGCTGAGCGACAAAACATCATTGATCAAAGCATAAAGTGATACTACAAGTTGAAAACTAAAGGATCATAAAGGCTATGGTGACTTGAGATAGTCATAACATGGTGTGAGCATGCGCCAAGTCAACCCAAATAAAGCATCAAAGGAGAATACAACTATATTATGCTTTAATATGCTAAAACAACGCATGATTCATCCAAGGAACATTAAGCAATCTCAATTGTTTATAACAAGTCATGCTACATCAAAGAATACTAAGCATAAATCCAAAACAAGATCAAGCATGGCATGACAAAGCATAAGACACAGTCAAAAACAAGCTATTTTTACCACATAAGTATGAACTTTCCTACTCTTTTCCAAACCAAACCAAACTATTTGCAAACCAATGTATGAAAGAGGGGGTCCAAGCAATTTATTCATAAAACTAAGCAAACAAAAGAAAACGAAAAACAAAAATGAAAACGAAAAAGAAGATGCTCCAAGAACAACACAACTGTGCATGAAACAATAAAAATGAAGCGTTTGGAAGAAACCTGGGATTTTTATTGATGAAGAAGGGGATGCCTTGGGCATCCCCAAGCTTTGACGCTTGTACTTCTTGGATATTTCTTGGGGTGACACGCGTGGCATCCCCAATCTTGAGCTTTAGTCCATCCTTCATCTCATTAATCATTCCTTCCATACACCTGAAATTTTTCCTTCATACAAAACTTCACACAATCTTTATTAGCAACATTAGTGCACTCAAGATAATAGGTCTTAAGGTTCAGTTCCAACACCAAGAAAACTTCCATTAGAACACTAGCTACTGAAGTACTTCCCTCAAAAAGCTCAATTCCCCAAAAGAACTCAAAAAGGAACCAACAAGAAGCAAATGCAGAAAATGGCCGAAATCTGTCAAAACAGACTAGCAGGTAAAGACGAATTTTTTCGAAGACCTTCTGTTCTCAAATCAAAAAGTGTTGAACTAACGAAAGTTAGATAACAACGTGGGGCAGAAGCACAAAACTTCATGCCTCAAAAATATGTTCAGAGATTTTACACGAATTTTTACGGTGAAGCACATAAATCTGTTTCTAGACAGCAACTTTCCCAATCATTACTTCCCTCTCATTAGAGGTACTCTTGGCACAAAAAGCAAATAAAAAGGATAAGGAGCGGTTATTACTGGAGTAATAACCTCCAAGACTCATCTAAAACTTTTGGGTTATCTCCCAATAAGTACGTTTCTTTAACGCCTTTAAGTTAGGCGTAAGAAGCAAGAAAGAATCTTGTGTTCCTAAATGAAGAAGCATTAAAACCAAATTGCTTGCGCTTACCTCTCTTACTTTTGTTCTTAACCTTGGGGAAAATATGATTGTTTGGTGGAGAAGAAAGGTGCATGGTCCCCTTTCCCACATCTATTATTGCTCCAAGGAGTTCTAATAGGGACCTTCCAAGTGTAATTTGTCCTTTTCCTGCACATTCAATAACAAGAAAATCAATAGAAATCATTTTCCCAAGGATCTTTGTAAACACTCCTTCAACTATTCCAATAGGTAATATGGTAGCATTATTAGCAAGAGATATTTATTTTCCTTCTTCAGTAAACCCCCAAAGATTCAAAGATTCATAAATATCTTTGGGCATAAGACAAAATTCAGACATGATATCACAGTGGGCTTGAAAAGTTTCAGTTTTTATCTCAATCTTTACTGTAGGGAGCCACTTTGATGGTTCAGAATTTACTGGAACATAATTGTGATGCTCCCTAAGCGTATTAAAGCAATCTTTTAAGCTAGTAGTGCTAGTCTCAAGAGTGTTCAATCTAGCAAATATTCTTGCGAAAGAAATATCAGTTTGGCTAGGCAAGTTGTAAGTGAGGATCAATTTCTTTATAGCATTAATAACATCATCCTCATTACATTGGAGGAAATCTCCTCCCACAACAGCATCCAAAGCATATCTATAGCAAAGAGCAATTCCAAGGTAAAAACTGCTAAGGAACAAGCTTTGAGTCATTTTAGGCTCAGTTTTTTCATGTAGATCAGAGATTCTAGACCAAGCCTCCTTGAAGCTTTCCTCAATTCCTTGTTTAAAAGTGAAAATCATTTCCTCTGGTGACATGGTGATTGGAGCAAGGCTAGACATAATGGCAACTTAAGATAGGAACTAATTTTTTTGTGTTTTCAATAAAGAAAGCAAACTAGTAAAACTAATTTTTTGTGTGTTTTTGATAAAGAAACAAGCAAATAAAGCAAAAGTAAACTAAGCAAAAAATAACAAGTAAAGAGATTGGTTATGAGGGACTCCCCTTATGAAGATGTCCTTGAATCCCCGGCAACGGCACCAGAAAATAAGCTTGATGCCCCAAAATATATCGAGCTCGTTGGGGAACCCCAAGAGGAAGGTATGATGAGCACAACAGCATGTTTTCCCTCAGTACGAAACCAAGGCTATCAATCCAGTAGGAGCAAGGAAACACCAAAAAGGTGTAGCTAGCTGAACCTTGGCAGGGCGCACTACCGGTGCCAGCAGCAACATGGAGACCTGCACAACACAACCACAGAATTCTGTCCCCAACTTGCGATGAGGTTGTAAATCTCACCGGTTTTGCCGAAAACAAAGGATTAAACATATCAAATGGAAGGAAGTAATAGTTTGCAGAAAGTAAACACAAAGCAGTAAATAGTTTGTAGATTGTATGTAAAAGAAAGGACCGGGATCCATAGTTCACTAGAGGTGGCTCTCCTTAGATAGATAACATGCTGGGTGAACAAATTACATCGGGCAATTGACAAACACCGAGAAAGCAATACATGCATATACTAATAATCTTGACTCCTTTGAGACTTGATTGGGCATTACAACATAATACATAGACCGCCATCCAACTGTATCTATGACTAATAATCCACCTTCAGGTTATCATCCGAACCCCCTCCAGTATTAAGTTGCAAGCAACAGATTATTGCTTTACGAACTGTGTGTAAAGTAAACAATATGATTGTTCTATGAACAAAGGATTGTTGTTTTCTCCCTAGTAGCAACAGCACATCTAGTACCTTAGAGATTTCTGTCACTTCCCCAGATTACCAGAGGCATGAACCCACTATCGAGCATAAATACTAACTCTTGGAGTTGCTAGCATCTACTTGGCCAAGATAGCTACTAACAACGGAAAGCATGCAAGATGTCAAATAAAAAAGACATGATAGAATCAATGATCAATCTGAAATAGCATCTCAATATCCATCGGATCCCCGCAAACACAACATGCAGAATTACAAATAGATGACCTTGATCATGAACGCAGCTCACAAGATCTAAACATGAAAGCACAAAGGAGGAGAACCAGCCATCTAGCTACTACATGGATCCGTAGTCCAAGAATGAACTACTCACGCATCACACAGGAGGCTTGCATGGTGATGAAGAAGGCCTCCAGGGTGAATTCCCCTCTCCGGCAGGGTGCCGAGAAGAGCTTTAGATCCCTCCCAATCTAGGGATGGAGATGACAGCGGCTACAGACTCTTTCGTGGATTTTTGATCGGGCACTTAGGGTTTTCGTCCCAAGGGCAATATATAGGCAGAAGGAGAGGCCGAGGGGGTGCCGGGAGCGTCCACACCACCCTCTCGCGCGGGCCAGGCCCGCCCACGCGGCCAGGTGGTGTGGTGGCTCCCTGGCCCTTCTCCGTCTCGTATTCTGGCACTTGATCACTTCCGGAAAAATAGGCACTTTGGCTTTTGTCCCGTCCAATTCCGAGAATATTCATTTTCTGACTTTCCTGGAACCAAAAACAATAGAAAACGGGCAGCTGGCACTGTGGCTCTTGTTAATAGGTTAGTCGAAGAAATCATATGAAATGTACTCCAAAGTGTGGACAAAACACAAGAAAGTGGATAAAACCAAGCATGGAATATCAAAAATTATAGATACATTTGCAATGTATCAACATCCCCAAGCTTAACTCCTGCTCGTCCTCGAGTAGGTAAGTGATAAAAAGAAAGAATAATTTTTGAGGTGACATGCACCATCAAAGACTTGATCAAACTATTTGCAAGACATTCAAAGCTGGGATCATAGTACTTCAATCATAACATGAAAGACAAAGTTCTAGCAATAAGCAAAGAAACTATGAAGCAACATAAAAAGGCACAAACAAAAGATTCATGAGTAACAATGCTTTGCAAGGCGTTTGTTTGTTTCACATAAAGAAAACATAGCATAATAGTATTCAGCTTGTCCCTCAACAGAGTAGAAAATATAAATGCATAGGACACCTTCAAAGTTCATCAGAGTGACTAGATACAATAGTTTAAAACAAGCAATAACAAGTTATGCATCAATCAACTAGTCTTGGGACATGCACATAGAACTAAGAATGGCCACTATGCTCTCAAAGTAAGTGCATAAAGATAGAAGGTGGAGACTCAATATAATGGTGGAAGAAAAGCCTTTTGTAAAAGGAAGTAGGGATTCAAGTCTCATAAAGAGCTTCCAAAAATTATGGTACTTATAGCTTTCAGCTCTCATTGCCCCTATCATAAGCATCTTGAAGTGATTAAGGTTAAAGTGATCAAACTATGGTGTACATGCTTGACGAAGTATAATTCAGAAATCTCATGTCCCTTGTATACGAGGGCCGCTCCTCATGCTACTCAAGTTAAGTCACCGGTAAGTTCTTGTCATCGTAAGTACATGTGTATCATTAAGAACCTCCAACGGGGTACCCCTTGCCCGATATCAAAATGACAAGGCAAGCAAACAACGAGCATCTCAGCATTCTTCTTATTTACCATGGGAATATGGTGCTTTTTTCTCTCTTTCCTCTTTTCATAGTATCTTTTTTTCTCTTTTCTCTTTTTTCTCAATATAGGACTCTTTTTTTATAAGAAGAATGCTTCATAGACAGCTCATTATGGTTACGCTGCAGGTTTCCACCATGTCAGCATGGATTAGACCAGTGGCCCAGGTGTTTCTCTAACACATATACATAACTCCATGGACTTACAAGCTCCCCTTTCATTTCAAAACCGACGACATCCATATACAAAAGAGCATGATATCAACTAGGTACAAGTACCAAGTGCAATGTTGAAAGCGTTCCCCATGAAAGCATGGTTCTGCTAATTCCCAACAAATAAGTGCAAGCATATACAACATAGAAGACACAATGGTTCAAGTTTATTAGAGGCAAAAAGTAAAGTGTGACATCAAGTTCGTGAGAGCTTTAATCACTAGTTTTCTCATAACTAGTGGAAGGTAAACAAAATCATGAATGTACTTGGAATAGCATAAGCTAGTAGGTAGGTATGGTGGACTCTTTGGAATAACTTGGTTTAGGGAGTTGGATGCATGAGTGGAACTCATACTTTGTTGTGGAGGCTAGCAAAAGACTAGGTGCAAGATACTAAGAGAGCAATAATGGCCATAATCATGCAGAGCGACAAAAAATCATTGATCAAAGCATAAAGTGATACTACAAGTTGAAAACTAAAGGATCATAAAGGCTATGGTTACTTTGGATAGTCATAACATGGTGTGAGCTTGTGCCAAGTCAACCCAAATAAAGCATCAAAGGAGAATACCACTATACTATGCTTTAATATGCTAAAACAACGCATGATTCATCCAAGGCACATTAAGCAATCTCAATTGTTTATGACAAGTCATTCTACAGCAAAGAATACTAAGCATAAAGCCAAAACAATATCAAGCATGTCATGACAAAGCATAGGCCACAGTCAAAAACGAGCTCTTTTTACCACATAAGTATGAACTTTCGTACTCTTTTCCAAACCAAACCAAACTATTTGCAAACCAATGTATGAAAGAGGGGGTCCAACCAATTTATTCAGAAAACTAAGCAAACCAAGCAAACCAAAACCAAAACGAAAACGAAAAAGAAGACGCTCCAAGAAAAATACAATTGTGCATGAAACAATAAAAATGAAGCGTTAGGAAGAAACCTGGGATTTTTATTGATGAAGAAGGGGATGCCTTGGGCATCCCCAAGCTTTGACGCTTGTACTTCTTGGATATTTCTTGGGGTGACACGTGTGGCATCCCCAACCTTTAGCTTTAGTCCATCCTTCATCTCATTACTCATTCGTTCCATACACCTGAAATTTTTCCTTCATACAAAACTTCACACAATCTCATTAGCAACATTAGTGCACTCAAGATAAATAAGTCTCAAGGTTCAGTTCTAACACCAAATAAACTTCCATTGGAACACTAGATACTGTAGAACTTCCCTGAAAAATCTCAATTCCCCAAAAGAACTCAAAAAGGAACCCACAAGAACCAAATGCAGAAAATGGCAGAAATCTGTCAAAACAGACCAGCAGGTAAAGACGAATTTTTTCAAAGACCTTATATTGCTCAAATCAAAAAGTGTAAAACTAACTAAAGTTAGATAACAACCGGGGGCAGAAGCACAAACAATTACAGCTCAATCCGACATACAGAGCTCTCTCACTATTTTTTACGGTGAAGCACAAAAATCTGTTTCGGGACAACAACTTTCCCAATCATTACTTCACTCTCATTAGAGGTTACTCTTGGTACAAAAAGCAAATAAAAATGATAAGGAGAGGTTATTATAGAGATAATAACTTCCAAGAATCATCTAAAACTTTTGGTTTATCTCCCAATAAGTACTTTTCTTTAACGCCTTTAAGTTAGGCATAAGAAGTAAAGAAAGAATCAAGTGTTCTCAAATGAAGAAGCATTAAGACCAAATTTTGTTTTCATAGGAGAAGCAAAAGAAATCTTTTCTCTCTTTTTAGGGAAGTGTTCTATATATTTCTTGAGTGGGAGTTGATATTTAATGGTGCCTTCTTTCATATCAATGATGGCACCAACAGTTCTAAGAAAAGGTCTTCCCAAAGTAATAGGACAAGAAACATTGTATTCAACATTCAAAACATAGAAATTAATGGGGACATAGAAATTTTTAACCATAATAATAACATCATCAAGACTCCCCATTAGTTTCTTTTTAGCATTAGCATCAAGTGGGACATTCAAATAGCAATCTTCAAGAGGAGGCAAATCAAGCATATCATAAATCCTCCTAGGCATAATAGAAACACTACTATCAAGATCACACAAAGCTTTGAAATCAAAGTCATTCACTTTCATATTAATGATGGGTTCCCAACCATCTTCTTGCTTTATAGGAATAGAAGCTTTATGTTTCATCTTTTCTTCTTTAATCTTTATGAGAGCATCAGTAATGTGTTTTGTAAAAGCCATGTTCATAGCACTAGCATTAGGACTTTTAGCAAGCTTTTGTAGGAACTTAATAACTTCAGAGATATTGCAACCATCAAGATCAAAATCAACTTTATGATCTAAAGTAGTAGAACTATTACTAGCCTCAACACTAGTGGTGGTTATAGTAGAAACACTAATGTTTCTAGCAATTGCATCTTCTCTTTCCCACTTAGCATGTAATTCAGCTAATAGTCTAACATTTTCATCAATTCTTACTTGTATAGCATTGGTAGCTGCAAAAGAATTCTCATTAGTTTTAGGTTTAGCAGCCATTTTATTCAAAGTAGATTGAGCTTCAGCCAAAGATGCTATATTTCTTTCAGCATTAGAGAGTTTTTCCTCAATAGCTTTATTGAAAGTAGTTTGTTTACTAATAAACTCTTTAAGCATATCTTCAAGTTCAGAGGGAGCACTCTTATTATTGTTTTAAGAATTTCCATAAGCATTACCATTGTTGGGAGGATATGGCTTATAATTGTTGTTACCAAAATTGTTCCTATAAGCATTATTACCATAAGCATTGTTGCCAAAGTTGTTATTTCTTATGAAGTTCACATCAACTTGCTCTTCTTGAGCAACCAAAGAGGCTAAAGGAACATTATTTGGATCAATATGGGCTTTCCCATTAACAAGCATAGACATAATAATATCAATCTTATTACTCAAGGAGGAGGTTTCCTCAACAGAATTTACCTTCTTACCTTGTGGAGCTCTCACAGTATGCCATTCGGAATAATTAACCATCATATTATCCAAAAGTTTTGTTGCAGCACCCAAAGTGATGGTCATAAAGGTACCTCCAGCAGCAGAATCCAATAGGTTCCTTGAAGAATAGTTCAATCCTGCATAAAAAGTTTGGATGATCATCCAATCTGTCAGTCCATGAGTGGGACAATTCTTTACCAAAGATTTCATTCTTTCCCAAGCTTGAGCAACATGCTCATTATCAAGTTGTTTAAACTTTATTATTTCACTTCTCATGGATATAATCTTAGCAGGAGGATAGTATTTTCCAATAAAAGCATCTTTGCACTTAGTCCAAGAATCAATACTATTCCTAGTTAAGGAATTCAACCATTCTTTAGCTTTTCCTCTCAAAGAGAAAGGAAACATTTTCAGCATAATAAAATCACCATCTGTATCCCTATGCTTTTGCATCTCACAAAGTTCAACAAAGTTCTTTAGATGGGAAGCAGCATCTTGATTGCCAATACGAGAAAATTGCTCTCTCATAACAAGATTGAGTAAAGCAGGTTTTATCTCAAGGAAAGTATTTTCAGCCACAGGTGGAGCAATAGGTGTGCTCATAAAATCATTGTTGTTGGTGCTAGTGAAGTCACACAACTTAGTGTTTTCAAGAGTAGTCATTTTTTTGGGTTTTCAAATAAGAAAGTAAACAAGTAAAACTAATTTTTTTGTGTTTTTGAAAAAGAAACAAGCAAACAAAGCAAAAAGAAAACTAAGCAAAACAAAAATAAGAAAGTAAAGAGATTGGTTATGAGGGACTCCCCTTGTGAAGATGTCCTTGACTCCCTGGCAACGGCGCCAGAAAAGATCTTGATGTGCTTGACGTTCGACGTAGAGCTCGTTGGGAACCCCAAGAGGAAGGTATGATGAGCATAGTAGTAAGTTTTCCCTCAGTTATGAAACCAAGGTTTAATCAAACCAGTAGGAGCAAGGAAACACCCCAAAGGTGTTACTAGCTGAGCTTTCGCAGGGCGCACTACCGGTGCTAGTAGCAACGTGGAGACCTGCACAACACAACCACAAAACTTTGTCCCCAACTTGCGATGAGGTTGTCAATCTCACCGTGTTTTGCGGAAAACAAAGGATTAAATGTATCGAATGGAAAGAAGTAAAAGTTTGCAGAAAGTAAACACAAAGCAGTAAAAGATTGTAGATTGTATGTAAAGAAAAAGGACCGAGATCCATAGTTCACTAGAGGTGGCTCTCCTTAGATAGATAACATGCTGGGTGAACAAATTACAGCGGGGCAATTGACAAACACCGAGAAAGCAATACATGCGTATACTAATCATCTTGACTCCTTCGAGACTTGATTGGGCATTACAACAGAATACATAGACCGCCATCCAACTGCATCTATGACTAATAATCCACCTTCAGGTTATCATCCGAACCCCCTCTAGTATTAAGTTGCAAGCAACAGATTATTGCTTTATGAACTGCGTGTAAAATAAACAATACGATTGTTCTATGAACAAAGGATTGTTGTTTTCTCCCTAGTAGCAACAGCACATCTAGTACCTTAGAGATTTCTGTCACTTCCCCAGATTACCAGAGGCATGAACCCACTATCGAGCATAAATACTAACTCCTGGAGTTGCTAGCATCTACTTGGCCAAGATAGCTACTAACAACGGAAAGCAAGCAAGATCTCAAATAACAAAGACATGATAAAATCAATAATCAATCTGAAATATCATATCCATATCCATCGGATCCCCGCAAACACAACATGCAGAATTACAAATAGATGATCTTGATCATGAACGGAGCTCAAAAGATCTAAACATGAAAGCATAAAGGAGGAGAACCAGCCATCTAGCTACTACATGGATCCGTAGTCCAAGGATGAACTACTCATGCATCACACCTGAGGCTTGCATGGTGATGAAGAAGGCCTCCAGGGTGAATTCCCCTCTCCGGCAGGGTGCCGGAAAGAGCTTCAGATCTGTCCCGATCTAGGGATGGAAATGACGGTGGCTACAGACTCTTTCGTGGATTTTTGATCGGGCACTTAGGGTTTTCGTCTCGAGGGCAATATATAGGCGGACGGAGAGGCCGAGGGGGGTGCCGGGAGCGGCCACACCATCCCCTGGCGTGGGCTAGTCCTAGCCGCGGCCAGGTGGTGTGGTGGCTCCCTGGCCCTTCTCCGTCTCGTATTCTCGCACTTGATCACTTCCGGAAAAATAGTCACTTTGGCTTTTGTCCCGTCCAATTCCGAGAATATTAATTTTCTGCCTTTCCTGGAAACAAAAATAGCAGAAAACAGGCAGTTGGCACTATGGCTCTTGTCAATAGGTTAGTCCAAGAAATCATATGAAAAGCACTCCAAAGTGTGGACAAAACATAAGAAAGTGGATAAAAGCAAGCATGGAACATCAAAAATTATAGATACATTTGCAATGTATCAACCAGCCATAAAGCCACAATAAGGGTGGATGTGGTGAAGGTCGCGGGCATAGTGGCATCGTCATTCAGAGCCCCCTCCCCCCTGCGTCGTGCATCCGAAGCCGGAGTGGCAGGTGCCCTCGGAATATGTCATGGTTCACGGTCCTCGGTTCCCCCTACACATGCCAGGGAAGGGCTGAGGATCCCCGGAATATGCCATAACGACGCCGACGAAGATGATTCGGAAGATGACCCTGAAGCTATGTAGTATAGGGCTAGACATGATTATGACTAAATCCATTGGCTAGGACAAATGGTTCGTTTTTGTACCCATGATTGTTGGGAGATCCACTGTTTTCAAATTCAAATTCATGTTGAAAGTGTTTTCAAATTCAAATTTAATAGTTTGAATAATTATTTTATAAGACAGAAAGTTTTTTCAAATTGAAAATCATTTAAATGTGAATACCTAAATAAGAAATAAGGTGGGAATATCTGAAAAGTGAAAAACATTTGAAAAAAGGACTTTTAGTCCCGGTTGATGCCACCAATCGAGACTAAAAGTCCTCTGCGCGCCCCTACGGTGGCCATCATACGTCCAACCGAGACGAATCGTCCCGGTTGGAGCCACCAACCGGGACGTATGGCCTTTACGTCCCGGTTGCTGGCTCCAACCGGGACGTATGGCCCTCCCATACTTAACCGCGCGCCCCTGTTCTCCTTCCCCATCGTTTCATCTCTCTCTATAGCACAGACACGGCGCGCGATTTGGAAGGAGATCAGGAGAAACCACGCCGGCCAGGCTGTCCGAGCTCGCTGTCCGGACCACCCCGCTGCCACCGGACTGCGCCGCCACCACCGGACCGCCCCCGCCACCACCAAACCGCGCCACCGCCACCGTACCAGACCGCCCCGCCGTCGTCCGCTGCCGCTGTCGTCGACCGCACGCACCCCGACAAGCCAGCCGCCACCACCATCGCCGCCGGCACCACCACGGCCCGCAGGTACATGGTTGCCCCCTCCGACCCCTAGTGTATAATTATTTTTTTCCTAGTGTAAGTGTTTTTAGTTAGTACCTAGCTTTAGTTAGTTAATTAGTTAGTTACTTTTAGTTAGTTAAATAGTTAGTTAGTTTTTAGTTAGTTAGTTAATTAGTTAGTACCTAGCTTTAGTTAGTTCATTAGTTAGAGCTAGTTTTAGTTAGTTAAATTTGAGTTAGCTATTAGTTAGAAGTATTTACAGCCAATGCCACCGGTGAGAGCCACGTAACTTCGCGCGTGTATCTGGGCCGACTTTGCGAGAGTTTCCTAGGCGAAAGCCTGGTGCTTCGGTGCCAAAAAAGGCGGAACCTATGCGTGACCCTCTTGGAGCTCCGGGTGAAAACCCTAGACCTGCTTGGTCTCGGTAGCGATGGTGGCGCTCCGGGTGAAAACCCTAGACCCCCTTGGTCTCGGCAGCGGCGACGGTGCTCGGGGTGAAAACCTTGGACCCGCTAGGTCTCGGTGGCGGCGGTGGTGGCACTCTGGTTGAAAACCCTAGACCCACTTGATCAACTTTGTAAGACTAGATTAGGGTTGCGGCAACACACGCCATATAGGGACGATGGACGGGCGCGGCAACGCGCGCCATATATTAGGGTTTCTTCGAATTTTGGTTTACATCCCTAGCCCGTCAAACCACGCCTAGCTAACCTCCTCGCTTGGCCGCTTCGACTCATCCGCTTTTCCCCTTTTAAAAAAATATGGAACCTAGAGACGAAGAAAAGGAAATGGCGCTTGAGGATATGATCTACGAGGGAGGACAAATCGATAACGATGTCACCTTGCTATATCTAAACAACTCTGGTGAGGGAGATCCGGGTTTCGACTGAACAGACGGGTCTAGTGAGGGAGAAGCCGGCCAGGGAGAAGCCGACGAGGTGCATATATATATTAATAAATTAAGCCTATGTTGTCTATATACATATATATTAACGCTCTTTCTTCTTTTAGCCCTCCGGATCAAGCAAATCTTCTAAAAAGAATAAACGAGGCCCATCCAAAAAGTTCGGAGACCATGAAAGGTACAAGATCAAAGAAGTCGCTATAGACAGCAAACCGAAGGCTCCCATTGATGCTGCAAATAAATTTATCAGGAAATGTGGAGTTATTGTTAGGGACTACATCCCGATCACCGTTAGAGAATAGAATAGGTCTTTAAAGGATCCAACGTCTCTATATGTCAGTGACTTAGCCAAAGACACTCTTTGGAAAAAGCTCATGGTTAATTTCACCCTACCGATGTTAGAGGTGTATCTAGATGACTATGATACGTTCAAAACATATCTATGTTCTCGAACAGTTTTGCTATTATTTCTCCTCTAAACTTGTGTGATTTGGATACAACTAACACGGACTGACGCTGTTTTCAGCAGAATTGCCTTGGTGACTAGTTTTTCTGTAGAAAATCAACTATCAGGAAAAATCCCGGAAAATATGCCAAAATCATATTTCACTAGAAGACTCACGGAGCCAGAAGACGAGACGGAGGAGGGCCATGAGGGGCCCACACCACCTGGCTGCGTGGGCCAGGCCTGGCCGGGCCAGGGGGTGGTGTGGTCACCTCGAACTCCGCCTCGACCTCTCCTTTCGCCTGTAAAATCCCTCTGACCTAAAACAGAAGGGGGGTTCAAAAATTTTCCAGATAGAGTTCCGCTACGCCGCCACCACCAGAGACTGCGATTCGGAACCAGAAACTCCATTCTAGCACCCTGTCGGGACGGGGAATTGGAGGGGATCATCGCCATCATCATCACCATCGTTTCTTCATCAACCATCCATGATTCTCCCATCCATGAGTGAGTAATCCCCCGCTGTAGGCTTTGGGGATGGTAGGGATTGGATGAGATCGTTCATGTAATGGCATCATATTGTTAGGGCATGGTGCCTACTATCTATTATTAGTGCTTTTTGACTTTGTTGCAACTTGTTATTCTTAATGCTTGTCACTAGGGCCCGAGTGCCATGATTTCAGATTTGAACATGTTATTGATTCATGATGATAATATTGTTTATGATCTTACCTGCAAGTTGTATACACATATTGTTGTCCGGAACCGAAGGCCCCGAAGTGACAATAATCGGGATAACCGGAGGGAATGGATTTGATGTGAGGATTACGTCTGTTCACGGAGTGTTAATGCTTTGCTCTAGTGCTCTATTAAAAGGAGTAGCTTAATTGCCAGTAGTTCCCTTGAGGCCCCCCTGCAAAGGGGCTTGTAGGACAAAATATGTTGTGCAAGTTCTCATTACGAGCACGTATGACTATATATGGAACACATGCCTATAATTATTTAGTACTTGGATGCTTTATCTTGTTTATCTACAAATGTCGTATGTCTTGATTGCTATATGAATTGTCTTGTCCATGCAACGCCCGTCCATCCATTCCTATGCCTACCACGCTTTAATTCTACTGTTTACTTCTATTATTACTACTGTCTTTACTTTTACTACTACCATCACTTTGCTATTGCTACTACAAAACTGTTGCTACTGATAAACTGTTGTGAGCAAGATTGTTTCTAGGTGCAGCTGAATTGACAACTCAGTTGTTAAGGCTTATAAATATTCTTTGGCTCCCCTTGTGTCAAATTAATAAATTGGGTTTTACTTCCCTCGAAGACTATTGCGATCCCCTATAATTGTGGGTCATCAAGACTATTTTCTGGCGCCATTGTCGGGGAGCATAGCTCTATTTATCAAGTCCACTTGGAATCACTATTGTTCACCTTCCATCCATTCATCATGGGTAAGTCTCGGGATGGAAAGGTTCCTATATTACCATCCACTACAATGAGAGGTATGGTTCTGAACACCTATGTTGCTCTTGATTCACCATCTGTAATGAGTAAGCTCCTTACACCACCACATACACATACTACACATACTGCTACTACTGTTGAATCTGAAACTTCCGATACTTATGATGATGCTTCTACAATGTTTTATAAGAGTGGTTCATTAGCTCCTTTCCTAGATGCTACGATTGCTAGAACTATAGCTAGAAATACTGAAATCCTAATGAAGACACTACTACACGTGTTAGTTCACCTGAGTCTAGAGAGAGCTATGATATTGAAGACGGTTATATAGAGATGACTGATGAATTTATTAAAGAATGTCAAAACACTCATGGTAAAAGTGCTATTAAGACTCTTCTTGAGAAACATACTGTTAGACCTAAATTATCTCCTAATGCTAAGTTTGCTACATCTCCCATAAACATTAAAGATAAAGATTATGATTTCTATCTTGATTTATCTTACATAACCATTATTGATAAAGAACCTTTTTGTGGAACTAAGAATGAAAGTACTATAGCACATATGACTGAGCTTTCTACCATGAGTGGCCTATTTTCTGATGATATTAAGATGCGCACCTACTTTGTTGCTAAATTTTTCCCTTTTTCACTGAAAGGAGAAGCTAAAACTTGGTTTAGTAATTTACCTCCTAGATCTATTGATAGCCCTGATTGCTTGATTGATACTTTCTTTTAGAAATATTTCCCTCCTACTGCTAGACATGCCATTTTGCAGGAACTTTTTGATTTTAAACAAGGAGAAAGGAGATATTGCCTGAATCATGGGCAGGGTTTTGTACTTTGATACACGCACAACCTATGTGTCCATTACCTAAAAATGAGCTTCTTGATATATATTATAATGGACTAACTGATGAATCTAGGACATACCTGGATAGTTGTGCAGATTGTGTTTTCAGGAAGAGAACTCCCAAAGAAGCTGAGGAATTAATGGCTAAAATAAGAAAGAATTATGATGAATGGACTTCCCCTGAGTCAACTACACCTGAGTCAACTACACCTGAGTTAGCTGTGCCTGAGCCAACACTAACACCAAAGAAGAGGAGAGTGATTGAACTAAATGATCTGATGAAGTGATGAAGGAGGCTAAGAAATGTCTTAAGGAGAAGGGTATTAAATCTGAAGATGTGAAAAATTTACCTCCTATAGAATAATTATATATGATAATCTCCCACTCATATACTATTGAGGTACACTCTCTCCAACATTTTGATGAAGGTGATATTCCTTATTCTAAACCTCCTAATCAATGCTTAGAAGAATTTGATATTTTTATTGTTAAGCAAGATAATTTCAATAAAAGAGTGCAGAATCATTTGATGGAAAACTCTAGAGCTATTATTGAGTTAAAATATATTGTGGAAAGAACCTCTAATGATGTTAAAATGCTTGTTAAACATTTCCAAATGGTTCAAACTCAAAGTGATCAGCTTATTAAAGTACAAAAAGATTTGTTAGTGAATGCTACTAAAGAAAAACATGCCTATGAAATTAGAACTAGAAGTGGTGCCGCCACCTAGGATTCTCTACATCCTGAGGGGCGTCCTAAAAGAATTGTGCAGGATTCTCAACAAATTGAAAATAGTGGTACTTCTCCTAAGAAAATAAAAAAAGAAACATAAAACTATTGTAGAACCTTCTGAACCTGCTAAAGATCCTAATAGTATATCTGTCTCTGATGCTGAAACTAAAAGTGGTAATGAAGAAAATGATGCTCCTGATAAAGAAAAAGTTGAAGAAGAACATAAAAGGCACACTAAGAATACTAAATACACTAAAGAAGATTTTGTTGCTAAGAACATGGTAGTGAAAGAGAGCCTTGGGTTCAAAAAACTATGCCTTTCCCTAATAAGAAACACAAGTCAAAGGAAGCGGACATCATAATAAGTTTTGTGAATGGATGAAACCTTTATTTTTGCAAATTCCCTTGGATGATGCTATTAAATTGCCTCCTTATTTAAAGTATATGAAGGATATAGTCTCTAATAAAAGGAAGATCCCTAATGAGGAAATTTCTACTTTGCTTGCTAATTATTCCTTTAATGGTAAGGTTCCAAAGAAACTTGGAGACCCAGCGATCCCAAATATCCCATGCTCTATTAAAAACAATTATGTTAGAACTGCCTTGTGTGATTTGGGAGCAGGAGTTAGTGTTATGCCTTTTTCTCTCTATAAGAGATTTCAATTGGAAAAATTATTACCAACTGATATATCTTTGCAAATGGCTAATAAATCTACTACTATTCATGTTGGTATATGTGAGGATGTACCTGTTCAAGTGGCTCATAATTGATTGATATTAACTGACTTTGTTGTGCTTGAAATGCCTGAAGATGATAATATGTCTATTATTCTTGGGGGACCTTTTCTTAATACTGCAGGAGCTGTTATTAATTGCAATCAAGGAAAGGTAGATTTTAATGTTAATGACAAGGAGCATACTTTCTATTTCCCCAAGAAGATTGATAGGACTTATGGCTTAAATTCAATTGAAAATATTGAGGGCATTCAAGTTGGAGAGAAATATATTGTCCCATACCACGAGAAAAATATGAAACTATTATGATTGGGACTATTGCTATCAAGGTTGAGGTAACATAATAATTTAGTGGAATACGAATTTTTGCCTCATATAAAATTGTTTTGGTAACAAGACCTGATCAACCTTGTTAACAAAGGGATTTTAATGAACAAAACAATGTTTTCACCATTATTATCTTCGCTTACTTCTATTTTACCCATTTCAATTTTTTCTTTCACTTAGTTTACCTTTCTTTTGCTAGTTGCTTACATATTAGAGTATCTTAGAACTTCTGAAGTTTTAGTTTTGTTTTGTTATTGCATCATTCTGTCAAAAATTCATTCATCAATACCTGAAAATTGCTAAAAAATAAAGTGTCTCAAAAAATTCTAGAAAATTCATATTAAATTTTTACATGAAAAAAGGGGTAGAGGAGTACCTAGAGTGACCTAAGGGGGCCCACTAGGAAGACACACCACCTGGTGGTGCGGCCACACCAGGGGCACGCCTGGCCATGGTGTGGGCCACCCTGGCCCTCCACTTACTCTCTCACTCGCCACTTCTTTCTCTCTCCCGAGAAAACACCAGTTCATTTCTCAAACTCGCGTTCCTGCTGTTCTTGCTCCCTGTAAGCTTGCAGCGTTGGTGCCTGCATCCATTACGCGTCTTCTTCTTCACCGGAGCGGCAATCTATGGTCGCGGCCATGGTGTTGAGCTGGGATGTGACGAACCTGCTAGGCCCCGCTCTCCTCCCCATCCCGAGTCGGAGCTCGCCCTCACCATGGACGCACCTATGGCACGGTGTGGGGATGAGAATTGGTTCCTAGTGAGTTCTATCACCGTGTCGACCATGCTCGGTTCTGTTTTCCTCCTCTAGAATCCGAGCTCGCCGTCTCCATGGTTGCACCGGAAGGAGATATGCCCTAGAGGCAAATAATAAATAGGTTTTTATTGTCATATCTCAATTAGTTTATAATAGTTTCATATTGTGCTATAACTGTGCCAACTGGAAACATTGGTACAGGTGTGGTATGAAACAACCA
Source organism: Avena eriantha (assembly GCA_910589775.1). Taxonomy (NCBI): domain Eukaryota; kingdom Viridiplantae; phylum Streptophyta; class Magnoliopsida; order Poales; family Poaceae; genus Avena; species Avena eriantha. Next base: position 31,974,480 of record OU342745.1, read on the forward strand.
AGTCCCTAGTAGCCTCTATTCTTACTAGTTCGTTGGTCATGAAGATTATCTGGGTTTCAAGATCATGGGCATTTATGCCGACTGACAATGGATCATATCATTGGAGAATGATGTGACTGGACATTCCTCGAATGATTGCAACACGATCAAGTCATATAGTTCATTGTTGCAACAGCTATACCTAGACTCCTTCTCCTTAGATCGTGAGCTCATATTACTCACTGTTTCCCGAGGCTGCTTAGACGGCATCAAGTGCCACTTGGTAATACAGTGGTTATAAAGGTGTACGTTGGCTATTCCAAAGGAACAGTAGATGGCATGTGACTGCAAGACCGGGATTTGTTCACCCACATGACGGGTAAAGATACATACGGCCGGCTTGGTGAGATTACATCCATAAATGTTGCAACATGTGACTCAGTCACGAGGATGTAATATCACGGTAACAAGAAAACAGAACTTGTTGTGAACGAGATTGAACAAGGTATGGGATACCAACGATCGGATCTCGGACACGTTGTATCGAGAAACAAAAGGAAGAGGATGCTACATTTAGCGATTCAAATGACATTGTCATCAGGAATGCATAGGGGTCACATGGATATACCTGGTCCCTCTATTGATCATTGATACAGATCATGTATAGAGCATTCCCGAGCCATGAGAGGATACACTTAAGGGTACGATGAGAGCGATTATTCATAAGACAAAATCACAGTAGAGAAAGAGAGAAAGCGGGAATCATTCCGCGGATAGATCCAAAGTTGTTCGGAGAAAGAATAAAGGAAAAAAGACTGGAAAAGTGTTTTCAGATAAATGGGAATTTAATTATATATTTATTATATGTTAATTATGAATTAATATATTCTAAATAATATTTAAGTTATATAAAAGCAACTTTTATATTAGGCCAAATCCCAGAGGGAAAAGGCCTAGAAATAAAACTGCAGAAAAAGAAATGGAAATAGAAAATAGCCAGCCCAAGTGGGTGGCGGATAACAACCGCCGCACTGGGCGATAAGCAGCTGTGTTGCGCCCGTGAGCGGGCGGCAGATAATGGGCACTGCGCGCGAGCAGCAGAAGAAGGAAGCCGTCACGCCAGGCCTGCTCGATCTGGCCCACGTGGGCACCAGAGAGCTAGGCCGCCGGGGCGAGCAGGCCCACCCGGGCGGTGCGGGGTGAGCTGGGCCGCGGGACCCAGCAGGCCGCCAGGGTGGCCAGCCCACCCGGGCTCGCCTCACCAGGCCGCCGCCGCGGGAACAGCTGGGCACGAGGTGGGCCGCGCCAAGGCTCACCTGGCCAGCCTCTTCCCTGGCTACCCCTTTTTTCTTTTATTAGGTATTTTCTGTTTTGTCTATTGGGCTGAGTTAATTCGGCCCAATCGGCCAGGACGAAAATACCTGTATTTTTCCTTTGCCTATAAGTCCCACATGGTTAACCTAATGGGGAGGGCACACCACCTCTGCCTATATAAAGGAGTACCCATGGACAGGATTAAACATAAAATTTGAGAAGTCCTTTTGGTTGACTTTCTCCCTCCCTCTCTCTATACCTTGTGACCATGGCCCCAAGTTTGGGCTGTGCGAACAAGACACACCTGCAACGCGCCGTTGCACTGCAAGGATTCCTTGCCGGATATCAACTTCCGCACTCTCGGCGGGATCAGGGAGCCGGAGGTCTCATCGTGCACCGGATGTGTACGAAGACACGAGGCGCAACACTTGGGGCGCTTAAATGTCGTGAGCCGGAGCTGTTGCACGATGAAGATGAAGAAGGAGCAAGGGGTGACTTGCGAGGAGCTTCGCGAACTTGAGGTCGGCTCCGAGTACAACTACTTCAACCATGTTCCCCGCAGTACGTCAACCGCGTACGGTCTACAAGGGTATGTATTCTCTATGCATTGGTCGTTACTGCATTACTACATAGACAGATCCTAGGCAGTTTTGGGATTACATCGTAGGAAATTTTTTTTTTCTGCTGCGATCCCCTAAAGTGGTATCAGAGTCGATCTATGCGTAGGAGTGTTGTACGGCCAGTACGCACAAGTTTTGTGCGGGCATTGATCCCTTAGTTGTTACCCTCTAACGTGTACTTGTTTATATCGCTGTATTGTTTGATGAAGCGGCCCGGACCGACCTTACGCGTATTCGTACGCGAGACTGGTTCCACGCTCAACATACGGCTTGTACTGTATAATTGGCTAGCGGGTGTCTGTCTCGCATTCGATAGTTCATATAACATTTACAACGGAGGGTCCCGAAAGGGGTGTAGTAGAGACAGCTGTCGGATCCATGTTGTGGTTGGAAAGTTCATAGTTTAGATACGGTTCTATTGCGAAAGCCCTAACAACCACGTAAAACTTGCAATAGATAAAGTAGAGGCATCTAACTTTATTTTGCAGGGGGCATGTGATTATGATATGGCATTGGTTGTTGCGAAGGTAAAGTAGTTTACTTTTCTATTACTAAGTAGTGTAGTAATAGTCATCATTCCGATGAACGACCTGGTGGAGGCATCGTGGACTTGGCGTCAAACCAAGGGCAAGATGGAGATCATGTCGGAGCGCTCGATGGAGATCATGGCGCAAGAAGGACCATATCATATCACATTATACATATGATGTTGATACTAGTTTTACATCTTATTGTGTGCTAGTATTTCGATACTCAACGGTAGCAAATAAGATAATACCTATTGAATTCCAATGTTCTGTGTTCCCCTTGTGTGTGCACCACCAAGAAAGTTCTTCGGTATGAGGCGCCATGCGGTGAGTAGGGGTCAGACATATCTACGTTCACATACAGTGGGTGTAAGCCATGTTGCACAACGAATACACACAAGTTAGATTTGGCGAGCCTAGCACGCCTTAGAAGCGTGGCCTCGGAACACAAGAGATCGAAAGATCGAGCATGAGTCACATGGATGATGTGATTGGCATTATTGAATGTCTACCCTTGATAATGCACTGATGGCCGTGACGATCGGGGGAGGTGCAGAGGATAGGGATCATGCAATCACTAAAATCGTCCAGGGGATGACCATTTTAGTGGAGACCAATTATAAATTGATCTCTTATTATAAACTTAGTCTAGATGTCTGTTTGCAAATATCTTAGTAGATCTTAGCCTATCCCATTCAGGTCCTTTGCGACCATGGGAATATATTGCTTAATTTGGAACTTAGCAAAAGGGTCCAACTTCATGGATTAATACCCACCCCTAGGGGATATCCTCGTAAAAGGTGATCTTCTCTTCTTGATACAATAACCATTAGGAGAGAATTCGATGACTCCGCAATGTTTGTGTTTTCTCCATAATCATCCAATAAGCCATTCTCCATTCGATGGAGAGTTGGGCTACATTTTGTATTCTACATAATGAGGCACATACAGTACGAGCCGTTGGATGGGTTTTCCTCTGTCATGGATGAAAAGAGAATGTCTAGAAAAACGCTTAGCGATCTTGCATTAGAGTTGAGAACTCTTAGGGCTTGATTGCAAATGGAGGTCATGGATGAAAAGTTATATGTAAGATATACAAAATTATAAATGTGATTCTTGCAAAACTCGTTACAGTTCACAAAGTATTTGATACTTGTCCCGTTTTATGAAAACAGGAGGATCTGCTTGAGATTTGCTGGTTTTGAGGCAACGTGACTTGATGACGGCAAGCAAAATAGTTGATGGCTGACATCTCGTCTTCCCTCATAATTTGTCATTTGGATTAGTGGACTTGAATATAAGTTTGTAATCCTTGTATGTGTGTCTTGCTTTTGGCGAGATGATTATTCATATGAAAAAGTTACGAGCCAATTTGTACTATTCTTATGAACAATACCATTATGGTCGCATTACGATTACAAACAAGTTATTCTCATCACTATGTTAATGATAATAGTTTAAACATTTATAAAGGATTAGAATGCTAAAAGATATCCAAAGTTTAATAATGAAATGACACTATAGTTTAAGTCATTTTGGTTATTGCAGGTTCTTTATGAAAGATTGGGGTCCTAGATGCTTCATCTAGAGACTTTGCAAAACCATGCCTCTCAGGCAGAATGACTAAAACTCCGCATTTTGGTAAAACGGTCATGTGCGAAGAAATGTTGAATCATACATAGTGATGTATCGTATTTTCAACAAGTAGTGGAAATCGTTAATTGTGGACTTAAGTGAATAAGTGTATTTACTTAATGAAACATGAAATTTGAAGTGATTTGAATTGTTCAAATGAGTTCACAACTAAATTGGATATTGAAATAACTGAATTAACAAGTCTTTTTGATTTGATCGACATGACTAAAGTATTCAAGTTAAGTTTAGCATAAAAGGAACTTGTGAAAGATGTTTCACAAATTATGATAATTGGACGAATTCAAACTTTGTTGAAATATCTAAACATCATAATCATTATGTATTAGATACATATGGTATAATATTATCTCTTATAGGGGTTATAGTTATCATTTAGAGTTAAAGATCAAAATAAGAAAACACTCATTTGAAATACAAAGGAACATCTAAAAGATTCATGGAAACAACACCATAAGTGTTATGGCACGTTCAAGTTTCTCGAGAATTCGATAAGTCGACATCGTGGCGAATAAACAAGTCTTTGTAGAGCATTCTCAGGAAACTTTGAATGCATCTTCCACAAGGGGCAAACTTGTTGTTGTCCTAAGTTGATGTGTCTTGATGAAGATACAGGTGGAAGAAAGTAAAAGATCAAAACAAGGTATTTGACCTTACCTATGAATTAGCGGAATTTGTTTCGTGAAAGCAAACTCTACAAATAGAGGAGAAACTATTGATAATGATCATAAAGTTTCAAGTAAATACTTTTACTAAAAGAAAGTAGGAATCAACTATATATTCTTCGAGTCTGTGGAATTATATTATTGATTCACTTGTCATGTTTTGAACAAGACATACCTACAAATTAGAAAGAAGCGTGATGGACCTAAGTGCGAGAAATGACTAGGAGTCATAAAATCCTATGTTAAGTTACATTTAAGATTACAAAGTAACATGTTACTTGATCTTATTAAAGTAAAGAAGTTTACTTGATATTTCTGAATGACTATGAAGTCATAAGAAGGAAATGAAACTTAATGAATGACAAAAGCTCGATTTGTCACAAGTTTGGACAAATTCAAGGAGTTGACTAAAACAGTAGTGATGCTTAAGTATTTTGGATTTACACTAGAAATATATGGATAATGATGTCTTGTAATTGGAATTCTCAAATTGATGATGATCAAAGAATTTTGGAATGTTCAAGATTATTGAGAGGACCTAGATTTGAGTGGGAGCAAATCAGCTTGGCTAAATCATAATATGTAGCTGACATATTTTGAGTGGGAGCTAGGTGAAATCCCTGGATCTCAAACATGAATATCATATTTGAATGGGAGCATGAAATCATTCTAGGATATGTGGACAACATATGTGAATGATGTGATTGGTGTTAATAATATTTAAGTTAGATAAATAAGGATGAAGTTGAAGTTATTAAACAATAAGATCTATCGAGATAGATTGGTGAGTTTAATAAACACTAAATGTCGAATGCTTCCTGGACTAGATTCTGAAAGTAGTTCAGAATGTCCTAAGCAAGATTCTAAAGTATTTCAGAATGGAACAGGGTAGGAAACTAGTTCTTACTATCTGAAGAATTGAGTTAGTATTGCAACTATGGTTGAAAGAAAGAGATGTGTTGCATCTCCTATGCCTCCGTCATAGGTTCTTTCATATAACCATGGTGTATACTCGACGTAATGTGACCCGAAGTTCTGGTTGGTAGGACAAAGCCTTAATTGTAAGAACTTGTCTTTAAGTGATTCCTAAGTTGATCACTGAACCAGAATTAAGTTTCTACTTAAGTAGCAAGAAGCAATGCAAGTGGCATAGATGCATTTCATGCACTAGGATCTACATAGATATAGAAGTATAAAGGCTACATCTGATGTGATATATAATGTTATGGCGGGGCTAGTTCGCTTTTAATGTAGAATGATGTGTCCCAGGGCCCAGTGCCCATGAGAAAGCCCTCGAGGTTGATCTAACTTCACTATAAGCTCCTGGAATCCGGCCTCATTCTGCTGCCATGACTATAGTATATACACGAAGGACAACAAAATGTGTTTCGAAGTTTAGATGACAACGGTGAAAACGACCGTCATCATAAACACTAGAAACAAAGTCTCACTTTGTCGCCAAACAAATACTTCGACCCATTATACGATAATGGTGTGAATGTCAAAATTAGGAAGACATTAATGATTTGCACAAGACATAATGATCTGGTAAAACAGAACATGGACATGACGTTTCCCATGACCATGCATGATCTGTAAACGCATATGGCATATGGTTAATATGAGTAAAATGCAAGCTAGTTTATTTGTACTCTAGTGCAAGTGGGAGACTGAAGGAGATATGCCCTAGAGGCAAATAATAAATAGGTTTTTATTGTCATATCTCAATTAGTTTATAATAGTTTCATATTGTGCTATAACTGTGCCAAGTAGAAACATTGGTTTCATATTGTGCTATAACTGTGCCAAGTAGAAACATTGGTACAGGTGTGGTATGAAACAACCAAGTCCCTAGTAGCCTCTATTCATACTAGTTCGTTGGTCACGAAGATGATCTGGGTTTCAAGATCATGGGAATTTATGCCGACTGGCAACGAGATCATATCATTAGAGAATGATGTGATTGGACATTCCTCGAAGGATTGCAACACGATCAAGTCATCTAGTTCATTGTTGCAATAGCTATACCTAGACTCCTTCTCCTTAGACCGTGAGCTCATATTACTCACTGTTTCCCTAGGCTGCTTAGGCTGCATCAACCGTCATCTGGTAATACGGTGGCCATAAAGGTGTATGTTGGGTATTCCGAAGGAACAGTAGATGACATGTGACTGCAAGACCAGGATTTGTTCACCCACATGACGGGTAAACATACATACGGCCGGCTTGGTGAGATTACATCTATAAATGTTGCAACATGTGACTAGGTCACGGGGATGTAATATCACGGTAACAAGAAAACAGAACTTGTTGTGAACGAGATTGAACAAAGGTATGGGATACCAATGATCGGATCTCGGACAAGTTGTATCGAGAAACAAAAGGAAGAGGATGCTACATTTAGACGGTGCAAATGACATTGTCATCAGGAATGCATAGGGGTCACATGGATATCCCTGGTCCCTCTGTTGATCATTGATTTAGATCATGTGTAGAGCATTCCCGAGCCATGAGAGGATACACTTAAGGGTACAATCAGAGCGATCATTCGTAAGACGGAATCACAGTAAAGAAAGAGAGAAAGCCGGAATCGTTTCGTAGAGAGATCCGAAGTTGTTCAGAGAAAGAATAAAGGACTGGAATCATTCCGAGAAAGATCCGAAGTTGTTCGGAGGAAATCGAAAGGGAACCGAAAGGTGTTTCGGGTCAAGACATATTTTGTAATATGTATTTACATATTAATTAATGTAATTAATATTAAAATCTAATTTGAAGGGGTATTCCACTAATGGGCCAAACTTCCTAGGGAAAAGGGCCCATGAGGGAAAACCGGAAAGGGGGGTGGGCCAAGGGCCAGGCGCCTTGAGGGGGCCCACCCGGCCAGCCTAGGGCTGTGCGCGGGGTGGGGCCCACCCCAGGCCGGTTGGCCCATTAAGGCCCATGTGCCTCCCCCTCTCCCTTGTTTAGTCCCACATGGGAAACCCAAAGGGGAGGGCACACCCCCTCCCCCTATATAAAGGGGTGCCCATGGGTGGGATGAAAGACACAATTTGAGAAGTCCTTTGGTTGACTTTCTCCTCCTCCCTCTCTCTATACCTCGTGACCATGGCCCCAAGTCTGGGCTGTGCGATCGAGGCACACCTGCAGCACGCCGTTGCGCTGCAGGGATTCCTAGCCGGATATCAACTTCCGCACTCCCGGCGGGATCGGGGAGCCGGAGGTCTCATCATGCACCGGATGTGTACGAAGACACGAGACGCAACACTTGGGGCTCTTAAATGTCGTGAGCCGGAGCTGTTGCACGATGAAGATGATGAAGATCAAGAAGGAGCAAGGGGTGACCTGCGAGGAGCTTCGTGACCTTGAGGTCGGCTTCGAGTACGACTACATCAACCATGTTCCCCGCGTACGGTCTACAAGGGTATACGCTTCGGTCGTTACCGCATTACTACATAGATAGATCCTAGGCAGTTTTGGGGTTACATCGTAGGAAATTTTTTGTTTTCCGCACCGATCCCCTACGAGGATACACTTAAGGGTACGATGAGAGCGATCATTCGTCAGACGGAATCACAGTAGAGAAATAGAGAAAGCCAGAATCATTTCGCGGAGAGATGCAAAGTTGTTCGGAGAAAGAATAAAGGAAAAGACCGGAAAAGTGTTTTCGGATAAATGGGTATTTAAATATATATTTATTATATGTTAATTATGAATTAATAAATTCTAAATAATATTTAAGTTAAGATTTATAATAGCAACTTTTATATTAGGCCAAATCCCAGAGGGAAAAGGCCTAGAAATAAAACTGCAGAAAAAGAAATGGAAAAAAGAAAACAGCCAACCCAAGTGGGTGGCGGATAACAACCACCGCATTGGGCGGCAAGCAGCTGGGTTGCGCCCACGAGCGGGCGACAGATAATGCGCGCTGCACGTGAGCAGCAGAAGCACCAAGCCGCCGCGTCGGGCCAGCTCGATCTGGCCCACGTGGGCACCAGGGAACTGGGCCGTCGGGGCGAGCCGGCCCACCCGGGCGATGCGGGGCGAGCTAGGCCACGAGAGCCAGCAGGCCGCCAGGGTGGCCAGCCCACCCGGGCTCGCCTCACCAGGCCGCCGCCGCGGGAACAGCTGGGAACGAGGTAGGCCGCGCCAAGGCCCACCTGGCCAGCCTCTTCCCTGGCTACCCCTCTTATCTTTTATTAGGTATTTTCTGTTTTGTCTATTGGGCTGAGTTAATTTGGCCCAATCGGGCAGGACGAAAATACCTGTATTTTTCCTTTGCCTATTAGTCCCACATGGCTAACCAAATGGGGAGGGCACACCCCCTCCGCCTATATAAAGGAGTGTCCATGGGTGGGATTAAACACACAATTTGAGAAGTCTCCCTCTCTCTATAACTTGTGACCATGGCCCCAAGTGTGGGATGTGCGTGCAAGGCACACCTGCAACGCGCCATTGCGCTGCAGGGATTCCTAGCCGGATATCATCTTCTGCACTCTCGGCGGGATCGGGGAGCCGGAGGTCTTATCGTGCACCAGATGTGTACGAAGACACGAGGCGCAACACTTGGGGCGCTTAAATGTCGTGAGCCGGAGCGGTTGCATGATGAAGATGAAGAAGGAGCAAGGGGTGACCTGCGAGGAGCTTCGCGACCTTGAGGTCGGCTTCGAGTACGACTACTTCAACCATGCTCCCCGTAGAACATTAACCGCGTACGGTCTACAAGGGTATGTATTCTCTACGCATTGGTCGTTATTGCATTACTACATAGATAGATCCTAGGCATTTTTGGGATTACATCGTAGGAATTTTTTTGTTTTCCGCTGCGATCCCCTACAACACCAGCACCAATTATGCCACCTCTGCCGAGGTCTCTGTGGTAGATCAAGTTCTATCATGTTGGACCTGTGAGCGAATTCGGAGCTGGGCGGCGGCAACCCGTTGTTGAACCTGCAAGGAATTTGCTGAAGAATGTGTGCCGCTCCAAGGTGTTCGGCTGATGCCTTCGGCTTCTGCCAACGTCCACCGCCGATGTGAGATCATTTAGTTACTTCAATACAAAATTTTGACCAATTTAACTTGTTGATGTATTGCTTGACAATTATAATATAATCGAGCACTAGAAATATTTTGTAGTGTGCATAAGCATGATCAGTAATATAATTGAACACTACAAATTTTAAGGCACTCCATATAAAGGAGTAGATTAATATAGAAGGTTCACCAGAGACACCACGGATATATTGTCTTACATGCCATACAAAGGTAATAATTAACTGAAACAAAATAAAAGCAGGGGCGGCAACAGGAGGCCGGGACAGGGAGACTCCTAGCAGGGCAGGGGCATAACAACAGGAGGCAGCGACAGCCTAGTAGATGGGATACATGCTAGTCCTGACGTACTCCTGGAGGAATTTGCCGAAGGCTGCGTGCCGTACCAAGGTAATCGGCCTATGGCTTCTGCCTCCGCCTCTGGCAACGCCCACCGCATGCTGGATCATGCTGTCGAGGTCCATGTCGATTGTTCTGCCACAAAATGGGCAAAACAGTCTCCCCCTACGGTGGAAACGGATTAGCCCACAGCGTAACCGCCTTAGCACGTAGCGGCTCTTGTTGTCCCTGGATACCTTGCTATCGTCCAGTTCATCATCATCCTCCTGTTGATTTTTAAGAACATAACTTAGAACTCATACATATGTTTGAATTGTATTACAACTCAACAATTGACAACATGTATATGTAAGACAATATATCCGTGGATATCAAAGATAAAGCATCTCAGCAATAGTTTGATCGGTTCATATATCATTTCATCTCAACACAATGAAAAATAATTGCATCAAAGTGTATGTAGAATAAAGATTGCGATCTCATAAGTTTCTTCAGGGACGACGTGAGTGAACCAAGTAACAATTGCACAACCTATATTGTTCTTGTACATCGCCCCAGGTTCACTAACTCGTCCCTGAAAAAATCTGACACCAATGTGTCTATCTCTCTTTTGGGACATATTTGAATCATTGGCCAGAATAAGAAATTGAAATGTAATCGTACAAAACAATATTCAGGGATATACATAGTCAGGTACAAAAACAAGCCTAAATATTGTAATTATAAATAAAAAACCAAACAATTGATCTTCAGGTACATGCTAAAAATACTTATGATCAAAACCATTCATATACATATGCATCATACCAATCATTAAAAGACCAGAAACAATTTAAGGATTATATATGTAGTTCCATATGAGAATAAATCTAGGGCCTCATAATTTGTTTTATAGATGGAGTTGGTGAACCAAAGTACCAACAACACAACCTATATTGTTTGTGTGCATTGCTGCCTCAGGTTCACCAACCCATCCCTAAAACACGACACCATCCTTTGTGTCTCCCCTTGAACTCTTTTGGGGCAAATTTCAATTATCGGCCTCGGTGACAAACTGAAATGTAATTCTTATACACTATGAATGCATGGAATAGATAATTCAAATATCATAGTTCTATGAATGTAGAATAAAGATTGTGGCCTCATAAGTTTCTACAAGGATGGCGTAAGCGAACCAAGTAACAATTGCACAGCTTATATTGATCTTGTACATGGCCCCAGGTTCGCTAACTCATCCCTGAAAAAATCTGACACCAATGTGTCTGCCTCTCTTTGGGGCAAATTTGAATCATCGGCCACAATAAGAAATTGAAATGTAATCGTACAAAACAATATTCAGGGATATACATAGTCAGGTATAAAAACAAGCCTAAATATTGTAATTATAAATAAAAAAACCAAACAATTAATCTTCAGGTACATGTTAAAAATACTTATGATCAAAACCATTCATATACATATGAATCATACCAATCATTAAAAGATCAGAAACAAATCAAGGATCATATATGTAGTTCCATATGAGAATAAATCAAGGGCCTCATGATTTGTTTCAGAGATGGAGTTGGAGAACCAATGTACCAACAACACAACCTATATTGTTTGTGTTCATTGCTACCTCAGGTTCACCAACCCATCCCTAAAACACGACACCATCATACGTGTCTCCCCTTGAACTCTTTTGGGGCAAATTTAAATCATCGGCCTCGGTGACAAACTAAAATGTAATTCTTATACACTATGAATGCATGGAATAGATAATTCAAATATCATAGTTCTATGAATGTAGAATAAAGATTGTGGCCTCATAAGTTTCTACAGGGATGGCATAAGCGAACCAAGTAATAATTGCACAGCTTATATTGATCTTGTACATGGCCCCAGGTTCTCTAATTCATCCCTGAAAAAATCTGACACCAATGTGTCTGCCTCTCTTTGGGGCGAATTTGAATTATTGGCCACAATAAGAAATTGAAATGTAATCGTACAAAACAATATTCAGGGATATACATATGCATCATACAACACATTCATAGATCAGAAACAATACAAAGATTATATATATAGGTTCCATATGAGAAAAAAATTAGGGCCTCATTTTTTTCAGCAATGGAGTCGGAGAACCAAAATACCAACAACACAACCTATATTGTTTATGTGCATTGCTGCCTCAGGTTCACTAACCATCCCTAAGAAAACGACACCATCAGAGGCCCTTGCACTATTTTGGGGCAAAATTGAATCATTGGGCTCAGTAAGGAATAGAAATGTAATGTTATAGGCATGCTGTGTATCAAAATCAACACTCAACTAGCAAACTCAACTAGATGGCAAATGAGCAGATTGGGGTTTTGTGACTAGACGGATTAGGGTTTTGTGCCTAGATGGCAGATGCATCAATCGACCGATCGAACCATATATATATACTACCCTACTTCAAGAGCAAAAGAATATGTACACGATTGAGCAAATCCTATGTATGAACAGTGAAATCTGCGGCTGCGACTAGAGAATCTAGCAATGTAGTACCTAAGACTCCTCATCAGGGACCTCCTCCTCGAACTCGTTATTCTCCGCGATTGCGTTCAAGATTTCTTGTACGACGATGGGGTCATTGATGTAGAGCACCAGATTGCCTCCGCATGCCGCCTGCCCCCCATCCAAATCTGCCGCTGGCACCACGATGTTGTCGGCCACGATGTTGTTGACTACCTACTGCTCGGCGGCGATGGCTACTGGCTGGACGGATGAGCTCGCGCCCTCGACGGCGCGGCGATGAGCGGCGTTCGTGCTCGGAGAAGACGGCTCCGCCTACTTGGAGGACCGAGCCATCTGCTGCTGCGCCTTCAACTGGCTTCACCTCCAGCTCGTCTCCACGCGTACGCTTCATGGCGCACCAAGGGAAGGAGGTAGTGCAAGCAAGGAAGCTTCGGCGCACGCGGTAGGTGCAGATTGGGGTCTTGGGACTAGATAGACTGGTGGAAAATGACACGAGCACATGGAGTAAGAAGGTCGAGGGGGGTTATAAACACCGGACCGTTCGTAGTCCCCGAGTGGACACGTGTGGTGGGCGGGGGGCTACTACGATCTCCACCTATTTTTTTTGGGTTCCCTTTTTTTGAAACAGCCACGGTCTCCACTTTAGAGCTGCATTGAAAACATGCTCATGGCAGACCTCGATTCCACTTCATGCAAGTGGCACGGAAACAATTTCTAGCAACGTTAGATCTACTCGAGGGGGGCCCTTGACTCATGGAAGTTACTAGCGGTAGGGCCCAGTTGGAAGTGAGAGTGAGAGCGCTGCATAAGAATGGGATATGTCTTATTAAAATCAAGTGGCAATAAATTGTAGCGTCCCGTCGACAACCGTGCACTTGATGTCCCTGTTGCCCTGTGCATGTGTTGTAGTAGTAGTAGTAGTAGTAGCCTTTGCAAACTAGATTAAACGTGACATGAGCACTCGACGACTTTTTCCATGGACGGCATCGTGTTCCTTCTTGTAGAGGGAGACGTCAAGATGGGGCCTCGTCAAGATGGTAGCTCGTTTACTGGTAGTTTGAAAGAGTACCATTTTCCTCTCTCGCTAAACAGATATGTTTCATTGTGCCCAAATTGGTAGCAAATTTAGAGAAGATTCTCTCTTCGATAGTTTGTTCCCTTTTGGACCTATTTTTGCCTCCGATCAGGTAGCAAATCTAAAACGGCACATCACACTAGGAAGAATACATTCATTCAGAAAACAAAACAAATGTAGATATAGCTGTGCGCAGCTAAATGGAATATAGCGATAGAAAGTAAGTTTCTTAACGAGGTTCAATGCATTCAGCCAGAAATAGGATGCAAGCAAAATATAGGAAATCAAAAGAAGCTGCTTAGCAGTAGCAGCCGCCACAGATGCAGATACATTCAAGGACACATTCAACATGTCCTTCATGCGCCCGCGTCTCCGCCTCCTCCCTTCGGTGCTTCCTCCACTTCTTGATGCCCAGTCCCTTGATCTTGGGGGCCTTGGGCCTCATTGGAGGCATGTGACCCTCTTTGATGGCCACCCTCTAGAGGTTTCGGAGGTGAATGTTGAGAGCCCGGTGTTCAGCGATGTAGGCGTTGATGTTCACGGTCTTGCGCTCGCCGCCTTTCTGGATGCCGGACCCCGGGGCCTCTACATGCTTCAGTAAGGAGTTGAAGACAACACCGGCGAGACTCACCTGGCAGAAGGGGCAGCACCAGTAGCCGCCCCTAAAGAAGGCATCGTACTAGCCGGCCCGCAGCCTCCTCAGCACCTGACGAGCCTTGGTGTGCATGGACTCATCATCGCTTCAGATGTTGCTGCCGGAAACCTATTGGAAGAAATGGAAAATGGGGGGAGTAGATGATCTAAGAAGATTGAGCAATCGAAATGCGAACAAGTGAATCCTAATAAACCAAGATCTATTATCCAATAATGGGAACGGTAGAAGAACTAGGGGAGGGGAGCGAACCCTAGTTACCTCCGACCATGGGTCGTCGATGCCGGTGTCGTAGGGATTCAGCGGAGCGATGTACGTATCTAGATCGTAGGTGCCCCAGAATTGCTTGATCTGCTTGTGACCGGCGGGGGCCTCCTTGCCGACGGGGGGATCCTCTTCGGCGGCTCCATCGGTAGCGGGGATGGGGGCCTGGATGGGAACGGCGGCTGCCATCGATGCCTCGACTGGGGCCTAGACAGGGATGGTGGCTTCTTTCAACGCGTCGAGGGGGACCGGCGAGGAGAGGGGGCCTCCTCGCTGGTGGCCTCGGAGGCGACGATGGCCACCTTATCCTCCTCGGCCATCGCCGGCGTGGACGGGGTATTCTCGGGAGTTTGCGGATGCTGGTGGGACAGTGGAGAGGGTTGCGTGAGGAGAGTGAGCGAGAGTGAGAGTGGGTGTGCAGAGAGGGGCTCTATAGTTAAGGTGGATGGAAGCAAGGCATGTTTCGTTGCACCACCGTGCAACGCGCCGCGCAGACTACTGCACCTTGCACCGTGACACGCACACGGTACGTCATGTTTTTTCCCGGGCCATGCATGGTAGTTCTGTATTGAGCCGCATGCAAAGGGCGCTGATACGTTGCTAACGTATCCATAATTTTTGATGTTCCATGCTTGGTTTTATCTACTTTTTTATGTTTTGTCCACACTTTGGAGTACTTTTCATATGATTTCGTGGACTAACCTATTAACAAGAGACACAGTGCCAGCTGCCTGTTTTCTGCTGTTTTTGGTTCCAGGAAAGTCAGAAAATGAATATTCTTGGAATTGGACGGGACAAAAGCCAAAGTCAGTTTTTCACCGAGGGACACCTGGAGCCAGAATACGAGACGGAGAGGGGCTGGGGCCCGGCCACACCACCTGGCTGCGCGGCCAGGCCTGGACAGCGCCAGGGGTGGTTTGGCTGCCCCAGGCACCCCCTCAGCCTCTCCTTCCGCCTATAAGTTGCCTCTGATACAGAAACCCTAAGTACCCGATCAAAATTCCACGAAAGAGTCTATGGCCGCCATCATATCCATCCCTAAACCGGGAGGGATCTGAAGCTCTTCCTGGCACCCTACCAGAGAGGGGAATTCACCCTGGAGGCCTTCTTCATCATCATGCAAGCCTCCAGTGTGATGTGTGAGTATTTCATCTCTGGACTATGGGTCCAAGTAGTAGCTAGATGGCTGGTTCTCCTCCTTTGTGCTATCATGTTTAAATCTTGTGAGCTCCGTTCATGATCAAGATCATCTATTTGTAATTCCTACATGTTGTGTTTACGGGGATCCGATGGATATTAAGATGCTATTTCAGATTGATTATTGATTCTATCATGTCTTTGTTATTTGTGATCTTGCATGCTTTCCGTTGTTAGTACTATCTTGGCCAAGTAGATGCTAGCAACTCCAAGAGTTAGTATTTATGCTCGATAGTGGGTTCATGCCTCTAGTAATCTAGGGAAGTGACAGAAATCTCTAAGGTACTAGATGTGATGTTGCTACTAGGGAGAAAACAACAATCCTTTGTTCATAGAACAATCGTATTGTTTACTTTACACGCAATTCGTAATGCAATTATCCGTTTCTTGCAACTTAATACTGGAGGGGGTTCGGATGATAACCTGAAGGTGGATTATTAGTCATAGATGCAGTTGCATTACTGTCTATGTATAATGTTGTAATGCCCAATCGAATCTCAATGGAGTCAAGATGAGTAGTATATGCTTGTATGCTTTCTCGATGTTTGTCAATTGCCCCGCTGTAATTTGTTCACCCAACATGTCATCTATCTTAAGGAGAGCCACCTCTAGTGAACTATGGACCACGGTCCTTTCTTTTACCATCAATCTACAATCAACTATTTACTGCTTTGCGTTTACTTTCTGCAAACTATTACCTCACAAACCACACATGGATCCACCAGTGTCATTGCATGTGTGTTCTTCTCATGAACCACACCCAGAGTCATTGCATGTCTGTTCTTCTCACAAACCACATAAGGATCCACCAGTGTCATTGGATGTGTGTTCTTTTCATGAACCACACCCAGTGCCATTCCATGTGTGCTCTTCTCACAGACAACACATGGATCCACCGGTATCATTGCATGTCTGTTCTTTTCATGAACCACAGCCAGTGTCATTGCATGTGTGTTCTTCTCACAAACCACACATGGATCCACCAGTGTCATTGCATGTCTGCTCTTTTCATTAACCATAGCTAGAGTCATTGCATGCGTGTTCTTTTCACAAACCACAGCTAGAGTCATTGCATGTGTGTTCTTCTCACAAACCACATAAGGATACAACACTGTCATTAGATGTGTATTCATCTCATGAACCACAACTAGAGTCATTGCATGTCTGTTCTTCTCACAAATCACATAAGGATACACAAGTGTCATTGCATGTGTGTTCTTTTCATGAACCACACCCAGTGTCATTGGATGTGTGTTCCTCTCATAAACCACACATAGATCCACCAGTGTCATTGGATGTGTGTTCTTTTCACAAACCACATTAGGATCCACCAGTGTCATTGGATGTGTGTTCTTTTCTTGAAGCACACCCAGAGTCATTGCATGTCTGTTCCTCTCACATACCACACATGGATCCACCAGTGTTATTGCATGTGTGTTCGTCTCATGAACCACGGCTAGAGTCATTGGATGTGTGTTCTTTTCATGAATCTCACCCAGAATCATTGCATGTGTGTTCTTCTCAAAAACCACATACGGATACACCAGTGCCATTGCATGTGTTTTCTTCTCATGTACCACATCTAGAGTCATTGCATGTCTGTTATTCTCACAAACCACATAAGGATCCACCAGAGTCATTGCATGTGTGTTCCTCTCACAGGACACACATGGATCCACAAGTGTCATTGCATGTGTGTTCTTCTCATGAACCACACCCAGAGTCATTGCATGTCTGTTCTTCTCACAAACCACATAAGGATCCACCAGTGTCATTGCATGTGTGTTCTTCTCATGAACCACAGCTAGAGTCATTGCATGTGTGTTATTTTCACAAACCACTACTAGAGTCATTGCATGTGTGTTCTTCTCACAAACCACATAAGGATACAGTAGTGTCATTGCATGTGTGTTCTTCTCATGAACCACACCCAATGTCATTGGATGTGTGTTCCTCTCATAAACCACACATGGATCCACCAGTGTCATTGGATGTGTGCTATTTTCATTAACCACAGTTAGAGTCATCGCATGTGTGTTCTTCTCACAAACCTCATAAGGATCCACCAGTGTCATTGGATGTATGTTCTTTTGATAAACCACATAAGGATCCACCAGTGTCACTGGATGTGTGTTCTTTTCATGAACCACACCTAGTGTCATTGCATGTTTGTTCCTCTCACAGACCACACATGGATCCACCAGTGTCATTCCATGTGTGTTCTTCTCATGAACCACGGCTAGATTCAGTGGATGTGTGTTCTTTTCTTGAACCACAGCTAGAGTCATTGCATGTGTGTTCTTCTCACAAACCGCATAAGGATACACCAATGTCATTGCATGTGTGTTCTTCTCATGAACCACATCTAGAGTCATTGCATGTCTGTTCTTCTCACAGACCACATAAGGATCCACCAGTGTCATTGGATGTGTGTTCTTTTCATGAACCACACCAAGTGTCATTGGATGTGTGTTCTTCTCACAAACCACACATGGATCCACCAGTGTCATTGCATGTGTGTTCTTCTCATTAACCACACATGGATCCACCAAGTGTGATTGCATGTCTGTTCTTTTCACAAACCACATATAGATCCACCAGTGTCATTGCATGTCTCTTCTTTTCATGAACCACACCCAGTGTTGTTGCATGTCTGTTCCTCTTGCAGACCACACAAGGATCCACCAGTGTCTTTGCATGGGTGTTTCTCTCATGAACCACAGCTACAGTCATTGCATGTCTGTTGTTGTCACAAACCACATAAGGACCCACCAGTGTCATTGGATGTGTGTTCTTTTCATGAACCACACCTAGTGTCATTGCATGTGTGTTCCTCTCATAGTGTACACGTGGATCCACCAGTGTCATTGGATGTGTGTTCTTCTCATGAACCTCATCTAGAGTCATTGCATGTGTATTCTTGTCAGAAACCACATAAGGATACACCAGTGACATTGCATGTGTGTTCTTATCATGAACCACATCTAAAGTCATTGCATGTCTGCTATTCTCAGAAACCACATAAGGATACACCAGTGTCATTGCATGTGTGTTCTTCTCACAAACCACACATGGATCTAACAGTGTCATTGCATGTATTCTCTTTTCATTAACCATAGTTAGAGTCATTGCATGTATGTTCTTTTCACAAACCACATATCACAAGTGCCATTGCATGTGTGTTCTTCTCATGAACCACACATGGATCCACCTAGTGTGATTGCATGTCTGCTCTTTTCACAAACCACATATGGATCCACCAGTGTCATTGCATGTGTGTTATTTTCACAAACCACATATCACCAGTGTCATTGCATGCGTCTTCTTCTCATGAACCACACATGGATCCACCTAGTGTGATTGCAGGTCTGTTCTTGTCACAAACCACATATGGATCCACCAGTGTCATTGCATGTGTGTTCTTTTCACAAACCACATATCACCAGTGTCATTGCATGTGTGTTCTTCTCACAAACCACATAAGGATCCACAAGTGTCATTGGATGTGTGTTCTTTTCACAAACCACATAAGGATCCACCAGTGTCATTGGATGTGTGTTCTTTTCATGAACCACACCCAGTGTCATTGCATGTATGTTCCTCTCACAGACCACAAATGGATCCACCAGTGTCATTGCATATGTGTCCTTCTCATGAACCACGACTAGAGTCATCAGATGTGTGTTCTTTTCATGAACCACACCCAAATTCATTGCATGTGTGTTCTACTCACAAGCCACATAAGGATACACCAGTGGCATTGCATGTGTTTTCTTCTCATGAACCACATCTAGAGTCATTGCATGTATGTTATTCTACCAAACCACATAAGGATCCACCAGAGTCATTGCATGTGTGTTGTTCTCACAAACCACATAAGGATCCACAAGTGTCATTGGATGTGTGTTCTTTTCATGAACCACACCCAGTGTCATTGCATGTCTGTTCCTCTCAGAAACCACACATGGATCCACCAGTGTTATTTCATGTGTGTTCTTCTCATGAACCACAGCTAGAGTTATTGCATGTGAGTTCTTTTCACAAACCACTCCTAGAGACATTGCATGTGTGTTCTTCTCACAAACCACATAAGGATACACCAGTGTCATTGCATCTGTGTTCTTCTCATGAACCACAGCCAGAGTCATTGCATGTCTGTTCTTCTCACAAACCACATAAGGATCAACTAGTGTCATTGGATGTGTGTTCTTTTCATGAACCACACCCAGTGTTATTGCATGTGTGTTCTTCTCACAGACCACACATGGATCCACCGGTATCATTGCATGGCTGTTCTTTTCATGAACCACAACCAGGGTCATTGCATGTGTGTTATTCTCACAAACCACACATGGATCCACCAGTGTCATTGCATGTATGCTATTTTCATTAACCACAGCTAGAGTCATTTCATGCGTGTTCTTTTCACAAACCACAGCTAGAGTCATTGCATGTGTGTTCTTCTCACAAACCACATAAGGATACACTGGTGTCATTGGATGTGTGTTCTTCTCATGAACCACAGCTAGAGTAATTGCATGTCTATTCTTCTCAGAAACCACATAAGGATACACTTGTGTCATTGCATGTGTGTTCTTTTCATGAACCACACCCAGTATCATTGGATGTGTGTTCCTCCCATAAACCACACATGGATCCACCAGTGTCATTGGATGTGTGTTCTTTTCACAAACCACATAAGGATCCACCGGTGTCATTGGATGTGTGTTCTTTTCATGAACCACACCCAGTGTCATTGCATGTATGTTCCTCTAACATACCACACATGGATCCACCAGTGTCAGTGCATGTGTGTTCTTCTCATGAACCACGGCTAGAGTCATTGGATGTGTGTTCTTTTCATGAATCTCACCCAGAGTCATTGCATGTGTGTTCTTCTCACAAACCACATAAGGATACACCAGTGTCATTGCATGTGTTTTCTTCTCATGTACCACATCTAGAGTCATTGCATGTCTGTTATTCTCACAAACCACATAAGGATCCACCAGAGTCATTGCACGTGTGTTCCTCTCTCAGGACACACATGGATCCACAAGTGTCATTGCATGTGTGTTCTTCTCCTGAACCACACCCAAAGTCATTGCATGTCTGTTCTTCTCACAAACCACATAAGGATCCACCAGTGTCATTGCATGTGTGTTCTTCTCATGAGCCACAGCTAGAGTCATTGCATGTGTGTTCTTTTCACAAACCACTACTAGAGTCATTGAATGTGTGTTCTTCTCACAAACCACATAAGGATACACTAGTGTCATTGCATGTGTGTTCTTCTCATGAACCACACCTAGTGTCATTGGATGTGTGTTCCTCTCATAAAGCCACACATGGATCCACCAGTGTCATTGGATGTGTGCTCTTTTCATTAACCACAGTTAGAGTCATTGCATGTGTGTTCTTCTCACAAACCTCATAAGGATCCACCAGTGGCATTGGATGTATGTTCTTTTGATAAACCACATAAGGATCCACCAGTGTCATTGGATGTGTATTCTTTTCATGAACCACACCCAGTGTCATTGCATGTCTCTTCCTCTCACGGACCACACATGGATCCACCAGTGTCATTGCATGTGTGTTCTTCTCATGAACCACGGCTAGAGTCATTGGATGTGTGTTCTTTTCATGAACCACAACTAGAGTCATTGCATCTGTGTTCTTCTCACAAACCACATAAGGATACACCAGTGTCATTGCATGTGTGTTCTTCTCATGAACCACATCGAGAGTCATTGCATGTATGTTCTTCTCACAAACCACATAAGGATCCACCAGTATGTGTGTTCTTTTCATGAACCACACCAAGTGTCATTGGATGTGTGTTCTTCTCACAAACCACACATGGATCCACTAGTGTCATTGCATGTGTGTTCTTCTCATTAACCACACATGGATCCACCAAGTGTGATTAGATGTCTGTTCTTTTCCCAAACCACATATAGATCCACCAGTGTCATTGCATGTCTCTTCTTTTCATGAACCACACCTAGTGTCGTTGCATGTCTGTTCCTCTCATAAACCACACATGGATCCACCAGTGTGATTGCATGGGTGTTCTTCTCATGAACCACAGATAGAGTCATTGCATGTCTGTTCTTCTCACAAACCACATAAGGATCCACCAGTGTCATTGGATGTGTGTTCTTTTCATGAACCACACCCAATGTCATTGCATGTGTGTTCTTCTCATAGGCCACACATGGATCCACCAGTGTCATGGCATGTGTGTTCTTCCCATGAACCACATATAGAGTCATTGCATGTCTGTTCTTCTCACAAACCACAAATGGATCCACCAGTTTCATTGCATGTCTGTTCTTTTCATGAACCACAGCTAGAGTCATTGCATGTCTGTTCTTCTGACAAACCACACAAGGATCCACCGGTGTCATTGCATGTTTGTTCTTTTCATGAACCACAACCAGTGTCATTGCATGTGTGTTCTTCTCACAAACCACACATGGATCCACCAGTGTCATTGCATGTCTGCTCTTTTCATTAACCACGGTTAGAGTCATTGCATGTGTGTTCTTTTCGCAAACCACATATCGTAGTGTCATTGCATGTGTGTTCCTCTGATAAACCACATATGGATCCACCCAGTGTGATTGCATGTGTGTTCTTCTCACAAACCACATAAGGATCCACCAGTGTCATTGGATGTGTGTTATTTTCGTAAACCACATATGGATCCTAACCTTAGGAGAGCCCTAACCTTAGCCCCCATTGGCCGTTAGACCGAGTCTTCTAGAAGGCACGCCCTAACACAGTTGTTCTGCTTGACGGTAGTTACATACCATTCGATCGGGGCGCTTGGACGATTGGAATGGTCTTCATGAGAGTGATCCGCGAGTAGGCTGGTCTGCGGCATGATTGGCCACGCTTGCTCTAGACAAACTAGCAACACCGGGTGCTCCCCTGTTGCGCGTGTCACGACTCACGAGTTCAGTGGGCCATATCCTAGTGTCACGTCCCCATTACTTCTCTTCCTCCCCGTACTTCTCTTCCTTCCCCTCGAAGCCACTTTCCCCACTTCACTCCCATCCTGCCATAGCCACGAGCCGACGCGCCTCCATCCCAATCCCCTCTCCGATAGCGACCCCCTCCCCTCTCGCCATGGGTTCAAGGGGAGACGGCGAGGAAACGCGTCGTGACGATAGGGACGGTGATTTCGATGTGAGTCGTCTCATCTCTATCTCTATCATATGTGGCCAGTTATCTATTTTTTGAGCTTGATCTCCTCTGTTTACTCATGCGCGTATGATGTGTTAGGCCAACCAGACGATGTATGACTCCGACTATCACGGTTTAGCGGATGAAGACAATCCTCTGCTATGTAAACATGGATATGTGCCCGCTAAATTTGTAGCATTCGAAGGACGAAATGCAGGCAGGAGGTTTCTACGGTGTCAAGGACATCGTGCAATGATGCAAGGCAGAAGTTACAGTGTTGTGAAATGGGTAGATCCAGAGTGGCCCAAATCGATGCAGAAAACGCTGGACAAACTATGGGAAATGACTGTTGAGTTGAAAGAATCCGTATTCAGCTCACTTCTTGACAGTGTTGAGATGAAGCTATGGGAACCAGTTGACACGACCAAGCATAAGCGAGATCTTAGGTGAGTGCAAGACAAGGTTAGAAAAGTAGAGAAGGAGAGGGACGTGGCGCTGGCCCTAAAGACTAAAGCAGAGCAAGAACTGACTCAAGCAAGGAATGATCTTCACCAGGCCAAAGTCCTGCAGTTCACAACTACAAGTATTGACAAGTGCACGAGGAAAAATGTAGAGAAACAATTGAAGCTGTGCAAGGAAGATGCTAAAAGGAAGGAGCAGGCGATTCGATTCTTGCTCTCGCAGGAAGATGCGCATCGGGCTAAGATTAGGAAGATCAAGGAGATGTGTGATAACTAGTTCTATTTAGCTTGATCTCCGTGCCTTTTTAAGTTGTAATAGTTGTACTTGTTGACCTAGCGGTCTGAACTATTGGCCCCGGAGTCCTGGGAGGAAAAAAATTGGTCACCCGTTAATCTGTCTTAACCCTACATTACTTACTTTTGTCCGATCAATGCCCCTTGGATATTCTGCCTGTCACTTCTTCGTCCTCGTGTACAAATAGGAGGCACCACAGCGCGTCGCTTCGTCGTCAATCAACGCCCTTTCCAATCTCCACCGCACCATCGCTTCGTCATCCATCCCCTCGCTCCCTCTCCAATCTCCACCTCACCGCCATGGAGATGCCCGCGCTAAACTTCTACGAGGCGGTGATATTTGCGCACTTCGACATCCTCGCGCTGCCGGCAGCTATGGTGCCCCACGAATGGCACATCAGCTATGCGGGGGTGCCGGTGGCTCCGCTCCTCGTCCCCGGCGGAGCCGGGATGGAGAGCGAAATCGCGGCGTGCCGCCGCTAGATGCCCGCGTGGAAGAGGGCGCTGCCCCGGTACGCGGCGACCAGCCCGTACTGGCCGGCGCTGTTCAAGAAGGAGCAGAAGGCAAAGATTGGCAACCGCATCATTTACGGGCACGTGGTGCACCGAGATCTCCGCAACCGAGAAGGGCAGGAGAGGTTCTGGTTCGTCCCTAGACGGACCAAGTACACCGTCATCCCCGCTGCTCGCCGCAAAGAGGTGCTCTGTCTCGTGAACAATGCGGAAATCGTGGAGGTTTTGTCCGATGATGACGAGGAAGCTAGCGGCTCGGAGGACAGCGGCAGCGGAAGTGAAATTGTTGACTAGTGGTTGAATTAATGTAGGATGTGAAATCGCACCTTTGTTTAGAAGAATTTGTGGTTGATAACGGTTGCCATTGTTGTTTATGTTGCCACGTTGTTGTGCAGCATCTGAAATAAGTTGCTGCTTCGTGCAGTGTGGCAGCTTAAATAATATATTTCTGTGCCACTTACATTCCATCAAATTTGGAGACCTCCTTCCCCTCAGCAATCGTGGAACCGTTGCAGCGTGTTTTCAGATAGCAGTGGCACAATCAGAATTTCGGATTCAACTACTGACTCGGGCGTTTGCAAATCCTAAGTCACGGTACATTTTACTCAGAGAACGTGTGTAGATTGTTTCACCCAGCAAAGTACCACACATAGAGCTCCAGAATTGAATCGAATTACATATATAGGTTCAAGTTCAACACATTACTATGCATCTTCATTGCCAGCAACCTTCTTCCGCAGCCCGGGTACCAAGCCTTCACGTCTACTGGCTTCTTCATTTCCTGCCTTCTTCCTCTTCCTCGGTGCCAATTTCCCTAGCTTCACGTACTCTGCATCGCCGGGACAATGGGCACCAGAATCGTGTCCAGCATCATTTTTCCACTCGTTTTTAATTTCTTCGGGCAGCAAAATGACTGACCCGACAGTCATGTTTCTAACCTTGCGGCGCTTCGTGTCAAAGAAACAGGACTGTTGCATAACTGCCCAATATCTACAGAGTAAATAAAACAAAAATTACAATTCAGCACAAACATGCGAACCCCAAGAGACCTTTGCTTACTAGGAGCTAATTGGATTCAAGCAACCACCCTGTCCAATAATAGAAGGGCGACTCCCAGTTGCAGCAGCTTCCACATCCAGTACATCACAATTCAGCTCAAACATGCAAGCCGAAGCATACCTTTTCATCAACCTAGTTAGATGACTGTCACACGTTAGAGGAACCATGATGCCACGTTCATCCATGAAGCTGAACTTTGCAGTCTGCTTCGGCCATAATTCATCATGATTACGCAGAGCAGCAACCATACCATATATAGTGCATATCTGCGCAGACGCTTCTTCCATCGTGATACAATGGTGTCCATACCACTTGCCCTTAGATTCGTACTTGAAGAGGACTACCGTAACCAGGTAAGGGTGGTCCGTAGAGACCCCACTTGACAGAAAACTATGGACAAAATATGTTTGTCAGCGTTGGGCTAACAAACAATTTTAGGTTCAGTAGCCAGCTAGCAGTTATAATTAGTGCGAATAGCAAATAGAAGGGTAGCTCACCCGCTTGTAGCCAGAACTTATTCTTCCTGGGTAGTAGGATCTTCCATCCTCCGAGCTGCTCGGCTCGTTGAAGGCGGAGGCGGGCTAGAGCCTCGCAACGGCGGCTACGGCATGTGCCATTGGAGCTCGGGATCAGCGACTTGGCGCAGCAACTTGGCGCCGGAAGTCAAATGTCTGAAGGGATCGTCCTGCCTGGAGGGTGGATTCCGACACCGCTGGTGCTAGGGGAAAGGTGGGAATGGATTTGTGAAATTGGTTAACGCATCCAATCCACTTAGTTACTCAATTTGCCTAAGAGGTTGCCTCATTGGCGCTCGCGTCACGGACATATGACCGACATGAGGGTCCCGACCGTCTACTTCACGGGGCAGTTTAACAGAATGTTTGAATTTGGCAAGGGTGAGATGAGTTTGCATCGAAATGGCCCCTCTCGGTAGTTGGCGGCCCAACATTTCGAAACACGGCAATTTCAGGCAACTTAGGTACCGCGGTGCGCTGGCCTGCGAACTTTGGTACCGCAGACGAACAACCCCCTATTTATGGGGGCATTATTGCCTCACGCGTGGTTGCTGCTTTAGAACTTTCTGTGGATCCTAATGACACTGTGTTAGCTCCACAAAGGCTTGATCTTGCTGCTATGAAAACACATCACTTTGTTTCTACTGATTCTAGTACTAAGAGTTTAGTTTACAGGATGTTGTTCACTGACGGAGATGAGAGGGAAATTCCCTTTCCACAGCCTTCTTTGTTCAGTATTTGCAGGATGCCATGATCGTGCTCCAAGGAGGAGGTGGACGAGCAACTCCGCCTGCTCGGTTTCCACAGGCAGCACCAGGAGGATGTGCCCTCTTACGACTACTCTGCGCACTATGTGGGGGCGTCCTCGAGTTCGTATCAGGACGAAGGTACCTCTTCGCCGTATTACAGAGCCGCTCCATCTTGGCCAGCTTGGGATTGATCTCCACTTAGGCCAAAAGCCTAAGCTTGGGGGGAGGTATACCGACATCACGCTCATCTACTTATCATTTTCAGTCGATACTTTGCATATCCATGTTTCACTTTCTTTTTAGTTTTTGTTCTTCCTTTATTTTTGCTTTTCAAAACACAAAAAGACCAAAAATATTTTATTTTATTTCTCTATGTTTGCTTCTTTGTCTTTTAGCCTTGGTTTGCTTCTTCCTTTTAGCTTCAGTTTGGTTATTCGAAAACCCCAAAATATTTCTCTTTGCTTGTTCTTCCTTTTGGTTCTTGCCTTTAAAAATCGAAAACTCAAAAATATTTGTTGTTCTTCTCTGGTTTTGTAAAGTTCATTGCAGAGTTTAGCGGTCCTCGGTGACTCCTTGGAGATTGGATTTATCTTATTATTCAAGTCACACAAGCGAAGGGCAATAATGAAGATTAATGACAACTTGAGGTGTGGTAAGAGGCTAGTAAAGAACTCTATTTGTTTTCATTTTGTACATATACTCATAATTGTGGGCATGCTTAGTCTATTCATGTAAGGTGTATATTATCTATGAATGCTTAGTAGTTTTTGCTTTCTTATGATTAGCTCCAGCTAGCTAATGGTTCATAGCATGTCATATGAATGTTTGCTTGCATTGTTCTATTCATAACTTGGTATGACATTGTGGTATCCTCCTCTGAATGTTCTATTTGAATCGACTTGGCACATGCTCACGGATGCATATGACTAAACAAAAGGTCAGTTAAGCCTCAATGATTTATTTTGCCTCAGAGTTCTTGTGTCACTTTTATGCCACTATTAATTTTGTTTTGTCGCAAGCATGATTATGACAGTTATTGCTCTCTCAATTGTCACTCCCTTTCTATTGGTAGCCTTCACTTGTGCTGAGTATAAGCTTTACTCGTGCATCAAACTCCCCAAAACCAAAGTTGCCCAAAAGAGTCCACCATATCTACCTATTAGCATCATTGCTACTCCTTGCATATTTATTATGCTCTGTTTTCTTATGAATAAAATGTTTGCTTGTAATGAGAAAGTTAGTTAGTAAAGCTCTCACGAACTTGATGATACACTTTATTTCTTGCACCTAATAAACCTGAACTATTGTGACTGTCCATGAAAGTTATATGCTTGCAAATTATAGGCTGGGAATTAGCAGAACCGTGCTATCATGGGGAACGCTTTCAACACCTGTAAATATATACCCAGTTGATATCATGCTTTTTTGTTTACGGATGTCGTCGGTGTGAAATAAAAGGGGAGCTTGTAAGTCCATGGAGTTATGTATGTGTGTTAGAGAAACGCCTGGGCGGCTGGTCTAATCCATGCCTAATCATGGTGGAAACCTGTAGCGTAACCATAATGAGCGATCTATGAAGCATTCTTCTTATTAAAAAAAGAGAGATAGAGATTGAGAAAAAAGAAGAAAAAAATGAGAAAAGAGGAAAGAGAGAAAAAGCACCATTTTCCCATGGTAAATAAGAAGATTGCTGAGATGCTCATTGTCTGCTTGCCTTGTCGTTTTGATATGGGGATTCTTCTGTATCATCGGACAAGGGGTACCCCGTTGGCGGTTCTCTATGATACGCATGTATTTACTATGACAAGAACTTACCGGTAACTAAAGTTGAGTAGCATGAGGAGCGACCCTCGTACTCAAGGGACATGAGATTTTCAGTTTATGGTCTGTCAAGCATATAACTCATATTGGACGTCACTTTCACCTTAACCATTTAAAGATGCTTATTATAGGGGCAATGAGAGCTCAAAGCTAATGAGTACCATACTTTTAGCATTTGGAATCCTTTCAAACTTTTCAAAACCTTTTCACTTCCTTGTTGAGTCACCACTTATTCTATGAGCACTTTCTTAAGAGCATAGTTGTCATTCTTCGTGTAAAGTGCTTGTTTCAAAACTTGGTTAATTGTCTCATGACTTTGATGCTTGTATCTTTGATATCTTTACTTCTAGTCTTCACTTGAACTTCAGAGGTGCCTTGGCATTTATGTTTGCTCTACAATCAAAGGCAAGCGAGATACCACTCTATCATACTTTTTTATGAGCATTGCAATGTTGCTTATGTTTATGTTTCATGCTACTTATTATTTTTGAGTTGGAATCTCTTCATAGCTTGCAATGACTATTGGGTAGCCTTATTTGCATACTCCTTATTATGAATTGTCTAAGTACTTGATCATATGATGAGAATATATACATCTTATGAAGAAAATGTGTTCGTGAAAGTTTCTTTTATCGCACTCATTTTTCAACTGAATTGCTTGAGGACAAGCAATAAGCTAAGCTTGGGGGGAGTTGATACGTCCAAAATGTATCTAATTTCCCGAACACTTTTGCTATTGTTTCTCCTCTAAACTTGTGTGATTTGGATACAACTAACACGGACTGACGCTCTTTTTAGCAGAATTGCGTTGGTGTCTAGTTTTTGTGCAGAAAATCAACTATCAGGAAAAATCCCGGAAAATATGCCAAAAATCCTTTTTCACCAGAAGACTCAAGGAGCCAAAAGACGATATGGAGGAGGGCCACGAGGGGCCCACACCACCTGGCCGCGCTAGGGGGTGGTGTGGCCACCTCAGACTCCGCCTCGGCCTCTCCTTTCACCTAAAAAAGCCCTCCGACCTTGCCAGGTGGTGTGGGCCCCTCCGGATCAAGCAAATCTTCTAAAAAGAATAAACGAGGCCCATCCAAAAAGTTCGGAGACCATGAAAGGTACAAGATCAAAGAAGTCGCTATAGACAGCAAACCGAAGGCTCCCATTGATGCTGCAAATAAATTTATCAGGAAATGTGGAGTTATTGTTAGGGACTACATCCCGATCACCGTTAGAGAATAGAATAGGTCTTTAAAGGATCCAACGTCTCTATATGTCAGTGACTTAGCCAAAGACACTCTTTGGAAAAAGCTCATGGTTAATTTCACCCTACCGATGTTAGAGGTGTATCTAGATGACTATGATACGTTCAAAACATATCTATGTTCTCGAACAGTTTTGCTATTATTTCTCCTCTAAACTTGTGTGATTTGGATACAACTAACACGGACTGACGCTGTTTTCAGCAGAATTGCCTTGGTGACTAGTTTTTCTGTAGAAAATCAACTATCAGGAAAAATCCCGGAAAATATGCCAAAATCATATTTCACTAGAAGACTAACGGAGCCAGAAGACGAGACGGAGGAGGGCCATGAGGGGCCCACACCACCTGGCTGCGTGGGCCAGGCCTGGCCGGGCCAGGGGGTGGTGTGGTCACCTTGAACTCCGCCTCGACCTCTCCTTTCGCCTGTAAAATCCCTCTGACCTAAAACAGAAGGGGGGTTCAAAAATTTTCCAGATAGAGTTCCGCTACGCCGCCACCACCAGAGACTGCGATTCGGAACCAGAAACTCCATTCTAGCACCCTGTCGGGACGGGGAATTGGAGGGGATCATCGCCATCATCATCACCATCGTTTCTTCATCAACCATCCATGATTCTCCCATCCATGAGTGAGTAATCCCCCGCTATAGGCTTTGGGGATGGTAGGGATTGGATGAGATCGTTCATGTAATGGCATCATATTGTTAGGGCATGGTGCCTACTATCTATTATTAGTGCTTTTTGACTTTGTTGCAACTTGTTATTCTTAATGCTTGTCACTAGGGCCCGAGTGCCATGATTTCAGATTTGAACATGTTATTGATTCATGATGATAATATTGTTTATGATCTTACCTGCAAGTTGTATACACATATTGTTGTCCGGAACCGAAGGCCCCGAAGTGACAATAATCGGGATAACCGGAGGGAATGGATTTGATGTGAGGATTACGTGTGTTCACGGAGTGTTAATGCATTGCTTCGGTGCTCTATTAAAAGGAGCACCTTAATTGCCAGTAGTTCCCTTGAGGCTCCACTGCAAAGGGGCTTGTAGGACAAAAGATGTTGTGCAAGTTCTCATTACGAGCATGTATGACTATATGTGGAACACATGCCTATAATTATTTAGTACTTGGATGCTTTATCTTGTTTATCTGCAAATGCCCTATGTCTTGATTGCTATATAAATTGTCTTGTCCATGCAACGCCCGTCCATCCATCACTATGCCTACCGCGCTTTAATCCTATTGTTTACTGCTATTGTTACTACTGTCTTTACTTTTAGTGTTGCCATCACTTTTCTATTGCTACTACAAAACTGTTGCTACTAATAAACTACTGTGAGCAAGATTGTTTCCAAGTGTAGCTGAATTGACAACTCAGTTGTTAAGGCTTATAAATATTCTTTGGCTCCCCTTGTGTCAAATCAATAAATTGGGTTTTACTTCCCTCAAAGACTGTTGCGATCCCCTATGCTTGTGGGTCATCAGATTATGCTCCAGATGAGGAGATTCCAACTCAAGAGGAACTACAGAAACAGATGGAGCAAGCCGTCAAGGAGTACGGTCTTAAGAAGATGGCCTAGCAATTCAACAACTTGAAGAAAAGATTGCACCTTGACTTTGTCGTGAAAGACAAGACTCCGGATTTCACTACTGGAGCGCATGAGAAGATAAAAGACTAATGGGCTGATTTTGTGGAGTACAAGACATCGGCACCAGCTAAGAAAAGGTCTGAAACAAATAAGAAAAATGCTGCTAAAAGGCAGTATCACCATACTATGGGGCAAGGTGGCTACAAGGCTAGCAAGCCTAAGTGGGAGAAACTCGAGACCGACCTGATAGCTAAAGGGATCACCCCAGAGCCATACAATTGGATTGAACAGGTAAGGAATTGGTTTTACAGGCATGGGGGCACATTGGACTCAGAAGGGAAGTGCATATATAACATAAGACATAAAGAAACTCCCATACCCATCGAAGACATTAGAAATGCAGTAAAGGCTATTGAAGATGGGGAGTTCATTCCCGATAGCAAGAATGACGAGCTCACACTCGCCCTTGGGAACAAGGAACACGAGGGACGAACATGAGGCACAGAAGGCTCCAAACCATGGAACCTTGGTTTTGCCGACAATAGGAAGAAATATCCCGATAGAAGCCGTCAAAGGAGAAAGGAAAGGGAGGAACTTGAAGTAATGAAGCAGAAAGACCGGATGCGCGAAATAGAACAACAATCAAAGCATCATCAGAATCAACTTGACAAACTTAGCTAGCAAGATACCAGCCCATCTCAGCGGCACATGGTAGACGAAGATGCCTTCGATTCTATCGGCCCATCCACTAATCAAAAAAGCAGCGTGGCTTCCAAGAAGCTCCCCAGTGATGATGCTGATGATGCACCGGCGATGGATCCTCTTTGCTACCCAGTGGATGATATCATGGAGATGACACATTGTGAGCTGCATGTCAAAGTTGTCAACATAACCATGAAGGTAGCGGTCGGCTATGCCTTACCATTAGTTGGACCAGTACCAACTTACCACTGTTGTCTGGTTCCACAGGGCTACGCTATTGCTGGGGTGGATGAAGTTATGGACGGATTTGCGTAGCTCAATCTTGACTATCCTGCAGGTGAAGGGGATGTGACTAAGCTGGGAGAAGCAAAAAACATGACCATTCTATGGCGAAGGAACACATCGTGCTTTCAAATCGGACGCCAAGGCCATTCACTCCTCAGAGCATAACTCCATCTTCGTCGCAGCCTCACCCGTCTCCAGCGCATCAACCGTCTTTGCCGTCGGCGCGACATGCGCCGTCTCCGCCACCATGTCAGCCATCTCCAGCACGGCCGTCTTCGCCGCCGCGTCAGCCGTCTCCCTCATGGCCATCTTCGCCGCCGCGTCAGCCATCTCAGCCCCTCCCAAAAGTACAAAAGGGTCAAGGCCAAAAGCGAAAGAGTAACCGATCACCAAAGCGTCTACCGGAGCCCCTCCCAAAAGTACCAAAGGTTCCTCCCAAGAGAGCTTATGACTATACTGAAGAGGAGAATGCGGTGATCGCAAAGGCCCAAACGCAATAGTGGTTTGATAGCCTCAAGCGGACGAAAGAGCCACAATTCCCCAGCACTAAAAAAGAAAAGCCAAAGTGCAAAAAATGTTGAATACCCTTCATCAACCCGAGCCAAGGCTGTCATCAGACTATGACCGCTTTATTATCAAGTCACATCAGTCAAAGGTGCGGTCGAAGAGCACTAGTGCAAGCGGTAATTTAGTTCCCCAGCTCAGTTTACAGAAAAACAAGGAATGCCCCCGCTCAAAGTGATTTCCGATACCATGGTGGAGTCAAGGAAAGCTACGAACGAGAAGTATAATCCAGAAATTGTTGCACTGTATGGAGAAGCGGCCGCTGCTCAAGGTATGACTATTGCTCAGTACTTAGACCAGTTAGATTTCTCCGTGGCTGAGGAAGCATACAAATACGAGTACGGGAAACCTCTCGTCAAACCTGAGGACGTCAAGTATCTACCAACAAAAATGCGAAGATTGCATAATTGGTACATGAAAGCCACAGAGGAAGGGGCAAACTGGATAGTGATCGGAGTTCGAAACGAGCATTACGGGTATGGAGATGCCCAAATATTTTTTGAATTTCCTGAACTACATAAGTTTTTCAATCAAGACGCCCTCGACAAATCGACTGCCAGTGCCTACTATCTGTAAGTATTATTGTTGGGGGGATACCCCCGGGTAGGGTCACGCCGGGGTATAAAGGCCTAGTTAGCCGAGGTACGGCAAGGTCAAAGCATGTGCTGACCGAGTCACCTCAAGGCAGGCCGGATCACGGAGTAACCCGGACCAGGGGACGTCCACCTAACTTGGTCTCAGCCGACTTAAGCCACATGTCGGTAAGATGTATCTAACTTGTATGCAGGAACAGGTGTGGCCGGATCAACTATGTAGGATCCGGGTTATATCAAGCTTGTCAGAGAAGGATGGTATCTCGCTGGTCAAAGGTGACAACTATACGCAGAGCGTGAGCAAAGCGGACAGGGGCTGGACCACTGAGGTGTGGCCGACAAAGGTGACGAAGCCAATGTCGGATGACGCGGGCGTCGCAGAGGCTCACGTAGCCTCTGTGTAACACCCTCAAATCGGCCCTATGCAAGTTTTAGCCCTTTCCGCCAAACCCGCATAGAAATGATTCAAGGACGCCCACCAGGCACTTTCGTGCGGGTGGAAAATGAAGTAATACCATTACACGACAGTCCTTGATGGGACTCATAGAACAGATATATACAACAACAACTCCATGAGTCAGGAATACAGATATACAATACAAAGATCCAAATCACCTTGAAAACGACAGAGCGTCCGACTACGGACAAGATGCGAATGGGGCTAAGAGCCCTGACGAATAACCAATGGCGTCCATAACCCTGCCCAGGCCAAGCCAGAAGGGTAACCCTGCTAATGACGGCGATCTCAAACCTGCTAAAAACAAAAGGGGTGCCGTCAAAGGGAAAAGGAAAAAGAGGAGCGTCAGTACTGAAGCCAGTACATGGCGATGCTAGAATTCGGCAGCTCTTGCCTACGTAGGTATGGTGGGCTGAAGCGGCAGCGCAGCGGCACTAAACAACCTATAGAGACTCGGTATCGCTGGCGGCTATTAGAGAGGGGTAAGAAAGACCTATTCGGATCCAACCTGAAGCTAGCACCAAGAAAACCCATCCTGCTATTCCTCCCCTCGAGACCAAACGAGGAAGTCGGACCAAGGAACTCACACAGTTGGCAATTTTACTCATTCCATTATAGTTGCAGCAATTACTAATCAGATATAGAGCATAAGTCATCCTGGTAACATAAGTAGTGGGCAGTTTTAATCACCAATCCGTTGTAGTTGGAACATTTACTAGTCAGATATAATTGTCTTGAGGAATCCCAAAACCCAGCAGTCGTTGGCACTTTTATCACATTTCATTGGAGTTGCAATACTTACTAGCCAGATATAACAAACAACCCAGATCCAGCAGTTGTTGGCATTTTTAATATCCATTCTGTTATAGTTGAATCTGATTACTAGTCACATATTAAGTCAAATTTATAGCACTACTTTAGTTATGCTTGTCTATGATCGAGATACTGTGCCCCAAGTCGTCCATAACAGCGGACACGGCTTTCAGAAAGTTTTACCCTGCAGGGGTGCACAAATAGCAACACACACTCGATCAACCTCGGAAAAACCAACTCAAAACCCAACGAGGCATTCACGACAAAGCGATCACAGGATTCATAAAATATTTCAGGGGCCACCCCACTAAGCTACCCGCAACGAAGTTGGCCGGCTCCGGAACGGACCCAGGGTTTGTGTCAATGGCTGTAAACGACTGGGAACCCGAAAGTGTGATTGGGCTTGTCGATACCGCGAAAACATTCCACGTTCCAAAACAGTACAGGTGCTCCAAGCACAATCTTAATTAAAGCAGTAAAGCATGGCATAGGTTCAGAATAGTAATAAAGCCCCAAACTACTTTGTGGCCCCAAGAAATAGAAATGAATCAAGCTCTGGCTCAGGGGGGTCCATAAGGCCTCCCGGATGTGGATAGTGCAAAAAATCAAGGAACAGGTGTCAAGTACTCGGGGTCCTACGGGACACAAGTGAGCATGGAAGAACCAAATAACATCTATTGCCCACCGATGCCTCTGCATTAGTTATATCTAGCATTTTAATAGTTGTATTTAAAGCCATGATCATCTCCACCAATAAACATCTCCACCATAAACATCTGCCCGCATTCCAACAACTGTGGTATTCGTCAACACGAGATCGCACCGGAGCAAGCAACTACAACTCGCAAGGCCAGCTATCTACCAAACACAGGTAATAGGAGGTGTCCAAGGCAATATAGAGGCTGCACGGGATATAACTGGGGTACGGAAACTAAAGCATCGTGACACGGATAGCAATAGATCAACAGGAGGAAATAAAGACTATAAATGCAAAATAGGTAGAAAGGGGGAGAATGCTCGCCTAGGAAAACACTGCCGAAGGATCATAACCGGAGAACTTGTCGATACTCGCATCAACTCATCGGCCTAGTCCGCGAAGAAGCAAACACTAGAAGAAACACCGGATGCAATATTTAATACTACGGCAGAAGATCCGGCATGTTTATGATATGCATGCGAGATGAACAATTTAATATCCGACAGTCGATAATGTCATATTATAAAAATAATGGGGGTCTCGGATAGGGAATCACATTTAGGGTTTGGCGAACTTGGGCTCCGAGGGGTTCGGGGTTCGACAGGTTCGACAGGGGCGGAAACGGCTCGACGGGATCGGTCTCGGACAACGGAAGTAGATCTTGTCGCATCCGGGAAGAAGGACTTGGGTTGACGTCGGGGGAGAATCGGTTTCGCCCTGGTCAGTGTCGATCTTGTCGTCGCGAAGATCTTGTCGGGTCCGCGCCATCGAGTCGGTCTTGGCATCCGGGGTGAAGTACTTGGCGTATCCGAGATGAAGCGCTTGTCATTCCGATGGATCGGTTTTCGGGGTTGAAGAACTTGGCGTGCTAGGGTTCGGTCTTCAGCTCATGCCGGGGAACTTGACGTCCGTGTAGGAGAACTTGTCGCATCCGGGAAGAAGATCTTGGCGTGCCAGGGTCTTCGAGCCTCGGCCATCGGGTTCAGGAAGGAGTGCTTGTCGGGAACCTCCGGTTTGGTACGGTCTTTGGTTCCATGATGATGGTCTTGTCCGCGATGGAGAACTTGGGTGTTTGGCCTCGGATGACGACGAAGGACTTGGTTCCGGTGTAGAGATCTTCGGATCAGCGGGACTAGTCTTCGGTCATCGCGTCCGGGTACAAGTCTTGCCGCAACTAGAGCGAAGGGAGCGACCCAAAGCATATGTTGATCTCGAACGAAACTTGTATCACGCTGTAGAGACTCATGGCCGGTGACGCGCGACGGGAACACTGGAGGTAGGCATATAGAGAGAGGACACGCACAGCTCGAGGACATGGAGGGGAGCAGAGTCGGCGACGCAACATGGCGAGGTCCTGGCGACAGGGAGGCTCACGACGGGGATCTGTTGGTGGTGGCCGGAGGTGCTCGCAGGAGGGCGCCGCGACGGTGGCGGAAGGCAAGGCCGGCGCCTAGCGTCAGAGGAGACGCGGTGACGGAGCGATGAGGAGGTGCTCTCGGGGCTTGGGCGGGCTGGCGGAAGGTGGGCTCGCCATAGGAGACGCGGCGAGGTCGGGCCGGGAAGGCCGTAGGCGGGCCTGGCGGTGGCCAGATTCGAGGAGGGCCGCGGTGGCGCGATGTAGGAGGGCCGCTTCCCTAGCGGTTGGACCGAGAGGGAGGCGGGAGCACCTGGGCGGAGGACGCGGATCGGGGTTCGGCCGGCGGCAGGGAGGGCCGGCGAGAACCACGGTGGAGCGCGGGACACGGGGGCGGCGCATCTGGTCGCGGAGACGGCCGGGAGGAGAAGGGGAGGCGCCGGTGGAGAGGCGAGGCCCGCGGCGGAATGGAGGGCGGCGGCCGGTGCAGACGCAGGGGCGGCCGGGTTGAGGAGGACGGCGCGACGGGGCGGTGCCGGAGGAGAACCAGGCGGCGGGGACCTCGGCGGGGACGGGCGACGCGGGGTGCGGGGGGCTCGGCGACGGCCGGCGGCGCCAGAGAGGAAGGTGGAGGTGGCGGGGAGAAGGGGAGAGAGAGAGAGGGTCCACGGTCAGGTGTGAGGTGGGCCCGCGGGGGGGAGGGGATCGAGGGAGGAAGCGGTCGCGTACGTGCTCGATGTGGTCGGCTGGGTTCGCACGTGGCGGGCGGGAGAAAGGACGGCGCGGGGCGTGGGTTTGCGCGCCCAGGCGGAAGCATGTCCACGCGTGGGGCCGGGCAGGTGGTGGGGTGGGACCCAGGTGGAGACGGGGTGGGGAGTGGCTCGGGCGGGAGATGGGAGAGCGGCAGGTGGGGCCCGGTCGAGGCAGGAGCCCGAGGTGGTCGGGGTGGGGCTTGCGTGCGGCTGGGTGGCTGATGTGGCGCTCCAGGAGTGGTGGAAGTGAGGTGGTCGGCGGGCTAGGTAGGAAAGGGTGGGGTAGGATAGGGATTAGGATTTTAAACTAGGGTTTGGAGGTGGCCAGCGAGGCTTTCGGGCCTGGCTGGCTGCCTCCCAAAATAATTTAAATATTTTATTTATTAAAAACGAGGCTTTTGCAAACCGTTGATAGACAAAACAAAATATTCCGGAGACCCGGGTTTTAATTTGAATTAAAGACGGGGCGTTTAGAAAACAACACCAGGATTTTCGAAAATAGTTTTATCCAAGCAAATGCAAGATGACATGACGATGCTCAAATGCAATGTGGCATGATGACATGAGCATGCGGTCATGATGATGCAATGCACAAAAACAACGCGATTTTCTAGTAATGGTTTTTGCGGGGCGCCACAATTCGACACCACTAACAATGGATCTCGCCCTCGAGATCCACCTCATGGTACCAGGAAGAAGGTCGGCGATCTGAATCTTCTCGCTTCATGTAGATCCTCGCGACACCACTAACAAGAGGTCCTTGTCCGTGATCGTCGAGAGAACACTCCGGAAACAAAAGGCAAAGGCAGAGGTATCAACAAATAAGGCCTCCTCTAACTTCCGTGGACGGAGTAAAATTTCTGGATCCACCGATTCCATGTACAAAGCGAATGATAAGAGTATTAGTATGGTAGCTACTCCATCCCGCACTCAAAGCATTATTGTGCACATGAATAGGAGAATTATGCATCCAACTCTCGGAATTAGACTGTAGATCTCGCCAAACGAGGTTCGGAACAAGGGAGTGATGCAGACTCTGCATCGGATCTGACGTAGAGGAGGTCGTCGTGTTGGAAAACACCGGAAGGCACAACAAGGAACAAAGAATGGTACCACAGACAAATGATCACTCTGATAGCTCGAAGACCGGATGTAGAAGCACCGTTACCAAAGGAGGAAGCGAAACCCTAAAGGTACGACGGAAAACTCAACCACGAGAAATCCTGGACTAGAAGAAGGGAAGAGAACAGATCCAAAACACGCAGAGGTAAGAGGAGAACAGCAGAGGGTAAGGAGTAAAAGCAGACCTAATCAGATATATCCAACCGATTTTGCAAAAATAGTTTTGACACTCTACTTCGGCCGTTAGCTAGGTTATCCTACAGGCTGGACTTGTGGGGTATCGCAACTGCTGGGCTCTGATACCACTCTGTAACACCCTCAAATCGGCCCTATGCAAGTTTTAGCCCTTTCCGCCAAACCCGCATAGAAACGATTCAAGGACGCCCACCAGGCACTTTTGTGCGGGTGGAAAACGAAGTAATACCATTACACAACAGTCCTTGATGGGACCCACAGAACAGATATATACAACAACGACTCCATGAGTCAGGAATACAGATATACAATACAAAGATCCAAATCACCTTGAAAACGACAGAGCGTCCGACTACGGACAAGATGCGAATGGGGCTAAGAGCCCTGACGAATAACCAATGGCGTCCATAACCCTGCCCAGGCCAAGCCGGAAGGGTAACCTGTAACTACCTCGGTGAATTACGCTCTTAGTTACATGCCTGGATGAACAAAAGTGGTTAAAATAGTACGGTGGGGCCCAGGGCCACTCACGGTAGACCTTTCGGCCGTCCTAACCACTTTCAGACAACGGGACAAGAACGAGCGGCGTAATCGGCAGGCGAAGGGATCAACTACATACACAAATGAGTATGTATGCAAGCCACATACAACAGTCCTCAGAGCCATTCCATCTAAAAGAAATAGAAATATTGCAACGCCATACGGCAAGATCCAAATGTCCTAGATAGATATAATAATTTAGGATAGCTCCTCATACATCACACATCAGAGTATCAGGCAGAAGTGGAAAACAAGATCCGAGTACGGATAAGAAGCAAATTGGCATAAGATGCCCCATAAATAAACACATCCCGCCCACAGATCTCACGGATCCCTTTTCCCGGAATCTCTACACCGAACGATCGTTGCCAACATCATCTGTCTCTTCCACCCAGTATCCATCTTGCGGGAACACCTGTTCATCTGAATCAAATAATTTATCGTATGAGACCCTAGGGGTACTCAGCAAGTCTTTATGCCGCTAAAGGGGACACAACCTGGGGTGATGCAATTGTAGCAAAAGATAATACCTAACAATTCTACAGATACTCGCTAACCATCCGCCTAACCAATGATAGCCGGATGTCCGTGAATTAAGAACAACAGTTATAACAGTATAGATAACAGATCCATCCTCCTCCTCGCTTACCAACGAGGAAGCGGACGAACAACCCCCATCATCCGTTGGAAGTTTTATTAACCATTCCATGAGTATTGCACTATTTACTAGTAAAGTACTTAGTCAATTTAAAAGCGGTACTTTAGTTATACTTGTCTATGATCGAGAAACTGTGCTCCAAGTCATCCATAACCGCGGACATGGCTTTCAGAAAGATTTACCCTGCAGGGGTGCACGAATAGCAACACACACTCGATCAACCTTGGAAAAACCAAATCAAAACCCAACGAGGCATTCACGACAAAGCAATCACAGGATTCAGAAATATTTCAGGGGGCCACCCCAATAAGCTACCCGCAACGAAGTTGGCCGGCTCCGAGACGGACCCAGGGTTTGCGACAACGGCTGTAAACGACTGGGAACCCAAAAATGTGACTGGGCTTGTCGATACCGCGAAAACGTGGCGCGATCCAAAAAAGTACAGGTGCTCCTCGCACAATCTTAAATAAAGCAGTAACATGGCATAAGTACAGGATAGTAATAAAGCCCCAAACTAATTGTGGCTCCAAGAAATAAGAATGAATCAAGCTCTGGCTCAAGGGGTCCATAAGGCCTCCCGGATGTGAATAGTGCGAATAGTCAAGGAACAGGAATCAAGTACTCGGGGTCCTACGGGACACAAGTGAGCATGAAAAACCAAATAGCAGATATTGCTCACCGGTGCCTCTTTCATTAGTCATCCCATTACTACTCAGGTTATGTTGTTTAGGTACCTCATTGTCCATCAGACACTCACATACCCTACTCATGCTTTTCTACAACTCGCATGCCTCGAACAACTCCTGTAGTAATGGCTCATGGGATGGAGGAACAAGCTTCGGTGGGGTTTAAAAATAAAGGCTATACAGTACTTGGGATTCAATTTAATGCAATCGCGACTCAATGATGCAAGAATAAGATAGAGGCAATAGGTACTGTATGTATGCAAGCATGTGGTAGTGCTTGCCTGGCAGCTCAGTTGAAGCGAGAGATGGATCTGGGTAGTACTCCTGTGATTCCTGGTAATTCTCCTGATGGGCGTCTATTCGAAGAAGAACCAAACAAGCAAGGGCCAACATAAATAGAGCGCACAGGCATATGAATTAAAATGCGACAAGCAAACAAGCATGCCATGATGAATGATGCACAATTTACATGGCATTAAAGTAGCATGGCAAGGGTGAGGTGTGGTGCAAGGATTAAAGCATTTTATTATTTATTTAGTCCAATTTTTATTGCCATAGACAGTTCAGATTTGTAATAATGACATGATGCATGCTTCAATTCAGAACAAGGACTGCATAGATAGAACGGGCTCGTCGTGCTGATCGATTTATACATATTATTTGCCCAATTTGGAGTTATAGAATTAAGTTATTAATTAATTAAGGAAAAGGGCATTTTATTGTAATTTTAATCATCTCGAAATTTTAAAGTGCTCAAACATTATTTTGAATGGCATATTTGAATTCCTCACATTTTTCTAATTCCAAAAAATATATTACTTGTATTATTTGGATTTATATTTGAAAAGTTATTTGAAACTGAATTGAATTTGAAATTTAAAAACAAATTTTGAAAAGGTTTAATTAAAACAGGCACAGGAAATACTTTTCTTACTCATCCCGTCCCAGCCATAGTCACTGACGGGTGGGACCAAGCGGACTAGGGCCACGCACGCAGAAAGCCTTTTCCTACCGCGGCTCCGGCTAGCCCACGCGGTTGACAAGCGGGCCCAGCGGCTATGGCCGACGTGCCAGGGGTGGGGGACTGCAGCGACTGACAGGTGGGGCTAGAGCTGGAGCGCGGGTTATGGCTGGAGAAAACTGGGGGGTTTTCGGCAAGATTGCCAGATCGGCTGACTAGTGGGCCATGAGGTACCGCGGGTTGAGAGCAAAAATAAAAAGAGGGGCTTTTGTAAAACTACCACAGGCCCTGGTACTGTTCTTCTTCTCCTCGGTCTGACGGGAAAACGGCACGCGGCGCGGGGCAGGGAGTCGAACCCAGGTCGCGGGCGGTCACGCTGAGGGGGCTAGCCAGTGCGGTAGGCTAAGGGAGCTGTTAGGAGGGGGTTTGGGGCCTAGCTAAGGCTCTGTGTGGCGCGGGGAGGTTGCAGACGACGGCGAGCGGCGACGCACTGAGACCGTTCGACGGAAAGAGCGGCGGCGCTAGACAGCGACAGCGAGGCGGAGCATGTCAGGGAGGGAGAGAGGCTCACCGCGGATTGGCCGGTGGGGTCAGATCGAGGAGGGACGCGGCGGATCGCCGGGGATGCAGGCGTCTTGGCGGGCTAGGGTTCGACGGGACGGCGCGGTACTGGCGCATCTGGGGCTTCTCGTCCAAGTTGGCGCGTGCAGGGCGACGTAGAGGAGCCTCCTCGGTCTTCCAGGCCACCTCCACGTCGCGCTGACCGGCTGGAACGACGAGGGCGATGTGGTGCTGGCGGCGACCGGCGGCAGGTGCTAGTGGCGGAGAGGAAGAAGGAAGAGAGGAGGGCAGGCTCGGGCAGATCTGGGCGAGCCAGGAGAGTCGTGTGGGCGAGGGAAATCGAGAGAGAGAGAGGAGGGGCAGCCGTGGCAGGGGGTAGATAAAGTGGCCTCGGGTGCCACCTTTTCTTCCTCCTCACATGGGCGAGCTGGGGCTTGTCCTGGGGCTGGGCAGCGGCAGAGGGGAGGCTGCAGGTGGGGACGGTGTGGAGTAGCTGCAGGGGGGGCTAGCACGCGGTAGAGAGAAGACAGAAAGGAGAGGGGGTAGCTCGGGCTAGGTAGATGGTAGCCTCGGGTTAGGGTTTGTTTAGGTTAGCTAGAGGGTTAGGGTTAGCTGAGGTGTGGGCCAG
This sequence comes from Avena eriantha, assembly GCA_910589775.1. Lineage (NCBI taxonomy): Eukaryota > Viridiplantae > Streptophyta > Magnoliopsida > Poales > Poaceae > Avena > Avena eriantha. The sequence continues at coordinate 32,017,334 of OU342745.1, forward strand.
GGAGAGAGAGGGGGTCAGGTGGCCCTCATGGTAGAGAGAGAGAGGTGAGGTTAATGTTAGGGTTTATTAGAATTAGGTTAGGAGAAGAATAGAGAGGAGCTAGGTTTAGATTTTATTAGGTGTTTAGATTTTTAAACTTGTGCAAAAGATTAACCCAAGTGGAACATAGAGCTTGATCTAGCTTGAGCTAAGGTGGAAGATAAGCAAGAAAGAAAGAGAGAGCAAAGAGATGGATAAAATGAGCCTCATATGAATTATGCATGGAGAAATAAAATAAAATAAAAAGATGTGGTTGAGAATATGGGAATGGTGGAAGGAAGATGATGTAGAGGATCCCACCAAGAAGAACTCCTAAAACCAAAAGAAGTCAAAGGGGTTAAAGGTGGTGATGAAGTTTGCATGGCCCATGCAAAAATAATAATGCCATGATTTATTTTGTGAAACAATAATAATATGATGGCATTATTCTTATGCATTTCCCATAAGTGGAATAAAAGCCAAGCAAAGGATAAGTAGGATTAGATCCACCCCACCACATGAGCTAGGATAAAATCAAAAGAAAAAAATTGCAAGCTCATGGACTAGTAGGATGGTGGAATTATAAAGTGGTGAAAAGAAAAGATAATGGAGGTGAATAAAAGAAATGCCCCCAACTCAACTTGGGCATTTAGACAATATATGAATAACCAAATACAATATCAAGAGGAAAATACAACTAATAATGCATGTGAGAGAAGAACCAAAAGAAAAAGAGTTTTATATGATGCTCAAATGCAAGGTGGCATGATGACATGAGCATGATATAATTATGATGCAACAATTATATATAGGAAGTAGCCAATATCTTACTAGAACAAGTAGCATTACAATTGTTAGACAATTGGGATGCTACATAACCCTGCTAACGACGGTGATCTCAAACCTGCTAAAAACAAAAGGGGTGCCGACAAAGGGCAAAGGAAAAAGAGGAGCGTCAGTACTGTGGCCAGTACACGGCGAGGCTAGAATTCGGTGGCTCTCGCCTACATAGGTATGGTGGGCTGAAGCGGCAGCGCAGCGGCACTAAACAACCTATAGAGACTCGGTATCGCTGGCGGCTATTAGAGAGGGGTAAGAAAGACCTATTCGGATCCAACCTGAAGCTAGCACCAAGCAAACCCATCCTGGTATTCCCCCCCTCAAGACCAAACGAGGAAGTCGGACCAAGGAACTCACACAGTTGGCAATTTTACTCATTCCATTATAGTTGCAGCAATTACTAATCAGATATAGAGCATAAGTCATCCTGGTAACATAAGTAGTGGGCAGTTTTAATCACCAATCCGTTGTAGTTGGAACATTTACTAGTCAGATATAATTGTCTTGAGGAATCCCAAAACCCAGCAGTCGTTGGCACTTTTATCACATTTCATTGGAGTTGCAATACTTACTAGCCAGATATAACAAACAACCCAGATCCAGCAGTTGTTGGCATTTTAAATATCCATTCCGTTATAGTTGAATCTGATTACTAGTCACATATTAAGTCATATTTATAGCACTACTTTAGTTATGCTTGTCTATGATCGAGATACTGTGCCCCAAGTCGTCCATAACCGCGGACACGGCTTTCATAAAGTTTTACCCTGCAGGGGTGCACAAATAGCAACACACACTCGATCAACCTCGGAAAAACCAACTCAAAACCCATCGAGGCATAAACGACAAAGCGATCACAGGATTCATAAAATATTTCAGGGGGCCACCCAACTAAGCTACCAGCAACGAAGTTGGCTGGCTCCGGAACGGACCCAGGGTTTGTGTCAATGGATGTAAACGACTGGGAACCCGAAAGTGTGACTGGGCTTGTCGATACCGCGAAAACATTCCACGTTCCAAAATAGTACAGGTGCTCCACGCACAATCTTAATTAAAGCAGTAAAGCATGGCATAGGTTCAGAATAGTAATAAAGCCCCAAACTACTTTGTGGCCCCAAGAAATAGAAATGAATCAAGCTCTAGCTCAGGGGGGTCCATAAGGCCTCCCGGATGTGGATAGTGCGAAAAATCAAGGAACATGTATCAAGTACTCGGGGTCCTACGGGACACAAGTGAGCGTGGAAGAACCAAATAACATCTATTGCCCATCGATGCCTCTGGATTAGTTATATCTAGCATTTTAATAGTTTATTTAAAGCCATGATCATCTCCACCAATAAACATCTCCACCATAAACATCTGCCCGTATTCCAACAACTGTGGTATTCGTCAACACGAGATCGCACCGGAGCAAGCAACTACAACTCGCAAGGCCAGCTATCTACCAAACACAGGTAATAGGAGGTGTCCAAGGCAATATAGAGGCTGCACGGGATATAAATGGGGTACGGAAACTAAAGCATCGCGACACGGATAGCAATAGATCAACAGGAGGAAATAAAGACTATAAATGCAAAATAGGTAGAAAGGGGAGAATATTTAATACTACGGCAGAAGATCCGGCATGTTTATGATATGCATGCGAGATGAACAATTTAATATGCGATAGTCGATAATGTCATATTATAAAAATAATGGGGGTCTCGGATAGGGAATCACATTTAGGGTTCGGCGAACTTGGGCTCCGAGGGGTTCGGGGTTCGACAGGTTCGACGGGGGCGGAAACGGCTCGACGGGATCGGTCTCGGACAACGGAAGTAGATCTTGTCGCATCCGGGAAGAAGGACTTGGGTTGACGTCGGGGGAGAATCGGTTTCGCCCTGGTCAGTGTCGATCTTGTCGTCGCGAAGATCTTGTCGGGTCCGCGCCATCGAGTCGGTCTTGGCATCCGGGGTGAAGTACTTGGCGTATCCGAGATGAAGCGCTTGTCATTCCGATGGATCGGTTTTCGGGGTTGAAGAACTTGGCGTGCTAGGGTTCGGTCTTCAGCTCATGCCGGGGAACTTGACGTCCGTGTAGGAGAACTTGTCGCATCCGGGAAGAAGATCTTGGCGTGCCAGGGTCTTCGAGCCTCGGCCATCGGGTTCAGGAAGGAGTGCTTGTCGGGAACCTCCGGTTTGGTACGGTCTTTGGTTCCATGATGATGGTCTTGTCCGCGATGGAGAACTTGGGTGTTTGGCCTCGGATGACGACGAAGGACTTGGTTCCGGTGTAGAGATCTTCGGATCAGCGGGACTAGTCTTCGGTCATCGCGTCCGGGTACAAGTCTTGCCGCAACTAGAGCGAAGGGAGCGACCCAAAGCATATGTTGATCTCGAACGAAACTTGTATCACGCTGTAGAGACTCATGGCCGGTGACGCGCGACGGGAACACTGGAGGTAGGCATATAGAGAGAGGACACGCACAGCTCGAGGACATGGAGGGGAGCAGAGTCGGCGACGCAACATGGCGAGGTCCTGGCGACAGGGAGGCTCACGACGGGGATCTGTTGGTGGTGGCCGGAGGTGCTCGCAGGAGGGCGCCGCGACGGTGGCGGAAGGCAAGGCCGGCGCCTAGCGTCAGAGGAGACGCGGTGACGGAGCGATGAGGAGGTGCTCTCGGGGCTTGGGCGGGCTGGCGGAAGGTGGGCTCGCCATAGGAGACGCGGCGAGGTCGGGCCGGGAAGGCCGTAGGCGGGCCTGGCGGTGGCCAGATTCGAGGAGGGCCGCGGTGGCGCGATGTAGGAGGGCCGCTTCCCTAGCGGTTGGACCGAGAGGGAGGCGGGAGCACCTGGGCGGAGGACGCGGATCGGGGTCCGGCCGGCGGCGGGGAGGGCCGGCGAGGACCACGGTGGAGCGCAGGACACGGGGCGGCGCATCTGGTGGCGAAGACGGCCGGGAGAAGAAGGGGAGGCGGCGGTGGAGAGGCGAGGCCCACGGTGGCGCGGAGGGCGGCGGCCGGTGCAGACGCAGGGGCGGCCGGGTTGAGGAGGACGGCGGGACGGGGCGGCGGCCGGAGGAGAACCAGGCGGCGAGGACTCGGCGGGGATGGGCGACGCGGGGTGCGGCGGGCCCGGCGACGGTCGGCGGCGCCAGAGAGGAAGGTGGAGGCGGCGGGGAAAAGGGGGGAGAGAGAGAGGGTCCGCGGTCAGGTGTGAGGTGGACCCGTGGGGGGAGGGGATCGAGGGAGGAAGCGGTCGCGTACATGCTCGATCTGGTCGGCTGGGTTCGCACGGGGCGGGCGGGAGAAAGGACGGCGCGGGGTGTGGGTTTGCGCGCCCAGGCATAAGCGTGTCCACACGTGGGGCCGGGCATGTGGTGGGCTGGGACCCAGGTGGAGACGGGGTGGGGAGTGTCTCGAGCGGGAGATGGGAGAGCGGCAGGTGGGGCCCGGTCGGGGCAGGAGCCCGAGGTGGTCGGGGTGGGGCGTGCGTGCTGCTGGGTGGCTGATGTGGCGCTCCAGGCGTGGTGGAAGTGAGGTGGCCGGCGGGCTGGGTAGGAAAGGGTGGGGTAGGATAGGGATTATGATTTTAAACTAGGGTTTGGAGGTGGCCGGCTAGGCTTTCGGGCCTGGCTGGCTGCCTCCCAAAATAATTTAAATATTTTATTTATTAAAAACGAGGCTTTTGCAAACCGTTGATAGACAAAACAAAATATTCCGGAGACCCGGGTTTTAATTTGAATTAAAGACGGGGCGTTTAGAAAACAACACTAGGCTTTTCGAAAATATTTTTATGCAAGCAAATGCAAGATGACATGACGATGCTCAAATGCAATGTGGCATGATGACATGAGCATGCGGTCATGATGATGCAATGCACAAAAACAACGCGATTTTCTAGTAGTGGTTTTTGCGGGCCACCACACTCTGCATGGATGACGCGGGGGAAAAGTGACCCGGCCGGCTTACTATTTTGGGAAGAGACATATTCCCTGGAATATGCCTCCACATATGTCCTAAGTGGAGACCTAGCCACCTCTATATAAGGAGGGCTAGGGCTTCTGTAGAGGGGGTTGATTTCAGAGAGATAGATCTGAGGGCTAGCCAGGGTTGAGAGTAAGAGAGTTCCTTCTTCCTCCTCTCTCCAATACAGCTCAAGGAGCACTTGTAATCTGTGAAGGTGAATCAAATACAAAGCTTCCGTGTGTGGAATCACCACGCTATCCCTCCCTGGATTCCCCTAGTGCATTTAGTCCCCACATTTAGCCTATACATGGCATCTGCCGTGACACCACCACGACAATTATTTCTCTAATAATTAAGTCTCTAGTTAGCCCACAATGTTTATATCACATGTATAATAATACTCACTATATTATGCAAACTAAAGATTCTAGAATGCAGAAGAGGACAAATCTATGATATTTGGTTCATTGACCCATATTGGGTTCATGAAATTACTGTGAAACTTAATCCCAAGGACATAGAGGATAAAATTGTAATGGCTCTAAGGTTTCAAGAAACCAAAAGGGAAACTGATGACCCACAAGTATAGGGGTGTATCGCAGTATTTTTGATAAGTAAGAGTGTCGAACCCAACGAGGAGCAGAAGGTGCTGGCTAGTGGTATGGATCAAGAATTCTCTACAAATACTTAGCAAACGAATTTTTAGGGGTTTTTGATAAAGAAAGTAAACAAAGTACGAGTAAATAAAAGACAGTAGGAATAAATGCAGCAAGTGGCCCAATCCTTTATGCAGCAAAGGACAACCCGGTTGTATTTCTATACATGACCAAACGTTCTCGAGGACACATGGGAAGACTGTCAAGTGCTTTCGCTTCATATAGTCGATTAATCTTCTTTAGCTTGCTAAGTGTTGTGTGGGTGAACCTGTGCTAATGTACCGCCCCATCCAAGACTAATACATACTTGTGATTATACCCCTTGCAAACATCCATAAGTACAAGAAAGCAATTAAGGTAGAAACCCCTTTAAACTCTAAGACCTTTATGTCCCTTGTGCAATGGTTTCCTAACGGGGGTTCAGGTTTCTGTCACTCCGACAACCCCTACGATTAGTAGACAAATAGACAATGCATTCCCCTAGGCCCATATAGGTGAAGTGTCATGTAGTCGACATTCACATGACACCACTAGAAGAAGTACACCATCACTTAAATAACAATCTATTGAATCTTTCTCAACGCAACTCCACTACTAACAACAAGACTTCTCCCATGTCCTCAAGAACAAAACGAACTACTCACAAGACATCATATGGATCATGATCAGAGATGGAATAATGATGTATAACAATCTGAACATAAACAATAATTCAATGGTTCACTCAATAGCATCAACTACAAAGAGTAATCAACACCGGGAAAGTTTCCCCTATGAACTATGCAAGATTCAACACAATTGTTACAGCAATATGGAGATGGTGATGAGGGTGCTGATGGTGATGATGGTGGTGATGGTGGTGATGATGGTGATGATGATCCCGATGAAGTCCATCTTGATGGTGGTGTTGATGGCGACGATCTTCCCTCTCTGACAAGGAATTCCCCCGGCAGAAATCTGTCTGCCGGAGAGATCTTTCTCTCTCGGTGTTTTCCACCCCGCAGAGGCGGCGGAATCTTTCTGTGGTCGCTCCCTGAGTCTTAGGGTTTCGTGGGGATGATATACGCCAGAGGAGAGAGGCTGGAGTGGGCCAGGGCGGCCACACCACCTCCAGGCGCGGCTTAGGCCTGCCCGCGCCATGGGGTGGTGTGGGCCCCCTGTGGCCCACCTCCACTCCATATTCTGGCATCCTGAGTCTTCTGGAAAAATAGGATTTTCCGTATATTTTCCCGGATTTTCTGATCTTCGCGAATTTTGCCTCCAAACAGCACCTTTTCCATCAGAATCCTGACTGCAGCGGTCCATGCTCCAAAAGTCATCAACATGCAAAAATAGATGAAATAACATAAGTATCACCTCTCAATACGAAATATATCAATGAATAATAGTGAATTAAGACATAGAATAGTGATGCAAAATGGACGTATCAACTCCCCAAGCTTAGACTTCGCTTGGCCCCAAGCAAAACTGAGCTCAATAAACATGGCCTCAGGTTTATGGAGTGAAGAGTCGATAAAAGAATACGGACAAGAAGCATCACATTCATAAAATACATAGATCATAATAGAAGACACCTCACTATTATATAACTCACCTTGCAATGAGTAAAGGAAACACAATAAAGATACATAAAGTGAATCATAATTGGTAATTGCAAACTTAGCTCTTGGTTGAAGAATAGTTGATAATTTGCTGGAGTTCACAAATAGATGGTTTTTCAATGATAGCTTTCAAAGTAGTAAACATCAAGATAAGAGCAATGTGCAAAACAAGGAACATAAGAAACATGATTGAATAAATCATCATATGAATGAATGAAACCCATCAACTCAAAATACTTGCTGAGATAGAAGGGAATAGGTTTACTGACTCAACTACAAAGTAAAAGAAAGGCCCTTTAAAGAGGGAAGCAAGGATTGCAGGTCTCATAAAGAGCTCCCAAAAATTATAATACTTACTAGCTTTCAGCTCTCATTGCCCCTATCATAGGCATCTTTAGGTGATTAAGGTAAAAGTGAGGTCCAATCTGAGTTATATGCTTGACAGACTATAAACTGAAGATCCCAAGTCCCTTGAGTACGAGGGCCGCTCCTCATGCTATTCAACTTCAGTTACTGGTAAGTTCTTGTCATCGTAAGTATGTACGTATCATTGAGAACCGCCAACGGGGTACCCCTTTCCCGATGATACGGAAGAATCCCCATATCAAAATGACAAGGCAAGCAGACAATGAGTATCTCAGCAATCTTCTTATTTACCATGGGAAAATGGTGCTTTTTTCTCTCTTTCCTCTTTTCATAGTATCTCTTTTTTTCTTTTCTTTTTCTCAATAGCTATCTCTCTCTTTTTTTATAAGAAGAATGCTTCATAGATATCATTATGGTTACGCTGCAGGTTTCCACCATGTCAGCATGGATTAGACCAGTGGCCTAGGCATTTCTATAACACACATACATAACTCCATGGACTTACAAGCTCCCCTTTTATTTCACACCGACGACATCTGCAAACAAAAGAGCAAGGTATCAACTGGGTATATATTTACAAGTGTTGAAAGCGTTCCCCGTGACAGCACGGTTCTGCTAATCCCCAACCTATAATTTGCAAGCATATAACTTTCATGGAGAGTTCACAATGGTTCAGGTTCATTAAATGCAAGAAAGTAAAGTGTGCCATCAAGTTCGTGAGAGCTTTAATCACTAATTTTCACATTACAAGTTTAAGTTGGGAGGTAGACAAAACAAGAATTTACTTGGAATAGCAAGAATGCTACTAGGTAGGTATGGTGGACACAAATGGCATGGATTTTGGTTTAAAGGAGTTGGAAGCACGAGAAGAATACCCTCTCAGTACAGGTTGGCTAGCAAGACTGGGTAGCAAGTATAAGAGTTGAAGGAAACAAACAAACATACAAGTGATAAAGACAAACATGCAATCTTACTTGGAAGCACAAAATATCTTAACTAGAGAATACTAGACTTATGAGCATATCAAGAAAGAAAGATGATGAAATTATTTTTCTATAGAGTACTTCTATCTTTTCTTTTCAACTCTCAAAAAGGTGTTGCTACTGACCGAGCCAGGTTTGCCAAAACCAACTAAATTAACTCAATGATCCCAAAGTGCTACCAATACTAACAACAAGATCAATCATATAACCACGAATTGAAAACTAACATAAGCTATGCAAAAGAGTGAATGATAGAACTTCTCATTAATATTCAATAACGGAAACTCACACCAAGGGATACATATCTAACGAGAGAGGGGACACTTCCATAATGCAGACCATACTACAAAATAACTCCTCTATTCATGATATGACTCTACTAATAAGGTAAAAAGATAGAAGATAGTGATATGATACCGCGGCACTCCCCCAAGCTTGGAACAAACCAATGGGATGCCAAACCTAATGAAGAATTACTCCTTCGGTGGTGGTGGGGTCTTCTCATCTTCGTCCGTCTTCCAGGGTAAAGGCTTCCCATCAACAAAGGACATCGTGGTTTCCAACATCCTGAAACTTGCAGCAGCACTTATGCGTTTAAATCTAGCCTCATACTCACAGTTTTGATTTTGAACATCATAGAACTGTGCTTGCAGTTCGTTGGTTGTTTGGCGGAGTGAGAGGACTTCGTCTTTAAGTTCAGCAGTCTCCTTTTGGTGCTCGGTGATGAGTTCGGAGCAAATCTTATGGATGAGATCCACTTCACACTCCACCATCTTCCTGTACCTAAAGACTTCTTGCTCTAGTGCTTCCATCCTGTCCTCTAGACTTCCTTCACCTTTAGGGCCTTGAACCTCTTTAATTCGGACCTCCCCACCTTCGAGCAACAACTCCTTGGGATGAATCTTCAATTCTCTCATGTATGGGTTGACGATATCTTCTAAGGAATCTCCCTTGGATGATCCAGAGGAAGACATTGTGGCTCCAAATCTGGGATTCTACCTGGCAGAAACAGATCGAAACAAAAACATGACGAAAACACGATATGCGTACCCCGGAAGATCCAGGGGGTTATATATTACGGAGTTTCACATCAAAAGGAAGGTACTGGGGGAAAACGAGTCGGAGGCGGAGTCCTAGGTGGCCTCACCACCTGGTGGCGCGGCCAGGGGTGGGCCCGCGCCATGGGGTGGTGTGGGCCATCCCGGCTCCGGTTCCATCCCTTTTTCGCTTCGAAACTTTCCTTATTGACTGAAAACTGCAAAAATATAGTTGTATTGTATTTTCACGGAACTTTTCTTACCAGAACTGTTACCTACATGAAAACAGACTCTGCAGGTCCCTGAATTTGGTCCTCAATGAATTTCTCTGGAGTTATAACTTGAAAGGCATCAACATCTTCATTGTAAGAATCTCCATCAATATAGTGTTTGAGTCGCTGTCTGTTCACTACTTGTGTAGTATTATCTTTTAGAGAAGAAATTTTTATTGCTCCTGAACGGTATACTTCTTCAATGATGAAAGGTCCTTCCCATTTTGATACTAGCTTACCTGCAAAAAATCTGAGACGAGACCTATACAATAGAACTTTCTCACCAACATGAAACTCTCTCTTAAGTATTCACTTGTCATGCCATCTTTTAACTTTTTCCTTAAAGAGCCTAGCATTCTGATAGGCTTCACTCCTCCATTCATCTAAAGAACTTAAGTCAAATAATATTTTCTCACCAGCGAGCTTACAATCTCTATTTAGTTCTTTCACTGCCCAGTAAGCTTTGTGTTCTAATTCTAAGGGTAGGTGGCAAGCTTTCCCATAAACCATTTTATAAGGAGACATTCCCATAGGATTTTTGTAAGCAGTTCTATAAGACCATAAAGCATCATTCAACTTCTTAGCCCAGTTTTTTCTAGACCTATTAACAGTATTTTGCAAGATAGATTTAATTTCTCTATTTGATAACTCTACTTGCCCGCTAGTCTGGGGGTGATAAGCTGAAGCAATTCTATGATTAACATCATATTTAGCGAGGGTCTTCCTAAAACCGCCATGAATGAAATGAGAACCCCCATCAGTCATGAGATACCGAGGCACTCCAAACCTAGGAAAGATAACGTCCTTAAGCATTTTTAGAGAGGTTTCCCCGTCAGCACTTTTCGTAGGAATGGCTTCTACCCACTTAGTAACATAATCAACGGCAACAAGAATATGAGTGTAACCCTTCGAAGGAGGGAAAGGACCCATAAAGTCGAATTCCCAACAATCAAAAGGTTCAATAACTAGAGAGTAGTTCATAGGCATTTCATTGCGTCTAGAAATATTACCAACACGCTGGCATTCATCACAAGATAAAACAAATTTTCTTGCATCTTTAAAAAGGGTAGGCCAGTAGAAACCTGATTGTAGTACCTTTTGTGCGGTTCTATCTCCTGCATGATGTCTTCCATAGGCGCTACCATGACATTTATGCAATATCTCTTTTTGTTCATATTCGGGAACACATCTTCGCATAATACCATCAACCCCTTCTTTGTATAAGTGTGGGTCATGAAGGAAATATGCCCTAGAGGCAATCATAGAGATGATTGTATTTCATGTGTATCCATGAGTTATTATAATGTTCCTTGAATATCCATATACCAGGCAACTTGTATTGATTGGCAATTATGTGAATTGTTTGTGAAACTCTTTACTTGTATGGTTATCTAATAATTGTCCCTAGTCGGAGTTCATGCGAGGACACACGTGAATATTAGACTAGCACATCGATTGGTTGATGACTATGTTTCACAAGTCAGTGACATGGAGATGTCAAACCAATGATGTGGACACATGTTATGAACATGGGGTTGGACTGACCCAACATGAGACTAGCAATAATACTTGCAGCTCTCTCTACACATCGTGTACGTTTTGTCCTCAGACCTGAGATTGTCGCATGTACTTGAGATGTGGATCGACCTACTTTGGGGCTATCAAACACTACTCCGTAACTGGGTAGTTATAAAGGTAGCTTTCGGGTTTGTCCTGATACATGCTGCAAGGCATCGGTCAATCAAGATGGGATTTGCCCCTCTCTACTTGAGAGAGATATCTCTAGGCCCCTCGAGTGATCGGATCCAGAAATGCATGGCCGTGCTACATATGGTTAAGAGTTAACCTAGTAAAGGGATTCTGAATCACAGTATCGAGAAAGAGAGGTCAGCTTAGAGCTAGACCAAATATCGTGAGGCAAAGGGAAAGACATGTACTCAACCTTGTGATGGTTCGTCCGAATGATCTTTATATGCGTTTAGGAGTTGGCACGTCTTGCTAGAGGCCGCTACCAACTATTGACGGAGTAAGTGTACTCGCGTCATGTCTATACGTGTATGAACCTATAGGGTCACACACTTTAGGGGCTGGAAGCCTAATGAGGATTGGATCCGAATTAGACCAGGCTTAGGCTGCTAATGGGCTGCTAATGTAGAAGCCCACCAGGGATGCCTATATAAGAGAGTGAGGCGAGCTGAAAAAGGGTGCATTCCACCCAGCCGCCACTCCTCTTCCGCCTGTGTTGCACGCGCAGACCTAGCAGTCTGGCATGTGACGGCTTCCACTCCGGACGTGTGGATACCTCGGAGGTGCTGCATCTGTAGCACTTGGACGAGCCGTGCAAAGGGGAGCTGCTCGTGGGACGAGGACGAGGAGGAGACATAGAACATCTACACTGCCGCAACGTGCTTCATCGAGTTCCGCACCTGCGCGTCTAGCGGTAATCCCGTGATCTATGACAATAGTATTCCTGGTTGACGCGGTAGAAAATTTTGATTTTACGCTAGTGTAGCCTACGCATTACCCTTCAGTGGTATCAGAGCCGATGCTATTCAGTCATAGGTTCAGGAAGTTTGCATATGGTGATATGTAGATTGATATGAATGATATGATCGTTTGTATGGCGGTGTTTCTGGATTGATCTATGATCTTACTTTCCGTGATCGTGATTCTAAGGTCGTCGAACGACTTACCGCTACCGGTCGGTTTCCGCCATCGGGGTAGATAGTGACAGATAAATCCTTCTGAATCACGCGAAGATCAATATGATTGATCGAATTGGGAATAAGATCTGAATCGACGTACCGTGATCAAAGGAGTTTGGTCGAATCGGAACTATGGTCGGTTTATGGTAAATTTGATTTGCCGATCAAAATCCTTAAAGGTACCGCGAGGGGCGCTGCCCCTTAGAACCCCACAGGGGGGAGACCCCCTAGACCCCCCTTAGTCGTAGCCCCCTTTTTTTATCTCGTTAAGGTTCATAGGTGGTACGATTTCACATGATCCGGTAGAATGCGATTCTATGCACAACTTGTTTTTGCAGGATTTATGTGATCAGTATGGCCCAAAAATGTATGTGATGCATGTATGTATTTTTCATGACCTGCGTGTCGTGAGTTGGGCAACACGGCTGGAGCCATATGTGTTGTCAATTATTGTAATGGCCTGCGTGCCAACTTGTGATGATCCCAATACCATGTAATTTTGATTACTAGATGTTAGGAGTAATAGCTTGTATTAGTTCTTGGAGAACTCATCACTTGGAGGATGGCTCGCATAGAGCATGAAGATGGAGATAATCATGGTGGACAGGTTCTATGGCGATGGAGATCACCATGAGAAAATGGTCCATACTGTATCACATCTATGTGAATGCTATTCTTATACGTTTTACTACTATGCATGCTTAGATGATAGAAGTAGAACGATCCCTCACAAATTTTAAGTTAAACCATGCCCTCCCAACCAAACCTTGCACCATCCTATGCCCTGTACAATCGATGGTGGGTCTATGAAATTAGGGTGCCACAGTTTTCCTTGGCTGGATGGGTTTGTATCGGATACCTACACGCATAAGGGTTGGTGAGCTTAAAAAGGTCATCTTAACAGTTAAGGACCTTGGGGCATAAAGGTTGGGCGCCTAGTTTTGACATAGAGATGTCACCCAACAACAAGAGTCATATGTGATATGATTAGCAAAGGTTGCTTACCGATTTACCTTGTCTTCTAGCAGTGATGCTAAAGCTCACTAGTCGACTTGTTAATTGTGGATCTTGAATCACTTAGTATCAATAGAGGGATGTTGATTTAAGTGGGAGTATATGCTATTAAATTGTTTAATATGTTTTACTCTTTCATGGTTACATGGCTTAGTATTTTGCATATTTTTTTTTGTAGATCAATGGCACCGAACAATTCATCACCTTTTGCTTTGCGTTCGATTCTTGAAAAGGATAAACTAAATGGAACAAACTATTCGGACTGGGTCCGTAACCTGAGAATTGTTCTCAGGGCTGAGAAAAAGGAAACTGTTCTGGATACCCCAATCCCGGATGAACCTGCTGATAATGCAACTGCTACCCTTAAGAATGCCTACAAGAAAGCATGTGATGAATCTCTTGAGGTTAGTTGTCTTATGCTTGCATGCATGGAACCTGATCTTCAAAAGCAGTTTGAGGATCAGGAAGCGTACGATATGATCGTTGCGCTTAAGGACATGTTCCAGACTCAGGCTAGGACTGAGAGGTACAATGTCGCTAAGTCCTTTGTGGAATGCAAGCTGGCAGAGGGAGCAGCTGTAGGCCCCCATGTGATCAAAATGGTTGGTTACAGTCAGACTTTGGAAAAGCTTGGTTTTCCATTAGGCCAAGAGTTGGCCACTGATTTCAATTTGGCATCTCTTCCATCTAGCTATGGGCATTTCATTTCGAACTACCATATGCATGGGGTGGAGAGGGGCCTTAATGAATTATGTGGGATGCTGAAAATAGCAGAATGTGACATTAAGAAGTGTGCAGGGCATAGCCATGTGATGGCTGTGCAGAACAAGCCTAGCTTCAAGAAAAAGGGCGCTTCTTGGCATAAGAAGAAGGGCAAGGCTAAGGATACGATCCCTAAGCCAAACCCTGCACCCAAGCAAAAGGCTGGTCCTGCAGGAGACACCGAATGTTTCTTTTGTCACGAATATGGCCACTGGAAGAGAAACTGCAACAAGTACCAGGCTTCTTTGAAGAAGAGTGGCAGTAAGAGTACTTCCCACTCAGGTACGCTTGTTGTAAATGTTGTGGACGTTTTTCTCGCAGATTCTTATGTTAACTCTTGGGTATTTGATACCGGATTGGTTGCTCATATTTGCAATTCGATGCAGGGGCTAATAAGGACTAGAGAAGTGCAGAAAGGCGAAGTGGATTTTCGCGTCGGAAATAAAGCAAGGGTTGCTGCATTGTTCGTCGGCGTCATGCAACTTCACCTTCCGTCAGGATTTATCATGGAGTTGAATAATTGTTATTACATTCCTAGTATGGGTCGAAACATTTTATCACCTTCATGTTTGATGAGGGATGGTTATTCATTCGCGAGTACAAACAATGGTTGTGTAATCTCTAAGAATGCTATGTTTGTGGCTGATGCTCCCATTGTGAATCGGTTATTTATTTTAAATCTTGATAATGCATGTGTTTACAATGTTAGTGCTAAAAGGCTTCGGCCAAATGATTTGAGTCCTACCTATCTATGGCATTGTCGTTTGGGGCATATAAGTGAAAAGCGCATGAAGAAGCTCCATGGTGATGGTCTTCTAACTTCGTTTGATTTTGAATCATACGAGACATGTCAAGCTTGTTTACTTGGAAATATGACCAAGACGCCTTTTACGGGGTTTCCCGAGAGAGCGACAGACTTGTTGGAACTCATACATACTGATGTATGTGGACCAATGAGCACGACAGCCAGAGGAGGATATCACTACTTCATTACTTTCACTGATGATTTCAGTAGATATGGCTATGTCTACTTGATGAAGCATAAGTCTGAAACTTTTGAAAAGTTCAAAGAGTTTCAAAATGAGGTAGAGAATCAACGTGGCAAGAAAATAAAGGCCTTGCGATCTGATCGCGGAGGTGAATATTTGAGTCACGAGTTTAGCAATCATCTTAAGAGTTGCGGAATTGTTCCACAGCTCACGCCACCCGGAACGCCTCAAAGAAACGGGGTCTCTGAACGGCGTAATCGAACTTTGTTGGACATGGTTCGATCGATGATGAGCCAGTCGGATTTACCATTATCATTTTGGGGTTACGCGCTAGAAACAGCAGCTTTCACACTAAACAGGGTACCATCTAAATCCGTAGTTAAGACACCATATGAGATGTGGACTGGAAAGAATCCCAGTTTGTCTTTTCTAAAGATTTGGGGTTGTGATGCATTTGTCAAGCGACTTCAGTCGGACAAGCTAACACCCAAATCGGATAAGTGCATTTTTGTGGGATACCCAAGGGAAACCTTAGGGTATTACTTCTACAACCGAGAAGAGGGCAAAGTGTTTGTCGCTCGTAGCGGTGTTTTCCTAGAGAAAGAGTTTCTCACAAAGGGAACAAGTGGAAGGTCGGTGCGACTTGAAGAAATTCAAGATGAGCCAGTCGGGGATGCTTCTACAAGTGATGCTATTGTAGCAAAACAAGTTGAGGAACCCGTGGCAATAGAAGCACCACAGCCACGAAGGTCGGCGAGGCTCCACGAAGCGCGAGAGTTATTATTGTTAGACAATGATGAGCCTGCGACCTATGCAGAAGCAATGGTGGACCCAGACTCTGAGAAATGGCTGATTGCCATGAGATCCGAGATAGAGTCCATGGGAGACAATCAAGTTTGGAACTTGGTTGACCTGCCTGATGGTTTTAAAGCCATCGAGTGCAAGTGGATCTATAAGAAGAAGATTGATATGGATGGAAATGTTCACATCCATAAAGCTCGACTTGTTGCAAAAGTTTTTCGACAAGTTCAAGGAGTTGACTACGACGAGACTTTCTCGCCCGTAGCGATGCTTAAATCTATACGGATCATTCTAGCCATTGCTGCACATTTCGATTATGAGATATGGAAGATGGATGTCAAGACGGCTTTCTTAAATGGAATCCTTTCTGAGGACGTGTATATGATGCAGCCCGAAGGTTTTGTCGATCCAAACAATGCTGGAAAGGTATGCAAACTTCAAAAGTCTATTTATGGGCTGAAGCAAGCATCTCGGAGTTGGAACATTCGATTTGATGAAGTTGTAAAGGAGTTTGGCTTCACCAAAAACGAACAAGAACCTTGTGTGTATAAGAAAGAAAATGGGAAATCACTTGTGTTTCTAATCTTATATGTGGATGACATATTATTGATTGGAAATGACATTCCTATGCTCGAGTCTGTTAAGACCTCATTGAAAAATAGTTTTTCTATGAAGGACTTGGGAGAAGCGGCATATATTCTGGGTATCAAGATCTATAGAGATAGATCAAGGAGGCTAATTGGATTAAGCCAGAGTACGTACATTAACAAAGTGTTGAAACAGTTCAGCATGGAAGAGGCTAAGAAGGGGTTCTTGCCTATGTCTCATGGCATTAAACTCAGCAAGACTCAGTGTCCTTCGACCACTGATGAGCGAGAACGCATGAGTAGGGTTCCATATGCTTCGGCTATTGGATCCATCATGTATGCAATGACATGTACTCGCCCAGATGTTTCCTATGCTCTAAGTGTTACGAGCAGATACCAGGCTGATCCAGGTGAGATTCACTGGACAGCGGTAAAGAATATCCTTAAGTACTTGAGAAGGACTAAGGATATGTTCCTAGTTTATGGAGGTGAGGTTGAACTCAGTGTAAAGGGTTACACAGATGCGAGTTACCTTAATGACTCAGATGACTCGAAATCACAATCAGGTTATGTGTTTGTCATGAATGGTGGTGCTGTGAGCTGGAAAAGTTCCAAGCAAGATACAATGGCCTCCTCTTCAACAGAAGCTGAATATATTGCTGCCTCGGAGGCTGCAAAGGAAGCTGTTTGGATTAGGAATTTCCTGATCGCTCTTGGTGTGGTTCAGGGCTCGTCCAATCCCTTGGACGTTTATTGTGACAACAATGGTGCTATTGCACAAGCCAAAGAACCTAGACAGCACCAGAAGAACAAACATATTCGCATGCGCTACCATCTGATTCGTGAGTTCATTGATGAAGGTAGTGTCATGTTATGCAAAATACATACGGACTCAAATGTTGTTGATCCCTTGACTAAGCCACTCCCGCAGCCTGCGCATGAAGCGCACACAAGAGCAATAGGTATTAGATACTGTCTAGATTGACTCTAGTGCAAGTGGGAGACTAAAGGAAATATGCCCTAGAGGCAATCATAGAGATGATTGTATTTCATGTGTATCCATGAGTTATTATAATGTTCCTTGAATATCCATAGACCAGGCAACTTGTATTGATTGGCAATTATGTGAATTGTTTGTGAAACTCTTTACTTGTATGGTTATCTAATAATTGTCCCTAGTCGGAGTTCATGCGAGGACACACGTGAATATTAGACTAGCACATCGATTGGTTGATGACTATGTTTCACAAGTCAGTGACATGGAGATGTCAAACCAATGATGTGGACACATGTTATGAACATGGGGTTGGACTGACCCAACATGAGACTAGCAATAATACTTGCAGCTCTCTCTACACATCGTGTACGTTTTGTCCTCAGACCTGAGATTGTCGCATGTACTTGAGATGTGGATCGACCTACTTTGGGGCTATCAAACACTACTCCGTAACTGGGTAGTTATAAAGGTAGCTTTCGGGTTTGTCCTGATACATGCTGCAAGGCATCGGTCAATCAAGATGGGATTTGCCCCTCTCTACTTGAGAGAGATATCTCTAGGCCCCTCGAGTGATCGGATCCAGAAATGCATGGTCGTGCTACATATGGTTAAGAGTTAACCTAGTAAAGGGATTCTGAATCACAGTATCGAGAAAGAGAGGTCAGCTTAGAGCTAGACCAAATATCGTGAGGCAAAGGGAAAGACATGTACTCAACCTTGTGATGGTTCGTCCGAATGATCTTTATATGCGTTTAGGAGTTGGCACGTCTTGCTAGAGGCCGCTACCAACTATTGACGGAGTAAGTGTACTCGCGTCATGTCTATACGTGTATGAACCTATAGGGTCACACACTTTAGGGGCTGGAAGCCTAATGAGGATTGGATCCGAATTAGACCAGGCTTAGGCTGCTAATGGGCTGCTAATGTAGAAGCCCACCAGGGATGCCTATATAAGAGAGTGAGGCGAGCTGAAAAAGGGTGCATTCCACCCAGCCGCCACTCCTCTTCCGCCTGTGTTGCACGCGCAGACCTAGCAGTCTGGCGTGTGACGGCTTCCACTCCGGACGTGTGGATACCTCGGAGGTGCTGCATCTGTAGCACTTGGACGAGCCACGCAAAGGGGAGCTGCTCGTGGGACGAGGACGAGGAGGAGACGTAGAACATCTACACTGCCGCAACGTGCTTCATCGAGTTCCGCACCTGCGCGTCTAGCAGTAATCCCGTGATCTATGACAATAGTATTCCTGGTTGACGCGGTAGAAAATTTTGATTTTACGCTAGTGTAGCCTACCCGTTACCCTTCAGGTCATCCCAAAAATAATGCCTCAAATCATAAAAGAACTTTCTTCTTTGCTGAGCTGTAAAAGTTGGAGGCAAATACTTGGAGACAATAAAGTTAGCATAATCAGCATACCCTGGGCTTCCTCGCGAGCTCACCCATACTGCGGCTAACTGTTCATTTGGGAAACTATCATTAACAGGCATAGGATCAAAAGAGATGTTTTCCAAACGAGATAAATTATTAGCTACAGGGTTTTGAGCACCCTTCCTGTCTACTATGTGTAGATCAAACTCTTGTAAAAGCAGTACCCATCTAATAAGTCTAGGCTTAGCATCCTTCTTCATCATAAGATATTTAATAGCAGCATGATCGGTGTGAATGCTTACTTTTGAGTCCATAATATAGGGCCTAAACTTATCACAGGCAAAAACAACAACTAGAAATTCCTTTTTAGTAGTGGCATAATTCCTTTGAGCAACGACTAGAGTCTTACTAGCATAATGAATAACGTTTAACTTTTTATCAATATGTTGCCTAAGGACAGCCCCTACAGCAAAATCACTAGCATCACACATTATTTCAAAGGGTAAACTCCAATCAGGTGGTTGAACAATAGGGGCTGTCGTTAAAGCCTTCTTAAGATTTTCAAAAGCTTCCCTACAATCATCATCAAAAACAAAAGGTACATCTTTTTGAAGAAGATTAGTGAGAGGTTTTGATATCCTAGATAAGTCTTTAATAAACCTCCTATAGAAACCAGCATGACCAAGGATACTACGAATACCTTTGATGTCTCTTGGACATGGCATCTTCTCAATTGCCTCAACCTTAGCTCTATCAACTTCTATGCCTCTTTCAGAAACTTTATGCCCAAGAACAATCCCTTCATTAACCATGAAGTGGCATTTCTCCCAATTAAGAACAAGATTAGTTTCTTCACATCTCTGCAAAACTTTATCAAGGTTGTGCAGACAATTATCAAAAGAAGTTCCATAGATAGAAAAGTCATCCATGAACACTTCTACAATCTCCTCACAAAAACCATGAAAGATAGCAGACATGCACCTTTGGAAAGTAGCAGGAGCATTACATAAACCAAAAGGCATACGTCTATAAGCATAAGTTCCATAAGGGCAAGTAAAAGTAGTTTTTTCTTGATCTTGTTGTTTAACAGCAATTTGAGAGAAACCAGAATAACCATCAAGAAAAAATGGGTCTTTTTAGACAACCTTTCCAACATTTGATCAATAAAAGGAAGCGGGTAGTGATCTTTCTTAGTAACTTTATTGACTTTCCTAAAATCAATGCACATCCTATAGCGTACCACTTTTCTTTGAGGAATAAGCTCATCATTATCATTAGGGACAATGGTAATACCTCCCTATTTAGGAACACAATGAACAGGACTAACCCATTCACTATCAGCAATAGGGTAAATAATACCAGCATCAAGGAGTTTCAATACCTCATTCCTTACCACTTCCTTCATCCTAGGATTTAAACGTCGTTGGTGCTCCACTACCGGCTTTGCATCTGGTTCTATGTTGATAGATTGCTGACATATAGTAGGTGAAATCCCTTTTAAATCATCCAGAGTGTAGCCCATAGCTCCTCGATGTTTCCTCAAAACTTCCAATAACCTTTCTTCTTCCTTCCCTGAAAGTTTAGCGCTAACAATAATAGGATATATCTTTTTATCATCAATATAAGCATATTTAAGATCATCATGGAGAGGTTTTAGATCGAAAACAGGATCCTTTTTAGGTGGCATCGTGGTACCCAAGTCTTCTACAGGCAAGTCGTGCTTAAGCATCATAGGTTGATCACGGAGAATCCTGTCAATCTCATTCCTTTCTTCCATGAAGATTTCACTTTCATGATCTTCCATAAATTGCTGAAAAGCATTGTTAGGAGCAAGAGAAATAGAAGCAAGTTGTTCAACCCTGAAATCCTCATTATGGGTTTCCTCTTCGCAAGGTTCTTTAGCAAATTTTGAAAAATTAAACTCATAAGATTCCCCATTGAACTTAGTCAAGATTTCTCCCTCTTGCAATCAATAATAGCTCCACAAGTACTTAAGAAAGGTCTACCAAAAATGATTGGGTAGGTTTTACTAGCAGCCGAACCAAGTACTAGAAAATCAGCAGGGTACTTAATCTTACCACAAAGAACTTCCACGTCTCGTACAATACCAATTGGAGATATGGTCTCTCTATTAGCAAGGTGAATAACCACATCAATCCAACTCGCAAGGACTGATTTCATGCATAATTTCTCTGTAAAGCTCATAAAGAATAGCACTAGAACTTGCACCAATATCACATAAACCATAAGAGAAATGATCACCAATTCTAACAGAAAGCACAAGAACACTAGCCTTTTTAGTTTGGGATGTGAAACAATATTAGAAGCATCCTCACAAAAGACTATGTGCCCATCTTCTACGCTTTTAGTGGCAAGGTCTTTCACTATTGCTACCACAGGTTCAATGTTTATTTGTTCATCAGGTTTTATAGTTCTTTTTTCACTTTTGGTGATTACATTAGTTATCATAGGATGGTCCTTTACCTTTTCGGGGAAGGGAATCTTCTCGATATAAGGTTCGGGTAAGATGGGATCAATAATGCAATACTCAGCACTTCCAATAGGAGCATAGTCAACAATATCTTTGTAAGGTGCATGGTATTTGTTCCATCCCCTTTTTGGAATTTCGATATAGGAAGCTAAAGCTCTAAAGCAATTCGTAATAACTTGCAAATCAAGACCATAAATATTACTAATATTTCGAAAGTCATCAGTTCCCATAAAAGATCCAATGCATTCATAATCATAATTTATACCTGACTTTCTACCTTTGTCATTCTCCCAAGCTTCAGCATTGTCTTGAATACGATCCAGAAGATCCCATTTAGCTTCTTCTTCCATGCAAGTGAATGATCCAGCACAAGAAGCATCCAATAAATCTTTATCATGTGGAGGGAGCCTTGCATAAAAGTTATTGATAATAATATTGTTGGGGAGCTCATGAATGGGACATTTGAGCATTAGTAACTTCAGTCTCCCCCAAGCTTGAGCTGTACTCTCTCCATCAAGAGGCCAAAAGTTGTATATTTGATTCCGAACTTTATGAATCTCACTAGGAGGATAAAACTTTGAATAAAAGAGAGGCACTATTTCCTCCCATTCCAGAGCTTGACCATTCTTCAGCAGCTTATACCAGTCCTCAGCTCTTCCTTTCAGTGATAATGAGAATAACTTCTTCTTAACTTGATCTGTAGTAATACCTACACACTTGAACAACCCGCATAATTCGTGTATAAAGAGTAAATGATCGTGTATAAATAATTCTTGTAGGTATTTTGAAAACATCATTCTCAGCAGGTGGTGGCTTATCTACTACCTTAGCAGTGGTAGTAGCATTACCAAAAAAGAAACTCAGCGAATTATCCATAACCAAAATAAAGCAACTAGCATAAGTAAACAATACTCACAGTAGAAGTTTCCTTTACCAGTTACACTCTCCAATAGCGCTTCACTCCCCGGCAACGGCGCCAGAAAATAGTCTTGATGACCCACAAGTATAGGGGGTGTATCACAGTATTTTCGATAAGTAAGAGTGTTGAACCCAGCGAGGAGCAGAAGGTGCTGGCTAGTGGTATGGATCAGGAATTCTCTGCAAATACTTAGCAAACGGATTTTTAGGGGTTTTTGATAAAGCAAGTAAACAAAGTACGAGTAAATAAAAGATAGTAGGAATAAATGCAGCAAGTGTCCCAATCCTTTATGCAGCAAAGGACAAGCTGGTTGTATTTCTATAGATGACCAAACGTTCTCGAGGACGTGTGAAGACTGTCAAGTGCTTTCGCTTCATATAGTCGATTAATCTTTTTTAGCTTGCTAAGTGTTGTGTGGATGAACCTGTGCTAATGTACCGCCCCATCCAAGACTAATACATACTTGTGATTATACCCCTTGCAAACATCCATAAGTATAAGAAAGTAATTAAGGTAGAAACCTAACCACGGCTTTAAACTCTAAGACCCTTACGTCCCTTGTGCAATGGTTTTCTAACGGGGGTTCAGGTTTCTGTCACTCCAGCAACCCCTACGATTAGTAGCCAAATACACAATGCATTCCCCTAGGCCCATATAGGTGAAGTGTCATGTAGTCAACGTTCACATGACACCACTAGAAGAAGTACACCACAACTTAAATAACAATCTATTGAATCTTTCTCAACGCAACTCCACTACTAACAATAAGACTTCTCACATGTCCTCAAGAACAAAACGAACTACTCACAAGACATCATATGGATCATGATCAGAGATGGAATAATGATGTATAACAATCTGAACATAAACAATAATTCAATGGTTCACTCAATAGCATCACCTACAAAGAGTAATCAGCACCGGGAAAGTTTCCCTATGAACTATGCAAGATTCAACACAATTGTTATAGCAATATGGAGATGGTGATGAGGGTGTTGATGGTGATGATGGTGGTGATGATGGTGCTGATGATCCCGATGAAGTCCAGCTTGATGGTGGTGTTGATGGCGACGATCTTCCCTCTCCGGGAAGGAATTCCCCCGGCAGAAATCTGTCTGCTGGAGAGATCTTTCTCTCTCGGTGTTTTCCGCCCCGCAGAGGCGGCGGAATCTTTCTGTGGTCGCTCCCCGAGTCTTAGGGTTTTGTGGGGATGATATACGCCAGAGGAGAGAGGCTGGAGTGGGCCAGGGCGGCCACACCACCTCCAGGCGCGGCCTAGGCCTACCCGCGCCATGGGGTGGTGTGGGCCCCCTGTGGCCCACCTCCACTCCATCTTCTGGCATCCTGAGTCTTCTGGAAAAATAGGATTTTCCGTATATTTTCCCGGATTTTCTGATCTTCGCGAATTTTGCCTCCAAACAACACCTTTTCCATCAGAATCCTGACTGCAGCGGTCCATGCTCCAAAAGTCATCACCATGCAAAAATAGATGAAATAACATAAGTATCACCTCTCAATATGAAATATATCAATGAATAATAGTGAATTAAGACATAGAATAGTGATGCAAAATGGACGTATCAGAAACATTATTACCTTACAACTTCGAGTGAGTGTTATTATCTTGTACACATTCTATTTCACTTACTCGATGTTAAGTTTATAATTGATGAGTTATGCATGCGCAGATTTTATTGTATTCTGCTAATCATTCAACCTGACAATGGAGTAGTACAAGTCATGGACTCTAAGCGTAAACCCCTTGAGAAGTGGGAACCCATGCAGGATATGCTCCAGCGGTAATTTCAGTCATTATGACACTATATCAGCAACTTTCGTTCATTTACATGCATCAAGTAATTAATAACTCATTTCATTCATTTTCTTTGCTGGGCAGCGCTTGGAAACGATTCACCAACAAGGATAAGGGTGCCTGAAAAGAGAAGCTTACATTTAAACCACTAAATGTAAGTACTACTAGCTAGATCCGTGCATCTCTTTGATTCTAGTTTCGATACCATTATCATGCTTAATTATTATTATTTTAATTGAACTTTGTTCTCGTAAAGTGTCTGAGGCAGCCAGATGGAAATAACTTATGTGGATACTATGTCTGCGAGTTCATTCGTCAGACGACCTGTAAGAAGGGCAGAAACTTAGAACAACTTCAAGTACATAAACAATATTCAGATTTTTATTATTACCATCAATTGCGTTTAGTTTCATTCATATATGTTGACTCATTCTTTTAAATTAGATCAAACGGTTGCTGGACAATCTTCTACCAAAGGATCACATACAAGCAATCCAAGAGGAAATTGCGGGATTCTTAGATGTAGAGGTCCTAGATACAAAAGAAGAATACTATCGGAAGATTATGATAATGTAATAGGGATCATACAAGACTTTATATTGTATATATGCATGAATGTAATATATTTGATACTTGCTGTGTAATATAATCGGGAGATGTTTTGTAATATAATGGTTCCCTTAAGATAGATGACGCTTACCCCAGCACTATGGTGTGAGAGACATAACATGATGTCCCTCAAATCCACATCATGCCTCCATGCGAATCCACTTTCGGTAACATCAACCTCGCACCATCTACTATGAGGACGAGCATTCCTCACAACATAGTGCTGGGGTAAGTGTCACAAAATAAATGCTGCCCAAAACACAAAAAGGAAATACATTAAGGGGAAACAAAATAAATGAAAAATATACAAAAAAATCTCTTCCGCAGCACAAAAAATGCCAAAATGCTGCCGCGACAGAGACGCATAGATCCCGGTTCATATTACGAACCGGGAAAAATGCCCCTCCCCCCTTGCGACAGCCAGCGGCCACGTGGACCGCCATGTTGTCTCGGTTCGCAGTCCAACCGGGACTAAAGGGTTGGGGCTTTAGTCCCAAATTGCCCCGTCCCGGTTGGGCAACCGGTACTAAAGCCCCTTACAAACCAGGACAAAAGGCTCTGTTTCTACTAGTGGAAGCAAAAAAACGGTTCGTTCCAGAAATAGAACGTCCCGCCGGAGACCTCACCGGAGACCTCGTCGGAGACCATGCAGCAAAAAATTATGCTAATGAAGCAAAAAACGACTTCGCCGGAGACATCGTCGGAAAAAACTCGCCGGTGACTCTCGCCCAAGACCTTGAAACAAAAAGTTGACAATGTTGTAGCAAAACCACAAGACGGTTGTAGCAGCAAAGTTCTTCTAATGTAGCAAAAAACTAACTTCGCCGGAGACATCGCTGGAGACTCTCGCCCGAAAACATCGCCAGACACCTCGTAGCAAAAACTTTGCACAATTGTAGCAGAACC
This sequence comes from Avena eriantha, assembly GCA_910589775.1. NCBI lineage: Eukaryota > Viridiplantae > Streptophyta > Magnoliopsida > Poales > Poaceae > Avena > Avena eriantha. The sequence continues at coordinate 32,043,012 of OU342745.1, forward strand.
TCAAAACTACTGTAGCAAAAACCATTATGGTATGTAGCAAATTCCCATCCCAACAAAAAATCTCTAAAATGCAAAATCCAGAGTAGCAAATCCAGGGGCCCTCGATAGAAACAATCAAAGCCTTCGGTACCCAATCCACCCTTCGTCGGTAGCAAAATCCATCGCAGTAGGTAGCTCGATCTCTAGCACCACCGGCGCCCGCAACACGTAGTTGTGGCAGCGCCACCACCGGAGCCGGTAGAACTAACACCGGTGCGGGCAGCGCCACCACCGACGCAGATAGCAGGCGCCGACAGGACCCCTAGGCGGTGTGGTCCTGCATGGACCTTGGAGGCTCCGGGTGTGGCCGGCCAGAACCACTATGTGAGCCCATCGGGAGGAGCGCGGGGGGGGGGGGCGAGGGTGCGCCGCGGGGGAGGCGCACGGCAGAGCCTCGCGGCGGCGCCATTGACATCCACCATGTGAGCACCATGGGATGGGGTGGGAGTAGGGCGGAGGATGGCCTGGGAATAGAGGACGGCCCGGCAGAGGAGGCTCGCGGCGAAGGAGGAGGCGCTCCGGCGAGAGGAACGGCGGCGGTGCGTCAGGCGGGAGATTGGGGCGGCGCCGGCGTGGTGGCCTAGAAACGGCTCCGCGCATGGTTGGTGGGCGCAGGTGTTCACGAGAGAGGCGATGTTGGTTTGCAACGAAGAGATAAGGTGGGTCCTGTGTAGTGCGTGTCACGGGGGCAGTCGACTCGTCGACCCGGACGATGGGAGTCGGGATCCCTCGGCTGATCCCAATCATTTTCCGTGTATTAATTAGTTGTGCGTATGTGTTCATTATAGACTAATGCAGATTGTTGTAAGCCAATGAGACAATGACAGATGTAGCTATAGCAATGAAGCATCAGCTGCAGGCTGCAGCTAGACCCATGATAAATTGATATGGCCAGAGTAAGACGGATGGAGGCATGGCCGCGCGGGTGAAGCTGCACCCTTAGCTGACTAAGGAATATGGTGATGCGGGGACATGGGGTGAACGATGCACTCGTCAGCGCAGGCCGGTGGCAGTCCATGATGGCCGGCGATACTCCGTGCGGCCCGTGGAGCCTGCCGGCGGCGGGCAGGGGCACTGGGAGGTTCCTAAGGAGAAAATTGAGGGCACACACGAGCTAGCTGCGATCAAAAAATTGACGTGCTATCAAGACCGTAAACCTTTTAATACTCTCTCCGACCCATATTAGTTGACTTGGATTTACCAAGATTCGGATGTATCTAGTACTAAAACATGTCTAGATACATCTGAATCTAGAAAAATTCGAGTCAACTAATATGAATCGGAGGGAGTAATAAAGACTAGCAAAAGTGCCCGTTCATTGTACCGGGAAAGCCTTCTTTATTTCTCCCAAATCTCGTAAGGGCCAAGTCAAGAAGAAGATCATCAAGGACATGGTCGTTGCGCTCGCCAGCATGGCTGCGGGGCTCGTCACCCAAACCTAAAAGAACGGTGGTGTAGGCGGCCTCCGGTGGCCATCGATGGAAAGTGAGCATCCGCTCGGTCGATGTATGTGTTCCCTAGTCCTTTACTGCTAATCTGTGCTAGCCTGTGCCCGTGAGACAAACCGAGAGAGGTGTATGTTACGACAACGATATAGGTGTACGCGAGACACGTTAGAGGTGTATGTGCACGTATTATAAAGATGGTCGAGAGAAGTGCAAGTGGGGCCGAAGGATCGAGAGAAGTGTGCATGGATCCTAATGATCCACATTTAAATTGAAATTAGAAATTAAAGGGAGCAATTTCTTTTTTTTTTTAGGATACTTAAAGTGAGTAACTGAATTGGTTCTTTTGAAATTGAATCCCAGCCGGCCCATGCACGATGATTATGTACAAGCTATGCTAAGAAATTCATGTTAAAGAAAGAAAAAGAGTGAAAGTGTAGCCCAAGAATAACCAGAATGAAATCGAAATCATCCCTTGTGATGCATGACGAATTGCATGGCCTTGGCTTATCTCCCGTGAAACAGTACTGGGCCGGCCGGCCGTACACGACTTGGATAAGTATAGTTCTGACTCTGGAGACCTCAGTCTTGCCTGGCATGTTTTATCTAGGGAGTGACTATTGAACCAACTAGTTGATACCCCGCGCGTTGCTGCGGGAATGAAAGGTGATTTCATAGATGCATAAAATTGAATTATTGGGGTTGCATGCACTTTGCCATGAAAAACACCCTGTGCATGCATGTACATATGGGTGACATTGGCTAGTTGATGTGTGGTGCTGTTCATGTGCAATTTGCACAATTTGAGGTCCATGCGCTTTGCGGAAAAGACTTGTTCGAGCATGTGGTTAAATGGATGACTGAGGTTGATTTATGACATGGACACTCACAAATCGAAAATAGTGGATATAAACATTATGATATTAGATGATACGCCAGGCCTTGCTGCAGGAAATGGTTATGGATTTTTGATGATTATTAGTTTTTCAGATAAAAAAACAATGGTTAGAAACTTGTGACCAAATAATTTCAAGCATTGGCTAGATACTTCTGGACAAATGATTGAGCCATGATCTAGCAAATTTGAAGTCATATATGCACAGTATAAACTCCTTGCATGAAAAATTATTCAAGTCATCTTGATATATCTATGCCATATTATCATGTAAGCGAAAATACAGGAACAAAATACTCCTAAGGTAAATTATCAGCCGTTACATAGTGAAATAGAGGAATATACATTCTTTAGATATGTGAAAACGCCCACCTTTTTAGATCAGGCACTGCGACAAAAAATCATTAATTTGCTGGAAATACAACCTCAGCTAGCTTCCAAGAAAGCCCAAAATCCACTAAAAGTCAGTAGTGTTACCTAGCTGGGATAGAAAAAACATGAGAACCGAATAAGTGATCTGAAAACATAAAAAGTATATAAGTTAGTAGCCTTGTTCTGGTAGTACAAAAAAAGATGCAGATGCATCATATAACATTATAAACTTCAGTATACACGAAATTCTATGTTTAGTATCTAGCATGCTTTATTGTATGTAGGTAGATGTACTGAAATATCCTAGTTTCTATTTTCCCTTTTGTCACTGAAAAATGTTCGGTTCTAAGTATTAATGGTGGTGAGGAAGTGTACAATGTTAATATCAGAACAACTGAGATCTTTTTACCTGGACATTCCATCGAATAGTTGGTAGGGGACCAAACAGGAAGTATCAGACCATGGACACTACCATCATGGACGATGAGGCCATGGCTCTTCATATGAAGAAAATCAAGAACACCAGATTAATCCAGAGAGAGAGAGAGACGCCCAGTGGTGCCTTTACGTGCTATCAGCCATATGCCTAGTCGAGAAGAATGAAGGGATGGTGATGTGCCCAGTTCAGGAGTGAGCATGAGGTGTCGATAGCTGTCGCCGTTTGATGATCAGGACGTAGGGTGCAACCACTCGTAAGCAGCGATGACGACTCTTGGATTGCAAACAGAATGGTGGAATTGCCGGTGGAGGATGTGCTTCCTGGGACATCATGGTCAGGAGATGGATTGAAATAGAGAATCATGAGTGGAGAAGCCAGAGGGGAGGGGCTGAATAAGAGTAGTAAACTACCAGCGAGAGGAGAGGTCATGACTCTTGAATATGTGGACATTAAGTTACTCAATTGCCAATTAGTGGAACGGAACGGAAACGTCTCAGAAACTCCTTCACGTCCCTTTTTCTTCGCAGCAGACGGTGTGCAGACAAGTCAGGTACTCAAAGGAGGTAGAAGGGCCCGAGGGAATTATTTCGTTTTTTCCCTTTTCATAGATAGACTTGGGACTGCATGAGATGAGTGCTGGGCGGCTACACACGATGGATAACTAATGACCGTACATTTGAAATCCGATGGATAGAAATAATTGGGGTGATGTGGACATACCATATTTGAGCTTGCAAACATTAAATGCTCCTTAGTGGGGATGAACTTTATAGATATTATAGATAAGAAGAGGACAGCCGTTAGACTGAAAACTAATGAAAAAGACAGATAAAACTGTCTGTTTTCAGTTAAACAAAACAGACACATTTTCAGCTCAGCATTGAGTTCTGACGACTCATTTCTTAGTCCAGGTTTTCCGCTCCAACAGCTCCACCCGTACAGATAAATGCTTGTCTCGCGTCCAGCTTATCTCTACAGCTCCTTGTAAAGCTTCTCTTTTGCAGCATGTTCCAAGATAAGGTAAACGCACGTCTGCAAAATCCTTATGATGAAGAACTGATGTTCCCAATAAGAGGAAAATGAAAAAACAACCTGATCAGGAGCGGATCATGAAAGAATCCATATATAGGCAAATAATATTGGAGTGCTTCATGTGACTTTGTATCTCCCCTTCACGCTACAGCCGAATGCACCCACCTGAGAATGCTTCAATTGGTTCTTGAAAAGAACTTTGAAAGCTATAACCTGAGTACTCTGTTTCAATAGAAAGTACTCCCTTCGTCCAGAAATAACTGACCTGGGTTTTTCTAGATTCGAATATATCTAGACGCATTTTAGTGTATATAGATACATTCGAATCTAGACAAACTCACGTCAGTTATTTCTGGATGGAGGGAGTAAATATTTCAAGCCTTGGAGTATTGACTTTTATATGAAATAGCTACAAATAAAAGTCAAAAGTAAGCTTCTGGACTGATCATGTGGGTGTCCTATTTCGAAGCATAAAAGGCAAACATGAGGAGGACCAACGATATTTTGTGCCATGCTTAGTCACAAGACAAAAAGATCTCGGCTGTAATTGTTAAACCGTTAGCTATAATAGTGGTCTAATTAGGTCGCAGCAATGCTAACACATAGTTACTTCTAATAAACTGAATAAGGGAACTCCGATACTAAAGGATCCACCAAACTCTTAACTGGTTCACCCTTCGAGAAAGAAGCAACAACTATTTTACTTGAGAGACCAGATAAGCAAAAATAACTAAAGATGGAGACTGAGAACAAAGAAACCTGAAGCTGAGAAACTAAAATGACCGAGGAACACATCACAAGAATCTCAAAAATCAAATCTTGGGATGAATTTATGCCACCCTTGACCTAGAGATCATGTCCAATGTTGTATTATGTGTTGGTTTGATGTCATTTACCCACTTCACTTCAACCAGCAAACTCTCGGGGATGTCCATTTGAGAGACTACTTCCTTGGTAATTTGCTAGGCATCAAAAAATAGATGAGAAACATTAAACACAAGGGGAGGCATTAGACGCAAATAAGAACAAAAGAAATTTTAAAAACAACAGACATGAAAAAATGCATTCTAGTGAAATGATGGAAAACTAACGACCATGACCTAGGAGTGAGCATAATTGAGTCAAGCGCTTCAACTAATGGTTCAACTCACCCTCTCACACCTACCAAATATTCATGTTGTCAATGTCGGAGTTGGTGGTAAAAAATCTTGTCACCCACATTAGTTCTTTCACCAAAATATTTTCAACCATAATTCCATCTCTCGTGCAAAAATTAAACATCTATAATTCAGATAAGCATGCACTAAATAGAAAGCAAGTAACCAAGAAAGGAGAAAAATATATAAAATACTCCGCCTATTGACCAAACAACGGGGTAGCCTCTGCCTCTCCAACTCTCCTTCAACCCTTCTTCTAAGTTCAAATCTACTGCGCATTGCGGATGAAGCAGGCAAGCATATATGCTGAAACAAAAAATGATTTCAAAATGAGGTAGAGAGCTCACCATCGATGAAGGAAATCTTCTACTCTCCCACTCTGTTGCTTTGTTCCCTTTCTTCTGCCATTTCTTTCTCCCACTAAAAACGAAGAGTGAAGAAACAACGCAAAATACTAGCCCAAAAATAGCAACAATGAAAGAACATAACTACACTATGAAGAACAACACTGAGAAAATTGATAAAGAATGAAAATACTTAACTAGACTAAATGATAGAGCATGACTAAATATTAAACACTATATTATGAAGAACAAAAAGAAAAAATGAGAAAGAATGAAAAGGCTGAACCGAACTTAAAATTTATATGCTCACGGTCAACTCTAACCCACTAGAGAACACTGGCTCTTGGATTGTCTTCAGAATCACCAAGAGAGTAACAAGAATGAAATACATAAAACATTTACTATGAAAGTTGAGAAAGAATGAAAAGGCTGAACCAAACTGAAAGGCTGAAGAATGAACACCAAACGATGAATAAAAAAATATTAAAAAAATACTCAAAATACAAACTGAAGGAATAAAGAAGAACTAAGACCGAGAAAGAATGAAAGTGAGGACTGACACTAAACAACTGCAAACTGGATGACAAAAAAATAAATAATTAAGGTGAGGAATGAGATAGAATGAAATAACGAAACTACAGACTAAAGAAAAAAGAAAAAAATGGACTGATATAAACTGAAGAAGAAAACCGTGAACTGAAGACTGATAGATATCAGGATGAAGAAAATAATTAACTGAAAACTCAAAATATGAGGACCGGTAGAAATTAACAAGAGCATTGCATAACTGGATTTTTAAATGCCGAGAAATGAGTGACAAAAAACTCATAATTAAGAAACGAACTGACTGAATAACTAAGTTACTAAGTGAAATGTTAAAGAAATGAGTTATTTGAATCTATGAGAGACTTAAGAAAATTAACTGAGAGATTGAATAAAGAGACTAAACAAAGAGGGACTAGTAACTGAAAAAGAGAAGCTAATTGAGAAAGTAAGTCAGCGAATAACTGAGATACGTGGTACTGAAGAATTAGACAAATGACTCAATAAAAATAACAAGACTGAAAGGAATGAGAAATGAAATAACACATGTTCCTCAGGTGTTGTTGCACATTGTTCCTCTACTCTTTCAGCTACAGATTCAGACTAATTTCCTACCCCCAACACACCTCAAAAATTATATTTTCAGCTCGCACAATAGTTATCAACTAACACAAATGACTGATGGTCTAAGGAACAGATAAAAAAAGAACTTTAAAGTTGCAAAGTGGAACCTTTACTTAATATAAACTAAAAAAAGTACTACCAATGATGCTTAGAGAGTGTTATGGTAGAAATGCGATGAAGGATGGGCTCTCCGCCTGCTTGTTAGTGCATGAAGCGCCGCGGCAATCACAGATTGGGCATGCCATATACTAAGAAACATACTGTATGAAATCATGAACACAAGACAGGTTACAAAGACTGAAATTGTAAGAATATGAAATACGACAAGTCAAAAAATTAATAAATTAATAATAAGAATGAAAAATGACAATAGACATGCATACTGACAACCAAAGACTAAAATCCTTGAATACATAAAAAAATTTACATGATCAATAAGAATGAGAAACGGCATGGCACAAGCATACTGACAGCCGAAGACCGAAACTATTACGAACATAAATTGTATTTCTGGTGTCAATTCTCAAGATCTTAAATTGAGAACCGAAAGTATATACACCTCTAGCATGATGGTCCATTTTGTACCATCTTTACACATGAATTTAGAGACATGTGGCTGTCAGAAAGTTAGTTCAGAAAGAGAGAGTCAAGCCATAACTAGGCAGGAGAGAAGACCACTAAGAAAGCCAGCCGCCTGACCCAACGTCTCATCTCCTATGGTCTATGGAGTTCAACCACACCATTTGCTCTAGCAGCCACAATGAGTACGCAAACGAAAGCATCCTGATAGGCGAGGAAGGTTGCCAGAACAACACAACGCAGGTCTTAATGATGAGAAATAAGTGGTCAAATGAAATACATCCAGCTATCTTGGCACCAAAACAACCGGCCGACGACCCCAAACACCACCACTACTCTCGTCTGAATCCGCTCTCCCGCCATAGAAATCGGACACTCCCCGCGACCAAAATCAAAAGAGGAACAGAGCACGAAGAACACACAGGCATACCAGTCACACGGCGGGGATCGGACACTCCCACACGCCGGCAGCGCCATCCGTGACTTCGACTACCGAACAATCCCTCAACCCTCGAGAACAAAATCAAAGCAGGGGTACAAAGCGTGAAGAAGATAGATGAGTACCCATCTCACCGGCGTCCGGCGGCGTCCATTGCTATTTGCTTCCTCCCCGTAAGCCACCTCTCTCCGTCTCTAGGCACGGCCGAGAACCTCTACGCGATGGCCCTCTCCGTCTCTTCCCCTCCTCCCTTTAGCCAGGCCAAATGAAAAATGAGCTCTCAGCTCACAAACAAATAAAAAAAACTCAAGAAAGATAGTGTTCACTCAGCCACGCGACAGAAAGAAAACGATAGGAAGAGAGTGCGCGGAGATACGTGAACATATCTGACGGTCTAAAAAGTAGTTGTTTGCCAATTACAAAACAGCTAGCTGTTTAATAGGAAAAGTGTTTATCTATCGTGAAGCCATCCATTATTGGAAACGTGACCATATGTTGGAACGGGATGAAAAATTCGCATTACAAAGAAAACAACATAATGAATAGACACACATCAAATAGAACTATATGTTTAACATTTTTAAAGAAAACTAGCAGAGTGCCCGTGCGTTGCTACGATAATTACACAAATGTAATACACGTAACAAATCACATGTATTAGAATATAGACATATAGTATTTATAAGACATTTAGACTTCACTTCGCTTGAGATGCATTTCAATTAGTCATAATTCCACGTTTATGCATAGACCATATGTTGGGGCCCTCCTCTCGGTTTCTTTTTCTTTTCATCCAACCGCTAGGCTAAGAGTACTTAGCCTTAGCCTGGTAGGTCGGTCCCTCTCGCGAGGCTGCGGTGTCTCCTATGGTTTTTCCTCTCAGCCTGGCAATCCCTGCATCGGCGGCCAAAGTGAGACAATGATGATGGCGGCAAGATCATGGTCGCGCGTGTTGGTGGGCGGCAAGTCTGACGAAGCACAATGGATTGTTTAGAGTTATGGTTTTTTAGTGGTCAGGAGAAATCATTGCCGGTTTGTTCGGCACCAATGCGGTGACACCTGTGGGTGAGTGGTGCATATTCATATCATAGTTGATTTTTTCTAGACATTCTGGCATATTGCTACAACACTGTACAACTAAAAGCTTGTTGTCCAAGGTCGTTCTAGATGTAATTTTTATCCTTTTATTAATAAACATTATAATCTTTCATACTGTTGGGAGTTCTAAATTGCCGGTTAGGAATATGAAAATTTTGTGTGTTTCACCTGAACATGCCCAAGAAGCGGAATGTTATTATTAACCTAAATACTTCTTCGCAAACAATCCAAAATGCAATATTGATCACGAACTAAGTCTGAGTGAAAGGATATAAACAATTATTAACATTGTGTGCTTAACAAAAGATCCATCATGAGTAATCTAATCACACTACGATGCCTATTGTTGCTGTTTTTAACCTTAGCTATGTGCATTCTGATGTCCGAGGAACCCGCGTAGGAGAAAAACATGCGAAAATACTCTGCGTACGAATTTCGTACGATGCTAGCACTGCTAAAAAACGTGCATCAACATCCGCTGGGACCCAGCCCCTCTCTCTCTAGATATTTTCTAGGAAAAGGATACTACTCCCCCGGGGATCGTTTCGTTCGATCCCCCGGGTCGTTGCCAGCGACGCCGTACGTGGGAGGGCCCACCATGCGCGTTCGTGCCTCCCTGTTCTTCTTCCTCGTTTTTCCTCTCACGGCCCGTGCAGACGCCGCCGTTACCCACCCGCCCGCGTACAGATCCGACGCCGTACCGCCCCTGGAGATCCGGCCGCCGCGCCGCTGGCCGCCGCCCACCCTGCAGCTACTTCGCGGCGCCGCCGGTTCTCCGCGGCCGCGCAACTCCTTCGCTCGCCGGAAGCCACTGCCATCGGATCTCCGTGGCCACCGGAGCTCGCCGCGCCTCTCCTTGCTCTCCGGTGTCGACGACCGAGACGGCCAACCTCCATCTCCGGCGACGGCGTCGACGACCACGACGGTGGTCCTCCATCTCCGTCTCCCGTGTTGACGAAGCCGGCGATGCTAATGCCCCCACGGCTTTGCTACATGCGACCGCCGGGAGTGCTACCCAAGACCACCGACCCTGCTACATACAATGTTGACATATGCTACATGCAGTCGACGAAGGTGCTACATGCGGGTGCTGGCGGTGCTACAAACAACGTCGATTTTTGCTACAAATGACAGTGCTATAAGTGGGCGTTGGGTTTACTTCCCGGCGATGTCTCCGGCAAAGCCTTTTTTTTCTACAGACGTTGAACTTTTTTGCTACATCTCTTTTCTAGTTTTGCTACAATAGCGCAAAGTTTCTGCTACAATGTCTCCGGCGAGATCTCCCGGCGAAAGTCTCCGGCGAGATCTCCGCTGAGGTCCGGCTTTTGCTACATTTGCTGAACTTTTTTGCTACAACCGTATCGTGGTTATGCTACAACAGGATAAAATTTCTACTACGATATCTCTGGCGAAATTTTTGCTACACAGTCGCCGGAGAAAGTCTCCGGCGAGGTTTTCGGCGAGTCTCCGGTGAGGTCAGGTTTTGCTACATTTGTACAACTATTTTTCTACATGATCGCCGGCGATGTCTCCGGTGAGATCTCCGGCGAGGTCTAGTCTATTTTTGTGTTTTCTGGGTCGAATCGTTTTTTGCTACATGTAGCAAAAATAGGGCATTATGTAGCAAAAGCGAGACGCAGTGTAGCAAAAGCGGGAATTAGACGGGACACGTGTAAGCAGGAGGACCCGGGGATCGAAAGTTTTGATCCCGAGGGACGCGTAGCATCGCCCTATTTTCTACTCCATCCCTATGACCCTATCCTCCGCGGTTCATCTTCTACTACTTTTCTTACACAGAACACCGAGCTCCTCTTTTCCCCAAATAATTTCTTCAGTATCAGTCTTCTAAATCGGCAACACATCCAGCAGATCTTCAAATCAAAGCCTAAACTCACTAATTGAACCATCCACGTGGCCGTTTTTGTTTGTATCACTTTGTATTTTGCGATCCCATGAAGGCCAAAAGGAAGGAGCAAATAGTTCACCTTCTTCCTGTCTGAACCTCACCCGCCGCCGCCCTCGCGTCTAGCGTCCGTGCCCGCCTACGCCCTAACCTCCTCAACCACCAGCAGGGGCAAGCATTGCTGCCATGCCCGCTTGTGCCCGGTCGAGAGGTACGACAATGGTGGACTGTTGGGGATATACTTTCCGGGTATCCTCACAGTTCCTCACTGACCAGGATGGTTCACTTCGGGTTAGAGCTTTGCTTCACGGGCGGCCCAGTCAGGGAGAAGAAACGGAGTCCAGTCCGGCTAAGGGAAGGCCCAGAAGACTTATTGCCTTAGGCCCACAGTGTTACTTGTAGTTTAAGATGTACTCTGTAACCGACTCTTAGTCGTAGCCGGATAGGTCTCTCTTGTAAACCCTAGGCCGGATATCTATATAAGCCCTCCTAGGGAGAGCCTTTAGGGTACCCTCAATAGTCTACAATCTCAACTCGCACAGACGAACCATTGTAACCCATACTCCAGCACTGCCGTATTACTGGATTGCTAGCAGGAGTAGGATCCGTCCAAATATGGGCGGATTCAAACCTGGGTAAACTTGTGTACTCACCGTCCCGGAACACCGTACGTCTCACACCCCCTCTCTTCCGCACGCCTTGAGGACCCCCTCATGGCATACTTGTCATCAATCCGACGACAGTTGGCGCCCACCGTGGGGGAAGTGAGCTTCGGATCTGTGTTCCGAGCGGAATCTGCAAGAATCGGAATCGGCGAGACTATCACCGTCGGTCGCATCCTCTATGCTAGCGATATCCCTCTCATCGTTCTCGACGAGACCTAGATTCCGGCTAGGGAGGTTGTGACTGCCTACACCGTTGATGACCCACAAGTATAGGGGGTGTATCGCAGTATTTTCGAGGGAAGTGAAACCCAATTTATTGATTCGGCACAGGGGAGCCAAAGAATACTTATAAGGCTTAACAACTGAGTTGTCAATTCAGCTGCACCTAGAAACAATCTTGCTCACAATACTTTTTAAGTAGCAACGGTTTTGTAGTAGGAATAGTAAAGTAATAGTAGTAGCAAAAGAAAGACAGTAGTAACTAAAGCAGTAAACAGTGGGATTCGAGTGCGGTAGGCATAGGGATGGATAGATGGGCGTTGCATGGACAAGACAATTCACATAGCAATCAGAACATAGGGCAATTGCAGATAAATAAGATAAAGCACCCAAGTACTAGACAATCCTAGGCATGCGTTCCATATATAGTCATACGTGCTCGCGATGAGAACTTGCACAACATCTTTTGTCCTGCCAGCCCGTTTGCAGCGGGGCCTCTAGGGAACTACTGGCAATTAAGGTGCTCCTTTTAATACAGCACCGGAGAAAAGCATTAACACTCCGTGAACACATGTGATCCTCACATCAAAGCCTTTCCCTTCCGGTTATCCCGATTTCTGTCACTTCGGGGCCATAGGTTCCGGATAACAACGTGTGTATACAACTTGTAGATAAGACCAGAGACAATACTATCATAATGAATCAATAATAAGTTCAGATCTGAAATCATGGCACTCGGGCCCTAGTGACAAGCATTAAGCACAACAAGTCGCGACAAAGTCATAAAGCACTACTAAAAGATACTAGGCACTATGCCCTAACAATCTGATGCCATTACATGAACGATCTCATCCATTCCCTACCATCCCCATAGCCTACAGCGGGGGATTACTCACTCATAGATGGGGGAAACATGGATGGTCGATGGAGAAGCGATGGTGATGATGATGGCGATGATCTCCTCTAATTCCCCGTCCCGACAGGGTGCCAGAACGGAGTTTCTGGTACTGTTTCGTGGAATCTGGTGGTGGCGGCGGAGCAGAACTCCTTATGGAAAATCGTCGAACCGCCCTAAGTTTTTAGGTCAGAAGGCTCCTTATAGGCGAAGAGAGAGGCCGAGGGGGTGCCTGGGGGCCCACACCACCCCTAGCGCGGCCTGGCCTGGCCCGCGCCACCAGGTGGTGTGGCCACCCCAAGGCTCTTCTCCGTGTCGTATTCTGGCTCCTGGAGTCTTCGGGTGAAATAGGAGTTTTGGCATATTTTCCGGGATTTTTCCTGATAGTTGGTTTTCTGCACAAAAAGTAGACACCAAGGCAATTCTGCTGAAAACAGCGTCAGTTCGCATTAGTTGCATCCAAATCACACAAGCATAGAGGAGAAATAATAGCAAAAGTGTTTGGAAAAGTAGATACGTTTTGGACGTATCAACTCCCTCCAAGCTTAGCTTATTTCTTGTCCTCAAGCAATTCAGTTGAAAACTGAGTGCGATAAAAGAACTTTCACAAACACTTTTGCTTCATATGATGTAAACATTCTCAGCTGAAGGGAATATGCCCGAGAGGCAATAATAAAGTGGTTATTATCTTATTCCTTGTTTATGATAAATGTTTATTTTGCATGCTATAATTGTATTAATTTGGAAACGTTAATACATGTGTGTTTAATAAACAAAAGGAAAGTTCCTAGTTATGCCTCTCTTATAAACTAGCTCGTTGATTAACAAGATGATCAAGGCTTCCTGATCATGGACATTGGATGTCGTTAATAACGAGGTCACAACATTGGTGGAATGATGTGATGAACATTCATCCGAAGTATAGCATTACGATCAGAGTCATTATGTTTTTATTGCTATAACATCATACGAAGTAATCTTAGTCCTTAGACCATGAGATCATGTTAATTGCTAACACCGGAAGAGTATCTTGATAACATCAAACGTCACACCGTAACAAGGTGACTATAAAGGTGGGTTCAGTGCTACGAAGGTGTTATGTTGAGGCTCATGGATCAAGAGTGGGATTTGTCCATCCCGATGACGGATAGATATACTCTGGGCCCTCTCGGTGATATCACATTGAAATAGCTTGCAAGCAAGTGATGTGATCACTAGAATGTTATATCACGGGAATGAGAAAAGAGTGCATGTCAGTAACGAGATCAAACTAGGTATTTGGATGCCAATGATTGAATCTCGGACATGTAATATATCGTGAGACAAAGGGATTTAGTTACGACGTTAAAGGTTCACACGATCACAAGAGTCATCGTTGAATATGTGGGAGTCAGTACGGATCTCCAGGTCCCGCTGCTGATTATTGATCGAAGAGGGGTCTCGATCATGTCTGCATTATTCACGAACTGTAGGGTGACACACTTAAGGGATACCGACACCATTTAGGAGCAAATATGTTTTCAGATAAAAGATTTAAGAAAGCGCTGGAATCATTTCGATGGAAACCAGAATTGTTTCGAGTGAAATTGCTAAAACTGGTTCTGCATGTGATATTTAAATGTTGTAGGGGTTTTTATGTGAATGTTTGTTAATTAATGTAATTAACAAAATTCTGAATAAAATAAATAAAAGTGTTTTATTTAATGAGAACTTGCATTAAATTTGGTGGAAATTTAATGGAGGTGAGTGGAATTTTGAGTGGGTGGCTAATTATGTGAGTGGGAGCTCCACCCACATGAATGTGGAAGAGGTGGGGGCACCTCCCTTGGCCGCCGGCCATGGTGAGGGGTTGCCCCCCCTCTCCCTATAAAAGGCCCCCCACTCCCTCCTCTCATATTGCACCACCTCCTCCTGAAGGTTCTCTTCTCCCTCTAGTTATTCCTCATGGTCTCGGATTAGCGAGATACATGTTCCCGGTGGCTTTATCTGGAAAGGAGTTGTTGCTTCCGCTGCATCGCTGGAGCGAGGAGGCGGAGGTTGTTCGGTGGACCGAACGTGTGTGCGATCACGGATGCACCGCTACTTTGCGGTGCTGGACTTGATGGTGCTGGACCTGATGGTGCTGGAGTTGCTGGACCTGTCGGACTTCCACACGATCTTGAGATCGGCAAGCGTACGACTACATCAACCACGAGTTCCTACTCGTTAACAAAACTCATTGTCTTCGAGGGTAAGTTCTCCATGGATGTATGTCCACCCGTTGCTCTGTATCTAGTAGATAGATCTTGGCGTATAGTTCTCATCGTAGGATTTTTTTGTTTTCTATGCTGCGGACCCAACATCAGCAATGTGATCAATTACTTAGACAATTCATAATAAAGAGTATGCAACTGAATCTACTTAATAGTCATTGCAAGCTATGAAGATATTCCAATTCAAGAATAATAAGTAGCATGAAGCACAAACATAAGCAACATTACAATGCTCATAGAAAGGTATGATAGAGTGGTATCTCGCTTGCCTTTGATTATGAATGTCAAGGCACCTCTAAAGTTCAAGTGATGACTAGAAGTAAAGATATCAAAGATACAAGCATCAAAGTCATAACACAAATAATCAAGTAATGAAACAAACACAAATGATGACAACTATGCTCTCAAGAAGGTGCTCAAAGAATAAGTGGAGACTCAACAGGTAGAGGAAAAGGTTTTGAATAATTTGAAAGGCTTCCAAATGCTAAAAGTATGGTACTCATTAGCTTTGAGCTCTCATTGCCCCTATCATAAGCATCTTTAATGTGGTTAAGGTGAAAGTGACACAACTAAGAGGATATGCTTGACCAGTTATAAATTGAAGTCTCATGCCCCTTACTTACGAAGACCGATCCTCATGCTACTCAACTTCAGTCACAAGTAAGCTCTTGTCATTGTAAGTATATACGTATCATAGAGAACCGCCAACGGGGTACCCCTTGCACATGACACGGGAGCTATCCCATGATCAAAATGACAAGGCAAGCAGACAATGAGCATCTCAGCGATCTTTTTATTTACTATGTGCATAGATTTTTATTGAGGATGCTTCATAGAATGCTCATTATGGTTATGCTGCAAGTTTCCACCATGATTAGGCATGGCTTAGGCTAGCGGCCTAGGCGTTTCTCTAACATACATACAAACTCCATGATCTTACAAGTTCCACTTTTATTTCACACCGCCAGGATCCATAAGCAAAAGAACATGATATCAACTAAGTACAAAGTACCTATGAAGCGTTGAAAGCGGTCCCCATGATACATGGTTCTGCTAACTTCAACTCATAAAGCGCAAGCATATGCGCAACAAAGAAGGACACAATGGTTCAGGTTTATTAAGAGCAAGAAAATAAAGTGTGCCATCAAGTTCGTGAGAGCTTTACTAACTAACTTTCTCATAACAAGCAAACATTTTATTCGGAAGAAAACAAGGCATATTGAATATGCATGAAAGTAGCAAATGATACTAATGGGTAGGTATGGTGGACACTTTGGAAATATTTGGTTTAGGGAGTTGGAAACATGAGTAAACCACTCAGTGGAAATGAAGGCTTAGCAAAAGTAAGGGAGCGACAAACGAGAGAGCAATAGCTGTCATTATCATGCTTGCAACAAAACAAGACTACCCATGGCATGAAAATGATTCAAGATCCTCAAGGCAAAACAATTCATCAAGGCTTAACTAATTATCACAGTCATGTGCATGCATGAGCATGTGCCAAGTCAATCAAATGAAACATTCAGAGGAGGATACCACGGTGTCATACCAATTTATGAATACAGTAATGCAAGCAAACATTCATGAAACCTGCTACAGACTATTAGCGAGCTGGAGCTAATCACAAGAAAGCAAGAACTACTAAGCATCCAAAGAAAACATACACTCTACATGAACGGACTAAGCAAGCTCACAATGATGAGTACATGTACAAAAATGAAAACAAATAAAGTTCGTTACCAGCCTCTTACCATGCCTCAAGTTGTCATTAATCCTCATTATTGCTCTTCACTTGTGTGGCTTGAATAATAATATGAAACCAATAATCCACTGAGAACTGCCGAACCCTGTAGCCAACTCGCAAAAACCAAAGAAGAACGACAAATATTTTTGGTGTTTTTGATTTTTAAACAAGAACAAAAAGAGAAAAACAAGCAAAGCAAAATCTTTTTGGGTTTTTCGAATAGTTCAAACAAGGCAAAAAGGGAAAAGCAAACCAAGGCAAAAAGAAGAAGCAAACCAAAGAGAAACAACAGAAATATTTTTGGTCTTTTTGTGTTTTTAGAAAGCAAAAGCAAGGAAGAACGAAAACTAAAAAGAGAACGAAAACATGAATATACAAAGTACCGACGTAACATGATATGGAGATGAGTGCGGTGTCGGCATAACTCCCCCCAAGCTTAGGCTTTTGGCCTAAGTGGGCATCAATCCATGTATGAATAGGGGTTCCAAGCGGGCGGATCTTGGTAAGAATGGTCGTAGCTGGGCCCATGAGAAGAAGAAGAGGCTCCCCAATCATAAGCGGGCTGCTGATATGAAGACTCTCCCTCATTCGAGGGCTGGCCAGAATCATCCGTAACCTCCCTTCTAGTGTCCTGCTCCTGTTGGGAGAGCTCTCCCAAGTACGTGTCAAGCTCCTCCTCAGTGAGGGACCATCCTTCCCTGTTATTAAGGTTAAACAAAACAGGTGCAGGAAAAAGAACAACACACTCGGACTTGCTCTTTTGCCAGCCAGCTTTGAGAAAGGTTATTTCATAAGATAACTCACTCAAACTAGCCCACAAGGAAATAAACTTATGCTGTATCATGGAATTGAAATCAAGCCTCTCTATGGGAAACTATAGGTCTAGATGATGAGGCACTAAACCATGCAATGCTAGTAAACGAGAAGCAATGAGGCCTCCACAAATTCCACCTTTCTCACCGTTAGCAGCAAGACGGAAAGCTATCAAAGCACCCAAGTTGTAAGACCTATCTCGTCTAAGAGCAGCAGAGATAAATGCTAGATCAAACGAAGATAACTTATTGGCAGTTTTCCTAGCAAGAACACACTTGGCAATAAAGTGGGCAAAGTAGCGAATGGAGGGAAGATGAATGTTACGGATTTTTCCATTCTCCTTCGAGAAGCTACTCCCTTGACAAATTTCTGTGTATAAATCCATGAGTAGTTCCGGTCTCTCTTTAATCTTCTTACATGATCCCCATTGAGGTACCTTAATAGTTGCACAAAAGTCATCAAGAGAAATATTGACAACAATATTGTAAATTTTGTAATGGACCATGGGATTAGGCAAAGAGTGACTAAATTTGAAATCCTGCACCACAGACATGGTTAGCTTCACAAATTGACAAGGCTCATCTTCCAAAAAGTGCTCTAACCCTGCATTAGAAACCAAACTGTGGAAATCTTGTAGAATTCCTGCAGCTCTCATGAACTCAGGGCATGGATAAATGGAGGGAAAAACTTCCTCCTCCCGGTGGACCTTCATGACATCAGGCACCCAAAGCTCATGCTGGTTTACGTGGTGCTCACTCATATTTTATTCTGAAATTTAAACACCTATTAAACAAGTGATTGCAAAGTAAATATAATAAAGGATTCTACTCATAGAGACTTGCAAGAGGCCTAAACACGCATCAAAACTATATCTCTAAGCATCAAACAAGCTTACAAGCTCTCATAACCAGTCACCTATAGCAGCAAAATACTCAACATACAATCTACCAAACACAAATCTACTTGGATAAGGGGAGGAGTCACATACCAAGGAACAATTGCTCCAAATTTTAGCAAGAAAGATAGGCTGAGCAAAGAGATCGAAGAAATCGAGAGCAAGCACAGAGAGAACGTGATTTTGAGCTATGACTGGAGCTTACTCGGGAGAGAGAAGAAAGTGGCAGGAGAGAGGTGGTGGGGGGCCAAGGGTGGCCCACACCAGGGCATGGCGCCACCCAGGGCTGGCCGTGCCACCACATGGTGTGCCTGCCTGGTGGGCCCCCCTGGTACCTACCAGGTACTCCTCTGCCCCTTTTTTCACGTAAAAAATTAATATGAATTTTCTGGAATTTTTCGAGACACTTTATTTTTGGGCACTTTTCAGAAATAGAAAAATGATTTTTCTGACAGACAGATTTTTTTTTGGAAACATGATGCAAAGAAAAAAACAAGGCTAGAACTACAGAAGTTCTAGCATGCAAGCAAACTAATAACACATAGGAAACTAAACGAAAGCAAAAACTAAAATGCAAAGGATAGAAATAAACGGGGATAATCATAATGAAAACATTGTTTCGTTCAATGGAATCCTTTTTTTAGCAAGGTTGATCAAGTCTTGCTACCAAAACAATTGCATATGAGACAAAACTTTGTATTCCATTAATGATTATGTTACCTCAACCTTGATAGCAATTGTCCCAATCATAATAGTTTGAAATTTTTCTTTTGGTATGGGACAATATATTTCTCCAACTTGAATGCCTTCAACATGTTCAATTGAATTTAAACCATAAGTCCTTTCAATCTTCTTGGGGAAATAGATAGTATGTTCCTTGTCATTAACATTGAAGGTCACCTTTCCTTGATTACAATTAATAATGGCTCCTCAATAGTGGGTGAGTAGGGAATGGGCATACATAATTCTTCTATAGGAGGTAAATTCTTGACATCTGCAGCTTTAATTCCCTTCTCCTTAAGACATTTCTTAGCTTCCTTCATCACTTCATCATTTAATTCAATAACTCCTCTCTTCTTTGATGTTGGAATAGGCACAGGAATAGATGGGTCAGGTACAATTACTTCAGGCGTAACTTGTTTAGAAGGAGTCCAATCTTAATAATTCTTGCTTATTTTAGCCATTAATTCCTCAGCTTCCTTGGGAGTCCTATTCCTGAAAACACAATCAGCACAACTATCTAGGTATGTCCTAGATTCTTCGGTTAGTCCATTATAAAATATATCAAGTGGCTGATTCTTAGGTAATGGACTTCTAGCCTGTGCATGAATCAAAGTACAAAACCTTGCCCAAGATTCAGGCAATACCTCTTTTTCTCCTTGTTTAAAATCAAAAAGTTCCTGCAAAACAGCATGTCTAGCACTAGGAGGAAAATATTTCTGCAGGAAAGTACTAATCAAGCACTCAGGGCTATCAATAGATCCCGGAGGTAAATTACCAAACAAAGTTTTAGCTTCTCCTTTCAGTGAAAAAGGGAAAATCTTAGCAACAAAATAAGTACGCATCTTAATATCATCAGAAAACAAGCCACTCATGGTAGAAAGTTCATTCATATGTGCTACCGCACTTTCATTCTTAGTCCCATAAAAAGGTTCTTTCTCGACAATAGCTATGTAAGATAGATCAAGAGAGAAATCATAATCTTCATCTATAATATTTATGGGAGAAGCAGCAAACTAGGAATCAAGAGATAATTTGTGTCTAATAGTACGCCTCTCAAGGAGACTCTTAGCAGCGCTCCTATCATGGGTGTTCCTACATTCTTCAATAAACTCATCAGTCATCTCAACATAATCTTCTTCAGCATCATAACTCTCACTAGACTCAGGTGAGCTAACGGGTATGGTAGTGTTTTCATTAGGAGTTTCAGTATTTCCAGCTATAGTTCTAGCAATCGTAGCATCTAGGAAAGGACCTAATGAACCACTCTTATCAAGCACAGTAGAAGCAGCATCGTAAGCATCAGAAGTTTCAGATTCAGAAGTAGTAGCAGTGTGTGTAGCATGTGTATGTGGTGGTGTAAGGAACTTACTCAAAACAGACGGTGAATCAAGAGCAGTAGAGGTGTTCAGAATCGTACCTCTTCTTGTAGTGGATGGTAAAATAGGAACCTTGCCATCACGAGACTTACCCATGATGGATGGAAAGCAGCGAACAATAGAGAATCCAAGTGAACTTGATAAATAAAGCTATGCTCCCCGGCAACGGCGCCAGAAAGTAGTCTTGATGACCCACAAGTATAAGGGGTGTATCGTAGTATTTTCGAGGGAAGTGAAACCCAATTTATTGATTCGACACAAGGGGAGCCAAAGAATACTTATCAGTCTTAACAACAGAGTTATCAATTTAGCTGCACCTGGAAACAATCTTGCTCACAGCAGTTTATCAGTAGCAACAGTTTTGTAGCCGGAATAGTAAAGTAACAGTAGTAGCAAAACAAAGACAGTAGTAACTAAAGCAGTAAACAGTGGGATTCGAGTGCGGTAGGCATAGGGATGGATGGACGGGCGTTGCATGGACAAGAAAATTCACATAGGAATCAAGACATAGGGCATTATGTAGCAAAAATGGGGCATTATGTAGCAAAAGCGGGACGCAGTGTAGCAAAAGCGGGAATTAGACGGGACACGTGTAAGCAGGAGGACCCGGGGATCGGAAGTTTTGATCCCGGGGGACGCGTAGCATCGCCCTATTTTCTACTCCATCCCTATGACCCTATCCTACGCGGTTCATCTTCTACTACTTTTCTTACACAGAACACCGAGCTCCTCTTTTCCCCAAATAATTTCTTCAGTATCAGTCTTCTAAATCGGCAACACATCCAACAGATCTTCAAATCAAAGCCTAAACTCACTAATTGAACCATCCACGTGGCCGTTTTTGTTTGTATCACTTCGTATTTTGAGATCCCATGAAGGCCAAAATGAAGGAGCAAATAGTTCGCCTTCTTCCTGTCTGAACCTCACCCGCCGCCGCCCTCGCGTCTAGCGTCCATGCCCGCCTACGCCCTAACCTCCTCAACCTCCAGCAGGGGCAAGCGTTGCTGCCATGCCTGCTTGCGCCCGGTCGAGAGGTACGACAATGGTGGACTGTTGGGGATATACTTTCCGGGTATCCTCACAGTTCCTCACTGACCAGGATGGTTCACTTCGGGTTAGAGCTTTGCTTCACGGGCGGCCCAGTCAGGGAGAAGAAATGGAGTCTAGTCCGGCTACGGGAAGGCCCAGAAGACTTACTGCCTTAGGCCCATAGTGTTACTTGTAGTTCAAGATGTACTCTGTAAGCGACTCTTAGTCGTAGCCGGATAGGTCTCTCTTATAAACCCTAGGCCGGATATCTATATAAGCCCTCCTAGGGAGAGCCTTTAGGGCACCCTCAATAGTCTACAATCTCAACTCGCACAGACGAACCATTGTAACCCATACTCCAGCACTGCCGTATTACTAGATTGCTAGCAGGAGTAGGATCCGTCCAAAGCCGGCGGATTCGAACCTGGGTAAACTTGTGTACTCACCGTCCCGGAACACCGTACGTCTCACACCCCCTCTCTTCCGCACGCCTCGAGGACCCCCTCATGGAATACTTGTCATCAATCCGATGACAGTTGGCGCCCACCGTGGGGGAAGTGAGCTTCGGATCTGCGTTCCGAGCGGAATCTGCAAGAATCGGAATCGGCGAGACTATCACCGTCGGTCGCATCCTCTACGCTGGCGACATCCCTCTCATCGTTCTCGACGAGACCTGGATTCCGGCTAGGGAGGTTGTGACTGCCTACACCGTTGATGACCCACAAGTATAGGGGGTGTATCGCAGTATTTTCGAGGGAAGTGAAACCCAATTTATTGATTCGACACAGGGGAGCCAAAGAATACTTATAAGTCTTAACAACTGAGTTGTCAATTCAGCTGCACCTGGAAACAATCTTGCTCACAATAGTTTATCAGTAGCAACAGTTTTGTAGTAGGAATAGTAAAGTAACAGTAGTAGCAAAACAAAGACAGTAGTAACTAAAGCAGTAAACAGTGGGATCCGAGTGCTGTAGGCATAGGGATGGATAGACGGGCGTTGCATGGACAAGACAATTCACATAGCAATCAGAACATAGGGCAATTGCAGATAAATAAGATAAAGCACCCAAGTACTAGACAATCCTAGGCATGCGTTCCATATATGGTCATACGTGCTCGCGATGAGAACTTGCACAACATCTTTTGTCCTGCCAGCCCATTTGCAGCGGGGCCTTTAGGGAACTACTGGCAATTAAGGTGCTCCTTTTAATACAGCACCGGAGCAAAGCATTAACACTCCGTGAACACATGTGATCCTCACATCAAAGCCTTTCCCTTCCGGTTATCCCGATTTCTGTCACTTCGGGGCCATAGGTTCCGGATAACAACGTGTGTATACAACTTGTAGATAAGACCAGAGACAATACTATCATAATGAATCAATAATAAGTTTAGATCTGAAATCATGGCACTCGGGCCCTAGTGACAAGCATTAAGCACAACAAGTCGTGACAAAGTCATAAAGCACTACTAAAAGATACTAGGCACTATGCCCTAACAATCTGATGTCATTACATGAACGATCTCATCCATTCCCTACCATCCCCATAGCCTACAGCGGGGGATTACTCACTCATAGATGGGGGAAACATGGATGGTCGATGGAGAAGCGATGGTGATGATGATGGCGATGATCTCCTCTAATTCCCCGTCCCGACAGGGTGCCAGAACGGAGTTTCTGGTGCTGTTTCGTGGAATCTGGTGGTGGCGGCGGAGCGGAACTCCTTATGGAAAATCGTCGAACCGCCCTAAGTTTTTAGGTCAGAAGGCTCCTTATAGGCGAAGAGAGAGGCCGAGGGGGTGCCTGGGGGCCCACACCACCCCTAGCGCGGCCTGGCCTGGCCCGCGCCACCAGGTGGTGTGGCCACCCCAAGGCTCTTCTCCGTGTCGTATTCTGGCTCCTAGAGTCTTCGGGTGAAATAGGAGTTTTGCCGTATTTACCGGGATTTTTCCTGATAGTTGGTTTTCTGCACAAAAAGTAGATACCAAGGCAATTCTGCTGAAAACAGCGTCAGTTCGCATTAGTTGCATCCAAATCACACAAGTATAGAGGAGAAACAATAGCAAAAGTGTTCGACAAAGTAGATACGTTTTGGACGTATCAACCGTCATGTCTTTCAGCGAGATCGATGTTTACATCAGTTTTTCTGAACCTGTTCCACCCACCCTAGCGATGATGATAGAGGCAGAGGAAATTTTCTGGATCCCCTTTGTCCGCGGATGCGGCAGAATTCCGGATCTCAGAAAACCCTAATCCCACCTAGCCCGCACCAGTTGCGGAGATAGTGGAGAAATCCGAGCCTGAAGCAGACCTAGCGGTCCAAGTCAAATCTGGAGTGGATCTCCTTGGAGAGACCGAATCCCAGATCGACCCACCCATTGAAGTCAAAATCCAGGAGGAGCATAGCAACGATACTGATTCCGGCTCTGATGACGCTGGGACAGACATGCCTTTCCTGAGGTACACGTTGCGACGTATGATAATGCAAAACTCAGGCATAGATGCAATTCTCGAGACCATCAAAAGTTTCGACAAAGCCGATCGCGAGAGCCGCAGGTACCTCAGGAAGCACGCGTCACACTTCGTCGGATATGTGAGATCCGGATCCGGCTCTCCTGATGCTGGTGACAACGCCGACTCTGTGCTGGAGGCGATTGTAACAAACGCCGACGTACCCACATCCTCGGATGCATCGATGACGTCAGCAGATTTCCGAAAGTTCTCCGCGGAATATGAAGAGGAGTATAACTCCAAAGCTGTAGAGGAAGGAGAAGCCATGGATGAAGGATCCGGGGAACACTCTCCCAAAGCGCGGGATGACATGGAAATTGGAGATAATCCTGAGGTCCAGATGTTCGAAAGTACCGATCAGAGCTTGACTCCGGGAAACGGACCCAAAGCCGTCTTTGCTACCGACCCTGCCAAGAAGACAAAGAAGAAGAACAAGAAGAACAAGACCCCGGTAAAAGATCTTCCGGCAGAGGAGGTGATTGCCGAGGAATAAGAGGAAGACTCGGATGGAGCGCTTATCCCAGACGACCCAAAAAAGAAGAATCGGTGGATGGACACGTGATCATGGAAGGTGCATGTAAACTCATCGATGCTACATTAACCACACATATTCCTACAGCTGCAGAACTTACTGCTGAAGAACTGGACGAGAGGGCACATGCCCAAGAAGCGCGTCGTCAAGTACTCCTCGATGAAGCCAAAAACATAGCATAGCATAGCATCTCCGGAGAAGTACAACTCCAGGCAATACCAGAAAACTAGGAAGCGTCATACCAATGACAACCAATTCCTGCAGATTCACACCGTCCTTTTTGGAGAAGAATGGGGAAGCCTCGGAAAGATAGCAAAGGGGATTGGGTGTACCCAACCCCAGTACAGAACACCATTGCGGCCCGAGAAATTCTATCGGCTAATCCAGGCCCGAGGCAGATCCGGTTGGACATCAAATTACTCAACAAGGGACTGGAGCAGCAAAAGGTCGCTATGTCCGGAAGTCAAAAACTGGTCTCCGATTCCGACCAATGTCGCACAGATCCGGCATGGTCTGACGTAAGATCCCAGCGCGTACCGGAGCAGCACCACCGCTCTGACCGTCGGGAAGATAATTACTTAAGAACCAGATCTTCGGGACAGCACCACAAAGCTGCCCGTGACTGGCGTAACGTTAACCCAGTTGCGGAGCAAGAAGCAATTGCTGCACTAAATCCTAGGAACCCGCCCCGGCGAGAGTCGAAAGACCGCAGGGACGATGATAAAGATAAACGTCGGGAGGAAGACCGATAAAGAATGCCACCTCCTAGACATGCAAGTCGTTTGGATGACGGACGAAGGAACGATGGACACCGTGCCGAGATAAGCCGGCAGGGGGCTCGTCACAATGAAGACCCTCCGCAGAACCGGAATAATGACGTTCCGGATGGAGGCCGGCGATCAGCCAGAAATAACCCAGCTGCTCCACCCTCTCCACCAAGTAGCCATCACAACGGCCCCCAAGGAGGCAATGGAGGGCGTCGTGGTGGAGGAGGTGGTGGCAGAAGCGGAAGTCCGGCTCCAAGGCACCGCAGCCACAGCCGATACTCGGGACGATCTCTATCCCCGAATGACGCAAGGTACATGATCAACTCCAATATAGAGGCGCGGCGCTATGAAAATGATGATATACGTGGGCCTAAAGTGCTTCGGACCACGCATAAGAGCCACAAGATTCCCAGAAGGATTTTCTATCTCAAGACATATCCAAGCCTACGACGGCATAGCTCGGCTAGATACTTGGCTACATGATTTTTTCCAAGCTTGCTTCATCGCCAAAGGCGGAAACAGCCTGGTCGCAACCCGATATCTCCCACTCATGTTGCGGAAGACGGCACGATCATGGCTCAATGAACTTCCGGAGAACACCATCCACAACTGGTATGACATGCAAAGTGCGTTCTTTCGGAATTTCGAAGGTACATACCGGAGGCCCTGTACGGTCAGAGACCTACAGCGTTGCACCCAGAAAGCCAGAGAAACTTGCCGGGATTATCTTGGACGATGGATTGACACCAAGAACTCCTGTGATGGAGTAAATGACCAAACTGTGATTGAAGCTTTCATTGCAGGTCTCCCAATTGGTTTATTACGTCATCGCTTGAAGTGTGACAAGGTCACTGATTTGGGAGAGATGATAGAAACAGCGAGCAAGCATGCAGATGCTGACGATGATGCAGAAGGACTACTCAACGCCCTAGATGTGCCACAATCGGTAAAACAACCAAAGCAACAAGCTCAGAAGCACAACAATACCTCGGAAGAGAAACCCAACACGGAAACGGCAGTCGTCACTGCTACTTTCGGGTCTGGAGGACGAGGAGGACGCGGCTGAGGTCACGGACGCAGCCGTGGAACTTCGAGAGTTCAAGGTAGAGGAGACCAGCAACCAGGCAAAACTTACACTTGGGCCGACATTGCCAATAACCCATGTGTGCATCACCTAGATGCCAATGGGGGCTCGTCCCACACAAATGCCAAGTGTCGTTTCAATGACGACATTAAAAGAGATGATACCGCTGGCTACAGAGCTAAGCGGAAGAAGGGAAAGAAGAATCCTGAAAAAGATAAAGAGACCAAGGAAGATTCCGACATGGAGGAAGATGATGCTTCAAATCCCAAGCCAGAAGGGAAGAAAAAAATTTCAACCAAGAAAGACACTTATGTCACCTTCCTCGGATCTCAACCAGCAAAGGTCAAGAAAGCAGTTCTACAAGCTCAATGCAACAGTTCCGGTTGTCCCCCAATTCTTGGACTGGTCGGAAGTGGCAATCACATTTGACCGTGATGATCATCCGCCTAAGCTACATAGGCAAGGAAAATACACCTTAATCGTCAATCCACTTATTAACGGTTATGGTTTCTCCAAGACTCTCATGGACGGTGGCAGCAGTATCAATATTCTGTATGTCGAAATACTACGCCGGATGAAGATCACGGAGACCCAGCTGAACCATAGCTCTGTGATCTTTCACGAAGTTGTGCCAGGAAGACAGACTAATTCCCTAGGAGAAATCACTTTGGATGTTACCTTTGGAACTCCAAAGAACTACCAGACGGAGGCACTTTCCTTCGAAGTGGTATCGTTCAAGAGCGCGTACCACGCTATATTCGAACGTCCGGCTTACTGAGCTTTTATGGCTCATCCGTGTTACATTTACAATATGATGAAAATTCCAGGTCCCAACGGCGTGATCACCATCAGGGGAGACCCGAAGAAAGCACGAGAGTGCGAGGATGGAAATGCCACATTTGCTGAAGCCGTGATGCACACCCAGGAGTACCAAGAGATCAAGAAGAGCATAGATCCGTCCGAGATGCCCGCAACAAAGAGGGAGGTGACAAAGTCGAATCCGGAGTTCAAGGCATCATAAGAGACGAAGAAGCCGCCGTTGAAGGATGATGACCCCTCCAAGGTGACCCAGATAGGTGTAGGCCTAGATAGCGCATAGGAAAGCGCGCTCATCCAGTTCCTCAAAGCAAATCAAGATATCTTCGCATGGCAGCCATCTAACATGACCGGAGTACCTAGGGAACTTGCTGAGCACTCTTTAAATGTAAGCCCGAACGCTAAACCCGTCAAACAGTCCTTACGACATTTCGGCGATGAAAAGCGTAAGGCAATAGCTAAGGAACTAGCATGGCTCGAGTTAGCCAGATTCATAGAAGAGGTCAACCACACTGAGTGGTCGGCCAATCCTGTAATGGTCCCTAAAAAGGACACCACTAATTTAAGGATGTGTGTTGATTATACCGCCTTGAACAAGGCTTGTCCAAAAGATCCGTTCGCTCTGCCTAGGATTGATCAAGTTATCGATTCTACGGCAGGCTCGGAACTCCTCTGTTTTCTCGACGCATATTCCCGTTATCACCAAATCCGGATGAAGGAATCTGACAAAGTCAAAAATTCATTCATAACCCCCTTCGGAACCTTCTATTTTGTTACGATGCCTTTTGGGCTAAAGAACGCAGGAGCTACCTACCAGCGCATGATGCAGCGTTTCCTACACGACCAACTCAGACGCAATGTACATTCATACGTGGATGATATTGCGGTGATGTCCAAAAAGAAGGAAACACTGATTTTCGACTTGGAGGAAACATTCGCCAATCTACGAAAATACAACATCCTGCTTAATCCGAAGAAATGCTTCTTTGGAATCCTAGCCGGAAAATTGTTAGGTTTCATCGTGTCCCAAAGAGGCATAGAGGTGAACCGAGACAAAATCAAGGCTATACTCAATATTTCTAGGCCAACTTGTCTGAAGGACGTACAAAGACTAACTGGTTGCATCGCTGCAGTCAGTCGGTTTGTAAGCCGGCTCGGTGAAAGAGCCGCACCATTATACAAACTCCTGAAAAAGACCAAGGATTTTGTATGGACCGACGAAGCTGAAGCTGTGTTACAAGACCTAAAGAAAGTACTCTCATCTGCTCCTATCCTTGCTGCACCGGAACCACAGGAACCGATGTTGCTTTATCTTGCTGCGACAAATAAAGTCGTTAGTATCGTCATGGTGGTGGAGAGACCGGAGAAAAATCAGGAACACTTGGTGCAACGTCTGACTTACTTTGTCAGCGAGGTCCTAATAGAATCAAAACAGCGGTATCCACACTACCAAAAGCTGGCTTATGGTGTTTTCCTAGCATCTTGTAAGCTACGACACTATTTCTAGGAGCATCCAATTACCATGGTGAGCACAGCTCCCATGAGAGACATAATTAACAATAGTGACGCCACAGGACGCGTCGCCAAATGGGCCATAGAGCTCTCAGCTTTCGATATTGAGTACAAACCTCGGACCGCAATCAAATCCCAAATCCTTGCCGACTTTGTTGCTGATTGGACAGAGACGAAGGAAAATATGACCCTCCCTGAGTTGGAATATTGGAACCTATACTTCGACGGGTCTAAGGCTCGCGGGGGCTCGGGGGCTGGCGTGGTGCTCAAATCACCCCAAGGAGATAAAGCTCTATACGTGTTGCAGATCCACCTCACAGCGCAAATAATATTGCCAAGTATGAAGCACTGCTGCATGGAATCCGGATTGCTAAGGATATCGACATCCGACGTTTGATGTGTTACGGAGATTCGGATCTTGTTGCTCAGCAAGTATCGTATATTTGTAATGCAAGTAAACACATGGCAACATATAAAGCTGTCGTGGATGATTTATCTGAATCGTTCGAAGGGTTTGAGGTTCAACACATCCCTCGAGAAGAAAATGAGGAAGCAGACGCATTATCTCGAATAGGCTCTGCACGGAAAGAGGTCCCGGATGGCGCTTTTTTAGAGCACCTCAAAGTTCCCTCAATAAAGGGAGTGGATTAGGAATATCCGACCAAATCCGACTCACCTCTGATAGCAGTTCTGGCTGTAATTCCTAGTTGGACTCAACCCTAACTTGATTATCTGGTAGATGGAAAACTACCCGAAAACGAGGTTCTGAGCCGGCAGATCGTCCGACAAGCAAAAGCCTATACTATAGTTAAAGGTGAGCTCTATAAGCGGGGTGTTTCTGGGGTTTTTCAGCGTTGTGTATCTCTGGAAGAAGGAGTGGAAATCCTAAGAGAAATCCACGAAGGCGAGTGTGGTCACCATGCTGCAACCAAATCTTTAGTGGCAAAAGCTTTCAGACACGGTTTTTTCTGGCTTACAGCCAAGGCAGATGCCGAACGGCTGGTCAAGACGTGCAAGGGCTGTCAAAAGTACGCCAAACAAGCTCATGTTCTGGTTGATCAGCTGCGAACAATACCTATAACATGGCCTTTCGTGGTCTGGGGGATTGACATGGTAGGACCGTTTAAACGGGATCCAAGTGGATTTACTCACCTCTTAGTGATGGTGGATAAGTTCACAAAATGGATTGAGGCTAAGCTCGTCACTAGTTGTGAGGGAGAAACAGCCAAAAGATTTGTCGAGGATGTTATAATCCGGTATGGTTATCCGCATAGCATTATCACGGACAATGGGAGTAATTTCTCTATGGGAGAATTGGCCGAATTCTGCAATGAACAAAATATCCGGCTTGACATTGCGTCAGTCGCACATCCACAGGATAATGGGCAAGTTGAAAGAGCAAATGGTTTAATCCTACAAGGCCTAAAACCGAGACTCGAAGCACCACTACGACGTGCTGCGGGGGCTTGGGCGGAGGAATTACCCTATGTAATATGGAGTTTATGAACAACTCCGAACAGGTCAACTGGATACACACCTTTCTTCTTGGTCTATGGCGCAGAAGCAGTTCTTCCTAGTGATTTGATTCACACCTCTCCTAGAGTGGCCGTGTATATCAAAGAAGATGCCGAGATTTCTCGACAAAATGATCTCGACTTAGTCAAAGAAGTTCGCGTCGTTGCTAAAATGAGATCAACAGCCTATCAGTAGAAGTTACGCAAGTATCATAGCCAGAGAGTCCGAAACAGATCTTTTAATAAAGGCGATTTGGTTCTCCGGCTTGTGCAACTAAGAAAGCACAAACTTTCCCTAGTATGGGAAGGGCCATTTTTAGTTAGTCGAGTATTGCACAATGGTTCATACTACCTAACTGATATGAGGCCAGTCAAAGAAAGACCTGCTACTAAGAAGAGAAAGTGAGCTGGAGGCAGTACGAATCCAGATGAGTTAGATAGACCATGGAATATTGCTTAGCTACGTCCCTTTTATTCTTAGTTTATCCTTCTTTGTAATCATATATGTGTACATGTTCTGTGAGAAATAAAAGTTTTGGTTGCCTTAAGTTTTTTTGAGAAGTTTTTGCCATCTTATTTCCGAATGATCATGTCACAGTCGAAAATCCCAGAATACTTGAAAGTACTTTATGCTCATATTTGTTCTGGTTTAGATTTCGACGATTCTAAAAATGCTACCTTTGGGTATAACTCTAAAGTTTCTAGTCTATACTTTGGTTATTTGTCTGATTGCCGGATGCGGGTATTTTCCGAGTAGTGAATTGTTGGTACTGGAAGCCGGCTTTGTTTCTGAGTTTAAACTGGTTTAGCAATTGAGCTTCGTTGCTCGGCAAAGTTTCCGTGCAGAAGGTTTAGCCGGCTCGCGAAAGGGGCGAGGCGGAAAGCCAGATAAACGATAAGTATAGACCAAAAAGTATAAGTGCTTATGTAAAACATTTCAGGCACATAAAAATTTAAAGCCAAAAGTGCTGAATAGATAAAAGCTTAGCACTAGCCAAAAGAATCATGCTACATATTTACATATCCATAATGTTTTTTCAGAATAACACATTTGTTTTCTGATGATCTATGATGCAGGACAAGAGGTAGGCGCTGCCGGCTCACTGGAGGCATCGGCCTCAGTTTGATAATGCTCCGAGATGTTCAGATCCGATATGGTCTGTTCATCGTCGGAAACTTTAGCTACTTCTTCCGGAGGCGGAGGCGGTGTGTCCACGCGGGTGAAGAAGGGAGTATCATAGCTGGTTAAGTCAGCTACGTGACACCCATATCTGGCGCATGAGTCCATGATGTCCTTGATATCTTGCTCCTGGCCATCTTCATCCACCTTGCAGTACCCCCTGGTCACTTGCCATATCTCCATGTTTCCATGGTGGCTCATGACCATGGTGAGAGCGTTCTGCGCCGCACATCACGCGTAGGACATGTTCCAGTCCCGGACGAGCTGCGGCATCTCCTTCGCCTGGTATCGCACCTAAAAGTCGGACATGTTATGCATTTCCAGAACCTTGAGAGCTTCGCCAATGTCCTCGATGGACTAGCGGAAGTCATGAAGCAAATCACTGACTTGGGTAAGTCGGTGGGTGCGAGGCTCGGTGGAAGCGGAGTCTGATAAGTTTAGAGGACCTATGCACATAGCATAAAACGGTTAAGTAAATCCGACATCGAAAGAGTCGAAGAATGTAGACAAGTCAGAGAGATGGAAACGTACCGAAGATAACGTCGTCAACTTTGGTCTTCTCTTCTCGAAGACTCCGGAGTTCATCCCGGAGCGCCTCGAAAAGGTCCTTCTCTCTGCAAAGCTCATTGTTGAGATTCGAGATTCTCTGATCTTGAACTACAATCTTACGATCACGTTCATCAGTGGCCATGGAGGTGGATTCGAGAATTTGAGCGATGCTCTTCTCACGATCTGCCTTGAGCTTATCCAGCTCTTGGCGAAGTTCTTTATTCTCCACCACCAGGGTTTTGAGGTTCTCGGCCTCTTCAATCATAGCGCATGACTGTTTTACCAGTCCTGTAAGAAAAAAGAACAACAGTTCAGTAAAAAAAATATTCGACTAAGAAAATAAAGACAAAGTTTTGAGTCTTAGAATGTTTACCTTCGGCCTCATCCTTTGAAACCTTCAGCTCAGCATTTTCAAGTCGGAGAGCTCTGATCTCTCTCTTCTTCTTGTAGATATTCTTCAACAAATCCTAGTTATATGAATTAACTTTCTGTATGTCAGAATACCTAGAGTCAGAAGTCTACTGAAGACTCGGGCTAATATTGTTACTAATATCAGCATGAGCCTTGGGGGCTACACTAGCTAATTCTTTGGCATCCTAAGGAAGCATAAACTCGGATTGTATATCATGCTTCATGCTTGGGGGCTAGAGGATATGATATAAAGTACAATAAAGAAAATCGTGGGTTGGAGTTCCGACTTACATGATGTTCATGTGTGAGTTTGCTCAGGCACATGTTCACCTCAGTGGTAACCTTCTCGGCGAGGGTGAGTGGAATAACCGGAGGTGGTGGAAGCACACCAGCTCTAAGTCCCTCGTCGCGAAGGTAGACTTGTTCAAGAAGACCCGATACTTGATGTCCTCCGCTTCTTGTGCTTCTTCTTCGGCAGAGAGATTTCGGGTCTCTAGGCATTGCCGGGCCAGAAGCTGGATTTCTTCTACAGATTTCCGAGACAGGCCAAATTTGGCAAGTCCCGGATTGTTTAGGAGATTTTCAGCAAAGGTCTCTACCGAGGGATCATTACCCAAAGAGGGTTCATCCTTATCTAAACCTGAGCCACCCATGGTGGTGTTAGTCTGCGATTCAAGGATCGCTGGCCCCGATGAAGGAGCCGGATCTTCTGCGACAACTAGTGATGGAGTAATCACCGGCGTTGTGGAATGTTGAGGAGCAGGAGTCGGAGGAGCCGCAGCAGGAGAAGCCATAGTCAGCTTCGTTTGTCGCAAAGGCTTCGAAGAAGTTCCCTTCCCCTTATCCTTGATGAGCTACTTAGCTCTGAGAATGTAATAGAATGGAAAACATTACATCTCGGAAGCAAAATTCGAGTAAGGTACAAAGGCGGAATCTGTGTTGAAAGTTACCTCTTCATAACTGACACCTCCTTTGTGCTGACGGCCACTGTCAGAGCTTTGCGCTTCCTAGGCACAACGTCCGGCAGTGGGACCAGTTCCACCTCCTAAGAAAACTCTGGAGGATATCCGTCGAGTGGAGCGAATTCCGACTCAGGGAGGTCGGCAAGCTGAAAAGAAGAAAATATCTCAGTATTGCAAAATAGCTTAAAAGGTGAAACACATAAAAAAGGTTTATTATTGAAGCTTACCAGAACTACAGGGTCTTCCGCTGTATGAATATCCAGAGACAAGTACGGAATCTTTCTTTCAATCCGCTCCTTGATCAGCCATTTGATCTGGCGTATGTAATCCTGTGGCTTTAAAGCCGTAGGACTGATGCGGAGGGAATCATTCTTCGACACCGTGATGGAGTGCATCAGATGGTCGCCGTGGTATTGGAGAGGCTGAATCTGGCGTGCGACCTAGCACTGGACCAGGTCGGATCCTTTCAAGCCCTTGTGTTTTATCAGATATTTGATCTGCCTCTTAGCGAGGATCAGATCGTCACTGAGAGCCGGAGGGGCCTCGTCCCAAGACGGTTGGGTCGTGGCGGCTTCGTTGATGAAAGCCAGCAAAGTAGTAGCTTTACCGGGAGCAGGAATATCCTTATGGTAGAAGAAACTGGCCGGCCATTGTTTGACCGACTCACTAGCAGAGATGCGAGGATAGCTACGCTCGCGTCTAACAGAAAGGCTAATAATACTGGTAATGTAGGGATTACCGACAGTGATGGAGTTTCTACGAACATGGAAGTAGAAACGAAACAAAGTGAGACTCGGCCTAATACCGAGATACCCCTCGCACAAAGCTGCGTAAGAACTCATCTCTAAGATGGAGTTCGGGGGAAGATGGTGGAGCTGAACACCATAATGATCAATCGAGGGAGGGAAAGACAAACCTCTGTCGAGGTGGGTGCCGAAGTGTACCCGCTCGTCGGCGTGCGGGTGGGGGATGGTTTCGCCAAAACCGCTCCGCCAGTCGCCGGCGCGGAGGAGACCTTCATTCTCCACGCCTTGGAGTTTCTCGTCGTCGAGGAGGCATGGGATCCAAACTCCCCGGTTGCTCTCCTTCTCTGCCGTAGCCGTCGCCGCTGCCGCTGCCAAGTCGGATGAGGAAGAGGAAGCCATTTCTCCGGTGCGCCGGTGACCTTGGATGGGCGGCGCTAGGAATCTGGGAGGCGGGAGAGCTCTGTGCGCTAGGGGGATGTGGAGAAGAAGGAACGGCAAAGGGAACAGGTGAAGAGGGGAGAAGGAAAATCCTCACCCCTTATATCCACCTAACCGCGCCAAGATTCGTGCAAACGGCACTGTGTAAACGCCACGCGTCGTGGAAGGAACTGGGAAGGACCCACGTGATGATTACGTCGCCTCGATCTCCGCGTACACATTGAAACGGCGCCTCGGTTCCGCGAACGGCAGACCCACCAACGGTCGTGCTGACAGGATGTTTGTCAGATGATGTGAGTTGACCATGACCAGTGTCAGATGACGTCAGAGACCAAGTTCCGGCTTAGTTTGAAAATCAAGCTGGGAAATCCGAGTAACATGTTGATAGGTCCGACTTACTTTTAAGACCTGGATCGTATTTTTTGTGAAGTTTCAGGAATCCTTTAAGATTCTGCAAGCCGAAGATCAAGCTAGACGATGATGAATCCGACTTTGGATCTTGGAGATTTTCGGGAGCTACTGTTGGGGATATACTTTTCGGGTATCCTCACAGTTCCTCACTGACCAGGGTGGCCCACTTTGGGTTAGAGCTTTGCTTCACGGGCGGCCCAATCAGGGAGAAGAAACGGAGTCCAGTCCGGCTACGGGAAGGCCCAGAAGACTTACCGCCTTAGGCCCATAGTGTTACTTGTAGTTCAAGATGTACTCTTTAACCGACTCTTAGTCGTAGCCGGATAGGTCTCTCTTGTAACCTCATGGTGTACTTGTCATCAATCCGACGATATGAACCTTGACGGCAGCGGTGGGTGGGGGCGGCGTGCGGGAAGTCGGGAACGCGCGAGGCAAGCAAGGGAATACACGACGGCAGCCAATGGAAGATTGCCTCAACTTTGAAGTGAGGTTGACATGGCGGTAGATAGCCACAACCAGCGCACGTGCTTAAGATCCAAGCAGATGTGGCCGCGGTGGCCACGGAGGCGCGGAGACCTAAGATGCCACCACCGCTCATCTTCCCCAGCCAATCACCGCCTCCCTCCTCCGGTTCGTCGCTGTTTGGCCTCCTCTGCAACCCACATGTGACCTGACGCTGCCACCTATGCTCGACCTAGACGTCCACGACGCCGGGTCTGGTCGATGCGGAGCAGCCTGGGATTGGCGTGAAATTATTCATGAACCTCGTTCGATAAGCAACAACTTTGTTGGTCCACATTGGCGTCCGCCTCCAACTGCAGGAGGGCATTGTTACTCAGATCTGCAAGGTTCTATACCTGGACGGATGGAGCCGGTCGTCCCTGTCCCATTCATGGCCTCACGTACCTACAGAGAGGATAGATGAGAGAGGGCGCAACGCTGCCTCTACCGAGCTGCCGAGCTCCTCCCTGGCCTCCACCACCACCGAGCAGCAATCTCCACTCGCCAATGGTCCCCCTGGCCGAGAACCCATCCATCTTCTTACCATCTATCTCTCTCAAAGAATTCCTGGATGCGCATCTTACCAAGATTAAATGGGAAAGAGTCAGAGAAGGCGACCATGGCCAGGGAGGTAGAACGAATGAAAACGATTTTTGGATGCGGGGAATCGAGCGGATCACATAATCCAGCTGGTCAGGGGTGTCGGCAGTTTACGGTAGCAGAGGTGCGTGCAGGACGGGGGAACGGAGCCAAAATGGTAAATACACTTACGCGGTGGCGGAACATGTAGATAATCTGCACTGGCAGGGGCAAAACCGTAAAAGAAGGGCAAACGAAAAAAAAAGGTTGACGACTGACGTGAATCTTTTTAATAGTATAGATAGAAGTAAGTCTAGAGAGATGAGATCTGCAAAAAAAAAGTCTAGAGAGATGAAACCACTCTTCCAGCAGACAACAGACGATGGCCGGTGGTCGTGCTTTTCGATAGACAATAATAAGAACTAAACAATGCGAAATATTTTGCTTATATTTTAGTATACACATTGAATTGTAACGTGGTAATACGATAGGTTTACAAAGTTGTAAACCGGTAGGGGGGGGGGTGCCTCGCACGGTAAAGGGGTTTAGTACAATTATAGTTAGGTCCTAGGTAAATACAATACAGTCTAACACCCCCCGACAGTCTCAGCAGGAGGTTCTCGAACGAAGAGACTGGATCGAAAATCGAGGAAGAGCTGACTCGGTAGTCCCTTCATCATTACATCAGCAAACTATAGAGCAGAGGGAACATGTAGGACCCGAACTTCGCCAAGAGAGACTTTCTCTCGAACGAAGTGGATGTCGATCTCAATGTTCTTGGTGCGACGGTGTTGCACTGGATTGGATGACATGTAGATGGCGGAGACGTTGTCGCAGTAGACAAGCATGGCTATGGCGAGGGGGCGATGAAGCTCCTGAAGAAGCTGACGAAGCCAACAACATTCAGCCACCGCATGAGCGATAACTCTATACTCGGCTTCAGCACTGGAGCGCGAGATGGTGGGTTGACGCTTGGAAGACCAAGATAGCAAACTTTCTCCATAGTAGACGTAGAAGCCCGATGTGGATTGACGAGAATCCGGGCAGCCAGCCCAGTATGCGTCAGAGTAAGCCGTTAGGGAGGTCGAGGACGATGCACGAAGATGCAGGCCAAAGTCCATGGTTCCTCGAACATACCAAAGAACATGTTTCACCAAGGCGAGGTGAGATGTGCGGGGCGCGTGCATGTAAAGGCATATCTGCTGCACGACGTAGGAGATGTCGGGGCGCGTCAGAGTAAGGTACTGAAGTGCACCAGCTAGACTCCGATACTCCGTGCCGTCGGGAAGCAAGTCACCATCACTTGCAGAGACCTTGTCTTGAGTGTCGACATGAGTCGTGGATGGGTGACACTCAGCCATGCCAGCACGCTGAAGAAGGTCGGCAGCATACTGTCTCTAGGACAGGAACAACCCACAGGGGAGCGAGTGACGGCAATCCCAAGAAAGTAGTGGAGGTCTCTAAGATCCGTCATGGCGAACTCACTATGGATCCTGTCGTGCAGCCGCTAAAGAAGAGGCGTGGACGAGGCGGTGATGATGATGTCGTCAACATAGAGAAGCAGGTAAGCCGTGTCGTGGCCAGAGCGCAACACGAACAAGGAGGTGTCGGTGACGGAGGCGAAGAAACCCACGGTGGCGATGTAGGCAGAGAACCGCTGGTACCAGGCGCGGGGAGCTTGCTTCAAGCCATAGAGGGATTTGTGCAGACGACACACGTGCTCAGGCCTGCTGGCATCAAAGAATCCTGGAGGCTGCTGGCAGTATACAACTTCGTCAAGAGTGTCGTGGAGGAAGGCATTCTTGACGTCGAGTTGGCGGATGGGCCAACAGCTGGAGACGACGACGTGGAGAACGAGCCGAATGGTGGCTAGCTTGACGACGGGGTTGAACGTCTTGTCATAGTCAATTCCAGGGCGATGGGAGTAGCCACGGACAACCCAACGCGCCTTACACCGGGCCAAGGAGCCATCAGAGTGGAACTTGTGTCGAAAAATCCACTTGCCGGAGACTACATTGGCACGGGGCGGGCGAGGCAGACCAGGTGCCATTGTTGATGAGGGCCTGGTGCTCTTCTGCCGGAGAGGTTTAGCCAGTCCTTGGGACGAACGGGCCGACCAGAGCGGGTGGTGACGACGGCAGGACGTGCGGACGGCACACGTGTCGCGCGTGAAACACCACGCAAGGGTGCACGCCCTTCAACATCCGTCTCGGCCGCAAAAGTGCTAGCATTAGCTGGCACTGCCGTGTCAGCCTGTCGCGAGGCTGCGGCAGATGGCCGAGAGGCCATGGCAGCGAGGCGCGGAGACTCAGCCGCGGGGGGTGCCGCGTGGCGGGCGTCCTGGGACGCGTCGATGAAGCCTGGAGGTCGCCGAAGAGGAAGTCCAGGCATCGTCTATACGGTGGCGATGTCGCGGACTGGGCTAGGGTATGCTGAAACGGAAAAACACCCTTATCGAAAACAACATGTCACGAGATTATTATTTTTCCTAAGGAGATGTCGTAGCAGCGATAACCCCGGTGTTGTGAAGGGTAGCTAAGGAATACACAAGGCTTGGAGCGAGGCCAAAGCTTGTGCGAAGCCGTGGAAGCAACGTTGGGGTAACATAGACAACCAAGGACACGGAGAGTGTTGTAGGTAGGAGGACGACCGTGGAGACGCGTGAAAGGAATCAGCGAGCCGATTGCCTTTCATGGCCGGCGGTTGAGAAGAAACGTGGTTGTGGCCAGAGCTTCTGCCAAAAAGGCTCGAGAAAACTGACATGGAACATGAGAGTGCGGATCATGTCATTGATGGTACCGATCGCGTGCTCTGCCTTGCCGTTCTGCTGAGAGGTATATGGACACGATATACGGAGAGTCGTACCGTGCATAGAGAGAAGAGTATCAACACTATTGTTGAGGAACTCAGTACCGTTGTCCATTTGGAGAGCACGTATAGAGGTGCCAAATTGGGTGCGAGCATATGCGAAAAAATATTCTAAGGTGCGGGATGCACAAGATTTTTGACGCAGCAGGAAAGACTAATAAAAATGAGAGTAATCATCGACAATGACAAGGTAATAGCGAAAACCAGAATTGCTTACTATTGGCAATGTCAACAGATCACAATGTATCAATCAAACTTGGCACTAGACGTTGTAGTAGACAAACTAAACGGTAGACGCACGTGTTTGCCAAGTTGACATGCGTGGCAAACAGACGAGCGCCTAAATTTATTACACCGAATTAAAGAAAATCTCTAGAGAGCCGACATAGCATCTTGACCAGGATGTCCAAGCCGTTGGTGCTAGAGGTCAGCGGAGGCGGAGGCGAGCATGGCGGTGGGTGGATCATGACGCAGACAGCCAGGAAACGTGTAGAGATCCCCTTCACTCTTGTAGCAAAGGCCATGGCATCGGGGGTCACCGCAGCAAGGGCTTCCGTGTCAGACGCAACCGCAGCGAAGGCCACGGTGTCGGAGGCTGCTGCGGAGTCGAATAAGCCCACGGGTGTTGAAGCATAGGCGTAGCCGTCCTCCTTTTCTTCCTTTCGTAGCTGTGTGAAGCATTTTAGCTTTGTCTTTGGACTACTTTTGTGGGGGTTCCCCTGTGAGAACTTGGTTGCAATTATTTATGTATAAATTATCTTTGTTCTTGCACCGTTCGACCTATGTGCATAGTGTCTCTTATTGTTCCGATCTTCTGCTTGGTTAGGGTCCTTCGAGTGTGTCGCACGATGTGCCCTCCACTGATGCACCTGGCGAGTCATCCCTTGGTGAACCTGTGGCGCAGCCACGTTTGAAAGTGGAGGAGTTGTCGCTTTTGTCTCGACTTCACGACCGCGTGAAGCACCTAGAGCCGGAAGCACCAGTATCCACGGTATTGCCGATGTCTAGAAGTCGAAGGCAAAAAAAGCTTTGGAGCGGGAAGCTTATCTGCTTGGCGAGGTGGCCCAAATAAATGAGCAGTTGCAATGTTAGTGTTTCTTTGACTTTGTTGCTGGAGTGCTAGTGTTGTTGTCTTATGGTGGCTAATGCATTTATGTTGCTGTCTTTTGCAGTTGTCAATCCCATTAGAGAGGGATCGCATCAACATTCGACTGAGCTGTTTGACTCAGGATCAACTGGAAGCTAGTGGATTCTTTTGGACCGACCGGGATTGTGTAGTCGCGCTGGCGACGTTGCAAGATCGGGTGTCGCAAGTGCTGTATTTTTTGAAGATAGCTTGTTGCGGGTGCTAAGGCTGCGTTGGCGCTTGTGCGCATGCAGTGACCTGACATGGACCAGGATGTTGTTGCTGCAGGACCACCGCCGCCTCTGGCAGGAATGGCGTGGAACATGGTGCCCCATTATCGAGCAGTTGATCGTCCAGTAGGAGATATTGTGAATTTGTTCGATGAGCACACTAATGTCCTTCTTTCTCGTTAGTAGCATAATTAGTAACCTGTACATGATGTATGAGTGTTGTAAAACTTGTATAATTGTTTTGACTGGGTGTTGATACCCATGTTTGTATGTATAACTGTTAGCTTGATAGTTTCGCGGGTGCGCTTTGTATGCAATGCCTTTTCGTTAGCCTAACGCTTGCGAATCTCATCGCCCTGCTAGCATACTAGTTGCGTTGCAACCGGGTTGGTTTACCAAGGGTTCGATTAGCAGTGTGGTCAGCTACTCAGGTCATTGTTTTATTTATGTGACAAGGTCATCAGGGAGGCGGAGCCCCCGAGTGCAGAAATAACAATGGAAGTAAATGAAAACAAGACACAAAGTTGGAGGCACTTAGCTTTATTTATTTGTAGAATATCAGGAGATACAATGTTTGGCTAAGTAGCCTGGCTGAGTAGCCTTATTGCAAAGTAAAAACATGTAAGGGTAGAAACGTTGCAGTTGCGCGATGTTCCAGGGGTTGGAGTATGCGACTCCACTCTCTACGTCCTTCAAGCGATAGGCGCCACCTAGGATTATTTCGGTAATCACATAGGGTCCCTCCCAAGGGGGACTCGAGCTTGAGGTGTCCTTTCCGCTTCAGTCGCAGGTTGAGGTCTCCTTCTCCTTCGACGAAGGACCTTGGGCGCAGCCATCGACTGTGGTAGTTGCGGAGGCTCTGCTGGTAGATCGTTGATCATTCTGCCGCGATCTTGCGTGCTTCATCGAGGAGCTCGATGGAGTCTTCGAGTGCGGCTGTAGATTCAACCTCGCTGTACGTGATGACCCTAGGGGCGTTGTAGCGCACTTCTGCGGGTAGTACTGCATCGGCACCATGTACCATGATGAACTGGGTGTACCCTATGTCACTGTTTGGAGTTGTGCGCAGGCTCCATATTACTAATGGTAGCTCCTCAGGACAACACCCGGCTGCTCGCTCGAGTGGTCGGAGGAGTCTCTTCTTGATGCCGTTGTAGATGAGGCCATTGGCCTTCTCGACTTGACCGTTGGTCTGGAGATGTGGTACGGAAGCGTTGCTGATGGTGATTCCTAGATTTTCATAGAAATCCTGGAACTCTTTCGAGGTGAAGTTCATCCCATTGTCGGTGACAATGATGTGTGGCACCCCGAACCTGAAGACGATGGACTCAAAGAACTTGACGGCGGTGGCGCCCATCCGGTTTGTCATCGGCATAGCCTCAATCCACTTGGTGAACTTGTTGGCTGTGACTAAGAGGAAGGTGTATCGTCCAGGTGATGACTTCTGCAGCTTGCCGACCATGTCGAGTCCCCATTGCACGAAGGGCCATGCCACGGGTATTGGCCTGAGTTCTGCGCCTGGCGTGCGGCTTATCCGTGAATCTTTGGCAGGCGTTGCACTTTTGGACGATGTCCTCGGTGTTGCGCATTGTCGTTGGCCAGTAGATGCCAGATCGTAGAGCCTTGGTGACGAGGGCGTGACTGCCGACGTGATGACTGTAGGTGCCTTCGTGTATCTCAAGGAGGATGGCCCTCCCATCACCATTGGAGACGCATCATTGAAGGACTCCTGTAATGTTGTGCTTATATAGCTTGCCATTGATGATGATGAAAGCTTTTGAGCGTCACGCTATGTGTCGCGCATCTATCGGGTCATCTGGCAGCCTTTTGTCAAGTAGATATGTGATGTACGATTGTGTCCAGTATGGCTCGATGAGCATGACCTCCATGGGGCCTTTGAGTTTAGGTCCCTATTCTGCATCGTTGGGACTTTCGAGTTCTTTGGGTGGCGCAACCCCCGAGTCCTTTGACATGCTGGACGGTCCTTTAGGAGCCTTTGGCTTGACGGAGCGCTCGCAGATCTGCTGCAAGAATACACCGGGCGGCACCAAATCACAGGTGGATCCTATGTTGGCGAGCATGTTATCTTCCTTGTTGCTTTTCACGGCCTACGTGTTGCAGTTTGCAGCCATCGAAGTCTCCTTCAAGTGCGTCGTGTAGAGGTTGTGGTAGGCGATCATGTTGTCGCTCAGAGCATCGCACTAGTTCATGGTTTGGTCCACCACGAGCTTGGAGTCACCGTAGATGACGAGCCGCCTTGCGCCATAGGATTTTGCCATCCACATCCCGTGGAGTAGGGCCTCGAATTCTACTTCATTGTTGGTGGCACGGAACTACATTCACAGAACATATCTCATCTTGTCACCCTGCGGCGACATCAGGATGACACCGGCGCCAACTCCTTCTCGACGCTTGGACCCGTCAAAGTGCATTGTCCATAGGCAGGACATATATGGTGTGTCTGGGAGCTGGTTTTCCATCCAGTGAACGAGGAAGCCCGGGAGAACTTGCGACTTAATCGCCACTCGCTTCTCATATGTAATGCCTCGTGGAGATAGCTCTATTCCCCAAACGGCGACTCATCCCGTGGCATCGGGGTTGTTGGGGATGTAACCCAATGGAGCATCGTTCACCATGACGATGGGGTGCTCCTGGAAGTAGTGGCGCAGTCGCCTGGCCCTCATGAAGACACCGTAAGACAACTTCTGGTAGTGCGGATACCGCTGTTTTGTTGGCGTAAGGACCTCGCTGAGGTAGTAGACTGGGCGCTGCACCCCATGGACCTTTTTTTCTTCGGCTCATTCTACCACCAGCATAGTACTAACCACCTGGCTGATGGCGGAGATGTATAGTAACATGGGCTCTTTCTCCCTAGGCATCACCAGCACAGGCGAGGTGGAGAGTAAGCGCTTGAGATCTTTGAATGGCTCTTGTGCTTTGTCCGTGCACTCGAACTTCTTAGCTTTGCGAAGGAGCTGATAGAACGGTAGCGCCTTTTCGCCCATTCGACTGATGAATCGACTGAGTGCCTCGATTCACCCAACCAGCTGCTAGATGCCCTTGACTTTCTTTGGATTTTCCATGGCCAGTATGGCCTTTATCTTTTTCAGGTTGGCCTCGATTCCCCTAGCGGATATGAGGTACCCGAGAAATTGCCTAGATGGCACGCTGAAGGCAGACTTCTCCGGATTCAGCTTGATCCGGTAGTGGTCGAGGTTGTCGAAGGTCTTGCGGAGATCGTCGAGTAGTAAGAATTCCTCCTTGGTTTTGACGACGATGTCATTGACATAGACCTGGATGTTCCGACCAAGTTGGTTTTTGAGGCAGGTCTACATGCACCATTGATTTCTTCAGCCCGAAGGGCATTGTTGTGTAGCAGTAGATGCCGAAGGGCACGATGAAGGCTGTTTTCTCTTGGTCCTCTTCCTTCATTTTAATCTGATGGTAGCCTGAGTAGGCATCGAGGAAGCAGAGGTGCTCACATCCCGTAGTGGATTCGATTATCTGATCGATCCACGGCAATGGGAAGTGGTCCTTCAGGCAATGCTTGTTGAGGCAGGTGAAGTCCATGCACATCCATAGGATATCCATGTCCTTTTTAGGAACGAGCACAGGGTTTGTTACCCAGGTGCTCTCCTTGATCTCTCGTATAAAGTTGGCGTCGAGGAGTCTATTGACTTCCATGACGATTGCCTTTGCCCTTGGTTCTGATAGTCGATGTATTGACTGCTTCACTGGTATGGTGTTAGGATTCACGTTGAGTGAGTGCTCGGTGAATTCCCTGGGAACTCCTGGCATGTCTGCTGAACACCACGTGAAGATCTCCCAGCGCTCACGGAGGAATTCGACGAGCGCGAGTTCCTATGCGGAAGTCAAGTTGTTGGCGATGAGGGTCGTCTTGGTCGGGTCCGTCGGGTGGACCTAGACCACCTTGGTGTGCACCGACGAGTTGAAGGACTGGTCGGGTGTGTTTGGCTTACTCGGAGGAGGAAGACTGTTGTCTGTCGACTCCTTCACCCTCACAAGCTCCTCCTGCATGCCGAAAGACTAGGAGATTCTGTTGAACTCCCTATCACAGCTGTCTGATCTCTCGAAGCTTCTGATTACGATAATAATGCCGTTAGGT
This sequence comes from Avena eriantha, assembly GCA_910589775.1. Taxonomy (NCBI): domain Eukaryota; kingdom Viridiplantae; phylum Streptophyta; class Magnoliopsida; order Poales; family Poaceae; genus Avena; species Avena eriantha. The sequence goes on from OU342745.1 coordinate 32,087,396, forward strand.
CCCGACATCTTCATTTGTAGGATTGTGTGATATTGCGAGGGCCAGTCGACCACTTCTAATTCGAGGCGCTCTCACTGGAAATTTGCCGGTGTGCCGAAGATGACATCTAGGTTGATTTTTTCCAAGGGGTATACGCCTTTCCCTGGGACGATGTCATGGAACGTTGTGTCGGAGGTCTCTAGGCACGAGAGGGGGATCCGCATGGCACACAGGGTACTGGCAAATATGAGGTTGATGCCGCTACCGCCGTCCATGAAGACCAGACTCATCTCAAAGCCACTGATTTGTGCCTCGAGCACCAGGAGAGAATGGCCTAGGCGAGGTACTTGGCGCGGGTGATCGCCCTTGTCGAAGGTGATGCAGGACTCGAACCTGTGAGGTACTCTGTGGTTGAGGGTGGAGAGTTGACCGCCAAATTTATTTGGCGAGTGATTGACTTTTGCACTCTATTGGACGGGCGTCCTTTTTGGATCATGCTCATATTTCCCAGCGGTCATGGGTACTGCTCGCCTTTGTTATTCTGGCTGGTGCATCCACAGGTGGTAGTGGTGCTCCTGAAGGGGTTCGCAGCATAGAAAACAAAAAATTTCTTACGATGAGAACTATACTCCAAGATCTATCTACTAGATACAGAGCAACGGGTGGATATACATCCATGGAGAACTTACCCTCGAAGACAACGAGTTTTGTTAATGAGTAGGACCTCGTGGATGATGTAGTCGTACGCTTGCCGATCTCAAGATCGTGATGAAGTCCAGCAGGTCCGGCTCTAGCACGTCCTTCAGATCCAGCTCCAGCAAGTCCAGCACCACCAAGTCCAGCACCGCAAAGCAGCGGTGCATCCGTGATCGCACACACGTCCGGTACCCCGACAACCTCCGTCCCTCGCTCCAGCAAAGCAGCAACTCCTTTCCAGATAAAGCCACCGGGAACATGTATCTCGCTAATCCGAGACCATGGGGAATAATACTAGAGGGGAAGAGAGATCCTTCACGAGGAGGTGTGTGTATGAAGGTGTGAGAGGGGGGCCTTTTATAGGAGGAGGGGAGGGTACCCCTCCCATGGCCGGCGCCCATGGAGGATGTCCCTTCACCTCCCACATTCATGTGGTGGTAACCCCTCCACATTAAAATGCCCCTTCACATTCTTTTTTAAAGTCTCTACTTTAAAGGCATTAAATTTCTCCAAATTTAATGCTCTCTCTGTCGTGGTGGTGTCACGGCAGATGCCATGTATAGTCTAAAGGTGGGGACAAGATGCACTAGAGGAATCCAGGGAGGGGCAGTGTGGTGATTCCACAGACAGATTCTTTGTATTCAATAGGTTTCCAAGGTTACAAATGCTCCTTGAGCTGTATTGGGGAGAGGAGGAAGAAGGAACTCTCTTAATCTCACCACTAGCTAGCTCTCAGGCACCAAGAATCTACTTAGTAGAACTCAACCAACTAGAGATCAACCAAGTCAAACCCCCTCTCTACAGATGCCCTAGCCCTCCTTATATAGGGTGGTTAGGTCTCCAATTAGGGCATACGTGGAGGCATATTCCAGGGAATATGCCTCTTCCCAAAATAGCAAACCGACCGGGTCACTTTTCCCCATCGTAAGCCATGCAGAGGCTACACGAGCCTCTGCGGCGCCAGCGTCATCCGACACAGGCAGGGTCACCCTTGTCGGCCACGCCTCGGTGGTCCTAGCCTCTGTCTGCTTCGCTCACGCTCCAGCGTACAGTGACCTCCTTTTGACCAGCGAGATACCTTTCTTCTCTTGCAAGCCTGATATAACCCGGATCATGCCTAGTTAATCTGGCCACACTGGTACCTGCACACTAGTTAGATAAATCCTACCGGCATACGACATACGTCGGCCGGGACTCAGTTAGGCGGACATCCTCCGGTTTGGGTTACTCCGTGATTCGGCCTGCCTTGAGGTGACTCGGCCAGCACTTGCTTTGACCTTGCCGTACCTCGGCTACCTCGGCCTTTATACCCCGGCGTGACCCTACCCGGGTGTATCCCCCCAACATTAGTCTCCGAAGCTGGTGTGGTCTTAGCATCCTTAGCCGCTAAGGCCATAGCAGGTTCAATTTTACTGAGCCTTTAGCTCCCTTTTCCGAGTTACCTCATATCCCGGATTTCATTGGCTAGCTTTTCCCTTGGCATATTCCGAGTTTTCACTCGCCTGCCGGGTCACCCTATAGTTATCCGGGTTATTCTTCCTTCTCTCGTATGCTTCCCCACGTGGAGGCTAATCATTATCTTGCCTCATTTTAAGGGCTTGCGCCAGTTACTGCTGCAGTTAATGTCAGGTGTTACTGTTGCACATGTCACATCGCGCCTGTCTCCTCATTAACTGTATCACCACATCGCATCATGGGATCCCCAGCGCCCTGTGGCCCTTCCTGTGGCTCGCGTCTGATTGGCTGACCCGGCAAATACATGGCCACACCGTGTGGCCTTTCGGCACCGCATGATCCCACTACCCCAGCTGGGGCGTGGTTAAATAGGGGAGGGGCGCGTCCCTTGGCATTTTCCCCCATTCTCACGCCCCTCTGCCTCTTCTTCTTCTTCTTCCTCCTAGTAACCGCGTCGCCGCCGCCCCATGCCTTTTGGCGCCAGCATCACTGCCACTCCCGCACAGCTCCACCGCCACGGGTCTGTGCCAGTCCAAGGCACTGCCCCCCACCGCCGATAGGGCCAGTGAGGACAACGATTTGGACATGACCAAAGAGGAGCTCACCGTCGCGGAGGCGGAGATGGAGGAGGGAGCGGAGAACGCTGAACGTGGCGCCTGGGCTGGCTCCTGGGTGTGCCAGGACGACCTAGACTGGTTGTATCGCACCCGGCGTATCCCAGAGGGCGTGGTTGCCCGTCTCGCTGCCGAGGAGCTTGCTTCCTCACCTAATCCGGGTGAGTTCGTAGTGTTCCTCTCCCACTTCCAGCGTGGGTTCGACCTCCCCGTTAGCGATTTCTTCCGCGATTGGCTCAACATCTATGAGCTTCAACCGCACCACCTTCCGGCCAACGCCATCACTTCCCTTTCTTCCTTCGCCTCCACCATAGAGGGGTATGTCGGATTGTGGCCCACTAAAGAGCTCTAGATCCGGCTTTTCGGTCTTCGCCGGAACGTGATTCCGAATAAGGAGCTTGACCCAGAGGTAAAACATCTCACGCAGTTCGGCGCAGCTTCTATCTCTCCCCGAAAACAGTCCATCTTTCCCCGAGGCACGGGGCTTGATTCGTGCAAGGGCTGGGCCTGAACCTTCTTCTATGTCAGAAATGGCACGAACGAAGATCTGATTCGGCTGCGCCCCTATGTTCCAGGTCCTCCTAATCCAGATTTGTGGGACCGGATCTCCTAGAAACCCACTGTCCTGGTGAACCAAGTAAACAAACGGTTTCAGGAGCTAAAAGATGCTGGGTTGCGCAACGAGGATGCGATGATCACTTTCGTCCGCAACCGGATCTCCCCTCTCCAGAAACGCACACACAAGTTGTGCCATATGAGCTGGCGACTTGACCCCAACCGGACTTCCTCATTTGAACTGAGCAACACCGAGATATTCCGCCGGGTCAAGGCCCTCTTCACCACTGACAAAAACTTCTCCACTGATTGGGAGTGGGGAATTGAACATTTCTGCCGGGACAGGCTTCCTCCAGTGGTAATTCTCGTGTTCCAATTTCTTTCCGAGTTATATTCTATGTCGGAGTATGTTGTTTATCTGATCTTTTTGTATTTCACTCTTAGCTGTTTCTTCAGCAAACTCTTGAAGATGGCGCCGAGCCTTCGCTCAAATGGGCGAAGGATCGAGATGCCCCGAACAAGGAGGAGCTGGATCAGGAAATGTTCCTGCCACTCCCCGACGCGACCAAGCGACCCACCGGTAAATTATCTTCCTTAAGAGATTGGCCTGGCGATGAATATGATTCCAACGTTGAGGTGATGGAAGCATTTGACGTTGTCCCCCTTTCTTACGCCTTTCCGGCATCAGCTAACCCGGGTGGGCAGATCCACGAAGATCCTCCTCTCGCCACGGGCGAGCCTGTCCCGGTCGCGTCAAAGAAAAGGGGAGCTGCTTCTGCTTCTTCTTTCGGACCTCCTAAGCCAACCAAGAGGCGAAAGAAGTCCGCAGACAAAGCCGCCACCAAGCCTACAACTAAGGTTATAACTCAGAGGGCTCGGAAGCCCAAGGAGCCATTGACCTCTAATGAGTAAGTCACTTTTCTCTCTGTCCAATCCTTTGCTTCATGCTTTTCTTATGTTGTAACTTATTATTCGACGTTTGATTCGGCAGGGCTGCGGTGGAGGTTCCTCAGAGCGGATACAGCATCGCCTCGCCCCTCCGGCATAGCCCTTCTCCCCCTCGTGGCGACGATACACGCCCGTTGAGTCCCATTCAGGAGGGTTCATCGGATGCTCCGGATTCTAGGCCACCTCGTCCAGAGGAGGGAAACACCGAAGTAGGGGGAAGTGGCTCTGCCGAGGCAGCAGAAGCTCCTAGCTCCTCTTTGGCTCAGCCGCAACCAGCACCAACGCAAGCACCACCGCCGAAACCAGTACCAGCACCAGCACCAGTGCCAGCACCAGTAGCAACACAAGTGCCAGCAGCACCAACTCCTTCCACCTCGTCCGAGTCTTCCAAGACTCGGCGAGAAGGCTCAGTTAGCACCAAGGCTGCACCCAAGACTAAATCCGCAGCTCAAACCTCTTCCTCTCAGTAGCAGCCTAAGGCTAAGAAAACCTCTGACGCCACCAGGGCAGCATCTATCGAGGCTGGACAGCGCACGCTCGTGTCCATGCTTCTGAAGAAAACTCCCTTGAAGAAGGATGTCTCCCCCGGGCCAGCTAGCACGCAACTTGCACTGCACATCGGCCCCGCTGCTGCCCAAATTGAAAGGAGGGAAGCCCATGCCAAGGGTTTGATTGCGCCCCATATGCTGAGCGGAGAGCACTATCCTCCGGCCTTGATCGAGTTTGTCAATAACTGGAACAAGGCGGAGTTCGTCCATAATGACGATCTCCTGGAGAAATTTGGGCCTACCGAGTTTGCCGCATAGATGAACACAGCCGCCAAAGCTATCAACCTTGTCGGTCGGATGCTGGAGGTACGCTACCTTGTCCTTTCTTTAACATGTACTAAACATTAGTGAGATTACCATTAGTCCCTAAGCCTCCGGGGGAGTAACTTGTTACTCGGTCGGATGCTCCTTAGAGAACTAGCATAGCTCCTTAGTAACTTCGGATATGCACACATCTAGAGACGGGTTAAGTTCCACTTTGCCCGGATTTTGTACACTTCGAATATGCACACACCTAGAGCTGGGTTAAGTTCCACTTGGCCCGGATTTTGTACACTTCGAATATGCACACACCTAGAGCCGGGTTAAGTTCCACTTGGCCTGGATTTTGTACACTTCGAATATGCATACACCTAGAGCTGGGTTAAGTTCCACTTGGCCCGGATTTTGTACACTTCGAATATGCACACACCTAGAGCCGTGTTAAGTTCCACTTGGCCCGGATTTTTTACACTTCGAATATGCACATGATCAAGTCAACTTTGCTTTTCTCAGGTTACCACCAATCGCCGGAGCGCTGAGTTTCAACGCCTCTTGGACACACATAAGGCACTGTGCTCGAAACATTCTACGCTTCTCGCTGAGTTCGAGAAAAGGGGTAAGTTTTCTCCTTGACTTTTTTCACATCTTTCTTTGTCTTCTCCCGCTGAACTAATCTGTCATTCGGATTGCGCAGCCAGAGTGGAGGCCGAAAACACCATCATGAGGAAGAACTTGGAGCAAATACAAGGTAAGTCAGTTTTGCTTAATCTTCTTCTACGCTCTCTCTCTCCTTTCCTTCTTGGCTCGGTAGATATTCATACCTCGGCTTCGCCGGGTCAACAAACTGTTTCAGCATCTCTTGAAGATAGTGTGCCCGTGCCTGATATGAAGCTGCATTTTCTTGAACAAGCAGGTCAGCATGAGGCCGAACTTAAGAAGAAGGATGATGAGCTCGCGCTCCTCCGGACCAGAGATGATGAGATTGCCAAGCTCAAGGTGTTGGAGATATGCCTAAGAGGCAATAAAATGAGTGATTATTATTATATCTTTGTGTTTATGATGAATGTTTACATCCCATGCTATAATTGTATTATTAGGAAACACTAATACTTGTGTGTTTTGTAAACATATAAGAGTCCCTAGTAAGCCTATTGTTGAACTAGCTTGTTGATTAATTGATGATCATAGTTTGTTGATCATGGACATTAGGATGTGATTAATAACAAGGTTATATCATTAGGAGAATGATGTGATGGACACACACCCATAGTAAGCGTAGCATAAGATCAAGTCATTAAGTTCGTATTGCTGTAAGCTTTTAAATGCATAGTAACCTAATCCTTCGACCATGAGGTTGTGTTAATCACCATCACCGGATGGGTACTTTGATGACATCAAACACTGCTTCGTAACTGGGTGGTCATAAAAGTGTCATTGGGTATTCTGAAAGTATGTGTTGAAGCGCATGGACCAAGATTGGGATTTGTCCATCCATATGACGGATAGATATGCTCTGGGCCCTCTCGGTGGAATGTCATCTAGTTAGCTTGCAAGCATGTGACTAGGTCACAAGGGATGACATATCATGGAACGAGTAAAGAGTACTTATCAGTAACGAGGTGGAACTAGCTATGGAGATACCGACGATCAAACCTCGGATAAGTATAGTATCGCGAGACAAAGGGAGTTGGTTTCGTATGTAAATGGTTCAATCGATCACGAAGTCATCATTGAGTATGTGGGAGCCATTATGGATCTCCAGGTCCCGCTGATGGTTATTGATAGGAGATGTGTCTCTATCATGTCTACATATTCACGAACCGTAGGGTGACACACTTAAGGTTCGAAGTTGTTTTAAGTAGATATGGAATGTGCGTTGGAGACCGAATGTTGTTCGGAGTCTCTGAATGGATCCGGGACATCACGAGGAGATCCGGAATTGTCCGGAGAACAAGATTCATATATTGGGGATCATTTTCTGAGTTAGGAAATGTTCCGGAGTATTTGTATGAGGATTCTAGAAGGTTTCGGAATCTCCCGGAAGGTTCTGGAAGGTTTCTTGGAGTTTGCTTGAAAACCAAGGAAGGGATCAAAGGAGTCCTGATGGGTTAAGACTAGGAGTCGTGGGGGTGGAGGACTCCTCCCCCCTCCCCAATCCGCCGGCCCTAGAGGAGGGGAGTCCTACAAGGACTCCCCCTCCCCAAGGCGCCATCCCCCCCTTAAATAGAAGGGCAGGGGCGCCCCCTCCAAGCCCTGCTCCATAACTCCCAATCTCTGCCGCCTCTCTCCTCCTCCTTTCTTCTGCACAGGCATAGGCGAAGCCCTGCAGAATTCTCTACTCCACCACCACCACCACGCCGTCGTGCTGCTGGGATTCCGTGGAGAAGATCTACTACCTCCGCTGCTGGAACAAGGAGAGGAAGGTCTGCTTCGACTCCGCACGTGTGACCAACTGCGGAAGCGCTTCCGAAACGCGGCGCCGGAAGGATCGTCCACTTGACCGATTGCGGAAGCGCTGCTGGAACGCGGCGCCGGAAGGATCGTCCACACGATCTTGAGATCAGCAAGTGATCGACTACATCAACCACGAGATCTAATCTCGTTAACGCTTTCGGATCTACGAGGGTTAGTTCCTATCTATCTCGTTGCACATGTCTAATAGATTAGATCTTGGCTTTTATCTAGATTAGATCTGGGTTTTGTTCGTTCTTGCGGTAGAATTTTTTTGTTTTCCATGCTACGAACCCTTCAGTGGTATCAGAGCCGTATCTATGCGTAGATCTGTTGCACGAGTAGAACACAATGTTTTTGTGGGCGTTGATGCTTTTTTTGTCGGTGTCTTAGCGTGTACTTTGCATCTTGCGGCATGGTGGGATGAAGCGGCTCGGGCTAACATTACATGTCATCGCACATGAGACTTGCTCCACGCTTGACGTGCAACTTGCTTTGCACAAGTGGCTTTGCGGGTGTCTGTCTCTCCCACCATAGTTAAGATTCAATTTACAATGAGCATCTTGACAACACTTGTATCAACGTTGTGGTCCTTGTTCGTAGGTAAGATCGGTCTTATGCGAAGGCCCCAAACCACGTAAAACATGCAAAGAAAATTAGAGGCGTCTAACTTGTTTTTGCAAGGGTTTTGTGATGTGATATGGCCAACATGTTGATTGTGATTGTATTTGATGTATGTAATGATCCTTGTTGTAATATGGCAACCGGCAGGAGCCTAATGGTTGTCTTTAAATTCTGTTAAGACCTGCGTGTCTATTCATCTTGTAATAGCTTTATTCCAAGTAGTTGTAATAGTTGCTAGTGATGATGGACAACCATGAAGCGGCGCCACTGACCTTGACGCAATGCTGGTGATGATGGAGATCATGTTCGTGTTTTGGAGATGGAGATCAAATGCGCAAGAAGAAAAGGCCATATCATATCACACTAATTATGAATTGCCTGTGATGTTAATCCTTTATGCATCTTGTATTGCTTAGATCGTGACGGTAGCATTATAAGATGATCCCTCTCACTAAATATCAAGTAATAAAGTGTTCACCCTTAGTTGGCACCGTTGCTAAGACTCGTTGTTTCGAAGCATCTCGTGATGATCGGATGTGATAGATTCTACGTGTGCATACAACGGGTGCAAGCCAGATTTGCACATGCGGAAACTAAGGTTATCTTGACGAGCCTAGCATGTACAGACATGGTCTCGGAACACAGAATACCGAAAGGTAGAGCATGAGTCATATAAATAATATGATGAACATGAAGATTGTTCGCCGATGAAACTACATCTTCTCTCGTGAAGATCGGACTTGGTGTAGTGGACTTGGTTCGTGTAATCACTAAAACAATGTGAGGGATGTTGGTTTTAGTGGGAGTTCACCTAGTTAGTTTAAGAATTAAATTTGAACTCAATTTATCATAAACTTAGTCTAAACTACTTGCAAATTGTTGTAGATTATGGCGACCCCCTCCATCAATTTCAATGCGTTCCTATAGAAAGAAAAGCTTAAGAACAATGGAAGCAATTTCACGGACTGGTTCCGTGGACTGAAGATCGTCCTCAGGGCTGGTCAGTTGACCTATATGCTCGATGCACCGCTAGGTGACCCACCTGCAGATAATGCCACCGATGACGAAAAGGATGTTTTCGCCACTCGGAAAAATCATTACTCCACAGTTCAGTGTGCCATCCTGTACGGTTTAGAAGCGGAGCTCCAATAGTGTTTTGAGCACCACGACCCGTTCGAGATCATTAAGGAGCTCAGGCTAATTTTTGAGACTCGCGCGGCCATGGAGAGCTATGAGGCCTCCGAAAAGTTCTTTAACTATAAGATGGAAGAGGGAAGCTCCGTTAGCGAGCATGTGCTCACCATGTCTGGGTACGCAAAGAAGCTCCAAGAGTTGGGAATATCGATTCCTAATGAATTGGGGATTCACCGTCTCCTTCAATCACTGCCACCAAGATACAAGAACTTTGTGATGAACTACAACATGCACTGCATGAACAAGACGTTGCCTGAACTATCGTCCATGCTGAAAACTGCTGAAGTGGAGATCAAGAAGGAGCACCAAGTGTTGATGGTCAATAAGACCACCAATTTCAAGAGAAAGGGCAAGCCTAGGAACAAGGGAAACTTCAAGAAGGACGGCAAGAAAGCTGCCGCACCTGCTAAGAAGCCCAAGGCTGGTCCTAAGCCTGAAACTGAGTGCTTCTACTGCAAGGGAGCTGGTCACTGGAAGCGTAACTGCCCCAAGTACCTGGCGGATCTGAAGAACGACAACATCAAGAAGAAAGGTATATTTGATATATGTGTTATAGATGTGTATCTTACTAGTAATCGTAGTAGTGCCTGGGTATTTGATATTGGTTCGGTTGCTCATATTTGTAACTCGAAACAGGAGCTGCGGAATAAACGAAGACTGGCAAGACACGAGGTGACGATGCGCGTTGGAAATGGCTCCAAGGTTGATGTGATCGCCGTCGGCACGCTCCCTCTACATCTACCTTCGGGATTAGTTTTAAATTTAAATAATTGTTATTTGGTGCATGCGTTAAGCATGAACATTATATCTGGATCCTGTTTATTGCGAGACGGTTACTCTTTTAAGTCCGAGAATAAAGGTTGTTCGATTTATATGAGTAATATCTTTTATGGTAATGCACCTGAGATGAATGGTTTATTCTTACTGAATCTCGATAGTAGTGATACACATGTTCACAACATAGATACTAAACGAATAAAATTGAATGATAATTCTACATACATGTGGCACTGTCGTCTTGGTCACATTGGAGTGAAGCGTATGAAGAAACTCCATTCTGATGGACTTCTTGAATCACTTGATTTTGAATCACTTGAAAGATGCGAAGCATGTCTAATGGGAAAAATGACTAAGACTCCATTCTCTGGTACAATGGAGCGAGCTACAGACTTATTGGAAATAATACATACCGATGTGTGCGGACCAATGAGTGTAGCATCGCGTGGTGGATATCGTTATGTTCTCACTTTCACGGATGACTTGAGTAGATATGGGTATGTCTACTTTATGAAACATAAGTCCGAAACTTTTGAGAAGTTTAAGGAATTTCAAAGTGAAGTGGAAAATCATCGTAACAAGAAGATTAAGTTTCTGCGTTCTGACTGCGGAGGTGAATATCTGAGTTATGAGTTTGGCATGCATATAAAGAAATGTGGAATACTTTCACAGTTGACACCGCCGGGAACACCACAGCGTAATGGTGTGTTCGAACGTCGTAATCGAACTCTCTTAGATATGGTTCGGTCTATGATGTCTCTTACAGATTTACCGTTATCATTTTGGGGCTATGCATTAGAGACAGCCGCATTCACTTTAAATAGGGCACCATCTAAATCCGTTGAAACGACACCGTACGAATTGTGGTTTGGTAAGAAACCTAAGTTGTCGTTCCTTAAAGTTTGGGGTTGCGAAGCATATGTAAAGAAGTTACAACCTGATAAGCTAGAACCCAAAGCGGAGAAATGCGTCTTCATAGGATACCCTAAAGAAACAATTGGGTATACCTTCTATCATAGATCCGAAGGCAAAGTTTTCGTTGCAAAGAATGGATCCTTTCTTGAGAAGGAGTTTCTCTCGAAAGAGGTGACTGGAAGGAAAGTAGAACTCGATGAGGTTATTGAACCTTCTCTCGGATTTGAGAGTAGCGCAGCACCGGAAGATGCTTTTGTGCCGCCTGCACCAATTGGAGAGGAAGCTAATGATAATGATCATGAAAGTTCAAACGAAGTTAGTGCTGAACCTCGCAGGTCAACGAGGGTTCGTACCACTCCTGATTGGTATGACTCTGCCTTGAATGTCATGTTGGTGGACAACGTTGATGACCCTGCAACGTATGAAGAAGCTATGGTGAGCCCAGATTCCGACAAATGGCTAGAAGCCATGAAATCCGAAATGGGATCCATGTACGAAAACCAAGTGTGGACTTTGGTGGACTTACCGGATGGCCGTAAGGCTATCGAGAACAAATGTATTTTCAAGAGAAAAACAGATGTTGATGGTAATGTTACCGTCTATAAAGCTCGACTTGTCGCGAAAGGGTTCCGAAAAATTCAAGGAGTTGACTATGATGAGACTTTCTCACCAGTAGCGAAGCTAAAGTCTGTGAGGATTTTGTTAGCAATTGCTGCACATTTCGATTATGAGATTTGGCAGATGGACGTCAAAACGGCGTTCCTTAATGGTGACATTGAGGAAGATTTGTATATGGTACAACCCAAGGGTTTTTTCGATCCTAAAGATGCTGACAAGGTATGCAAACTTCAGCGCTCCATTTATGGACTGAAGCAAGCATCCTGGAGTTGGAATCAATGTTTTGATAAAGTAATCAAAAAATTTGGGTTTATACAAACTTATGGAGAAGCTTGTATTTACAAGAAAGTGAGTGGGAGCTCTGTAGCATTCCTAGTACTATATGTAGATGACATATTGTTGATTGGGAATGATATAGAACTTCTTAATAGCGTCAAAACCTATTTGAATAATAGTTTTTCAATGAAGGATCTTGGCGAAGCGGCATACATTCTAGGCATCAAGATTTATAGAGATAGATCAAGACGCCTAATAGCGCTTTCACAAAGTACATACTTGGACAAAGTTCTAAAGAAGTTTAGAATGGAAGATAGCAAGAAAGGGTTCGTGCCCATGTTGTCAGGTAAGACCTTGAGTAAGACTCAAAGTCCAGCTACGACAGAAGATAGAGTGAAAATGAATAATATTCCCTATGCCTTGGCCATAGGTTCTATCATGTATGCCATGCTGTGTACAAGACTGGATATAGCACATGCTGTTAGTTTGACTAGCAGATATCAAAGTGATCCTGGAATGGAGCACTGGACAGCGGTCAAGAATATCCTAAAGTACCTAAATAGGACTAAGGATATGGTTCTTTCTTATGGAGGTGATGAACAGCTTGTTGTAAACGGTTACACCGATGCTAGTTGGAACACCGAACCGGATGACTCGAAGTCATAGTCGGGATACGTATTTATTTTGAATGGTGCTGCAGTGAGCTGGAGGAGTGCGAAGCAAAGCGTTGTGGCGAAATCTTCAACTGAATCGGAATACATAGCTCCTTCGGAGGCTGCACAAGAAGCCGTTTGGATGGAGGAATTCATTACTGAACTTGGCGTGGTTCCCAGGGCGTTGGACCCGATGGCCATCTACTGTGACAACACAGGTGCCATAGCTAATGCACAGGAGCCAAGGTCACATAGCAAGCTGAAGCACATCAAGCTACGTTTCCACGCTATTCGCGAGTATGTCCGAGATGGTGACATAAAGATTTGCAAAGTACACACTGATCTGAATGTGGCAGATCCGTTGACTAAACCTCTCCCTAGGGCAAAGCATGACCAACACCAGAACGCCATGGGTGTTCGGTATATTACCATGTAATCTAGATTATTGACTCTAGTGCAAGTGGGGGACTGTTGGAGATATGCCCAAGAGGCAATAATAAAAGTGATTATTATTATATCTTTGTGTTTATGATGAATGTTTACATCCCATGCTATAATTGTATAATTAGGAAACACTAATACTTATGTGTTTTGTAAACATATAAGAGTCCCTAGTAAGCCTCTTGTTGAACTAGCTTGTTGATTAATTGATGATCATGGTTTCCTGATCATGGACATTAGGATGTGATTAATAACAAGGTTATATCATTAGGAGAATGATGTGATGGACACACACCCATAGTAAGCGTAGCATAAGATCAAGTCATTAAGTTCGTATTGCTGTAAGCTTTTAAATGCATAGTAACCTAATCCTTCGACCATGAGGTTGTGTTAATCACCATCACCGGATGGGTACTTTGATGACATCAAACACTTCTTCGTAACTGGGTGGTCATAAAAGTGTCATTGGGTATTCTGAAAGTATGTGTTGAAGCGCATGGACCAAGATTGGGATTTGTCCATCCATATGACAGATAGATATGCTCTGGGCCCTCTCGGTGGAATGTCATCTAGTTAGCTTGCAAGCATGTGACTGGGTCACAAGGGATGACATATCACGGAACGAGTAAAGAGTACTTATCAGTAACGAGGTGGAACTAGGTATGGAGATACCGACGATGAAACCTCGGATAAGTATAGTATCGCGAGACAAAGGGAATTGGTTTCGTATGTAAATGGTTCAATCGATCACGAAGTCATCGTTGAGTATGTGGGAGCCATTATGGATCTCTAGGTCCCGCTGATGGTCATTGATAGGAGATGTGTCTCTATCATGTCTACATATTCACGAACCGTAGGGTGACACACTTAAGGTTCGAAGTTGTTTTAAGTAGATATGGAATGTGCGTTGGAGACAGAATGTTGTTCGGAGTCTTGGAATGGATCCGGGACATCACAAGGAGATCCGGAATTGTTCGGAGAATAAGATTCATATATTGGGGATCATTTTCTGAGTTAGGAAATGTTCCGGAGTATTTGTATGAGGATTCTAGAAGGTTTTGGAATGTTCCGGAAGGTTCTGGAAGGTTTCTTGGAGTTTGCTTGAAAACCAAGGAAGGGATCAAAGGAGTCCTGGTGGGTTAAGACTAGGAGTCGTGGGGGAGGAGGACTCCTCCCCCCTCCCCAATCCGCTGGCCCTAGAGGAGGGGAGTCCTACAAGGACTCCCCCTCCCCAAGGCGCCCTCCCCCCTTAAATAGAAGGGCAGGGGCGCCCCCTCCAAGCCCTGCTCCATAACTCCCAATCTTTGCCGCCTCTCTCCTCCTCCTTTCTTCTGCACAGGCATAGGCGAAGCCCTGCAGAATTCTCTACTCCACCACCACCACCACGCCGTCGTGCTGCTGGGATTCCGTGGAGAAGATCTACTACCTCCGCTGCTCGCTGGAACGAGGAGAGGAAGGTCTGCTTCGACTCCGCACGTGTGACCGACTGCGGAAGCGCTGCCGAAACGCGGCGCCGGAAGGATCGTCCACTTGACCGATTGCGGAAGCGCTGCTGGAACGCGACGCCGGAAGGATCGTCCACACGATCTTAAGATCGGCAAGTGATCGACTACATCAACCACGAGATCTAATCTCGTTAACGCTTTCGGATCTACGAGGGTTAGTTCCTATCTATCTCGTTGCACATGTCTAATAGATTAGATCTTGGCTTTTATCTAGATTAGATCTGGGTTTTGTTCGTTCTTGCGGTAGAAATTTTTTGTTTTCCATGCTACGAACCCTTCACAAGGCAGAAATGAAAAGCCTCAAGGCGCTCCACAAAGCCAAGATGGTAAGGCTGGCCAAGATTTCACCGAGGAATGGGAACGTCTCAACCTCCAAATTTCCAAGGATCAAGAGCTGCTAAAAGAGGCCGACGTTAAACTTGAGTCGGCAAATGTTGAACTAGAGCAACTCCGGAAGAGGCGTGATAACTGCACCAAGGAGCTGACCCGGATCCATAGCCATAGTTCTCGTAAGTTCTTTTCAGTCAGCCGACATGAATCTTTCCGGGTTAACTTTCTCTACTTATTTCATTTGTCTTGTTTGCAGACAAATTTCCAGAGGGTGATGCTATTGCGGTAACTGCCGTTGCCAAGTTCCGCCAGAAGAGGGGTACCCCAACTGGTCCTGGCGCTAAAGATATTCCTTATGACATGGAGGACCTACTGGTCAGCTTATCTTCTCGCGTCGAGATTGTGAAGAACTATGGTTCGGGTCTCCTTGATGCAGCAGTCCAGATTTTCAATGCCCTTTGGCTTGGCGAAGATACTCCGGAGGGATCCACTGCTCTAATTAACAAGCTAATGGAGTGCGAGACCCAACTTGACCTCTGGAGGGAATCCGCCGAACGCGCCGGAGATGAAACTGTCCTCCACTACGTGCTCACATGGTATGAGAAAATAAATCTGAACCTTCTCGAGCGCATGCGCACCGGATCAAAGTGGTCCAATGATCTGGATTGGATAGCTCGGTGCAAGGCTTGCGCCCATAACCTCATTTAGTTTACCCCCATCCATCAATGAAATGAGGGACCAAGCTTTCTCGAAGCCGTTGACGACGAATATGTCGAAGATGGTTCGAGTGAGGAGGAAGAGGATGAAGCCTCAGACATCGAAGAGAATGAAGATGATGCTGAAGACGAGGCCGGAGTTCCACCTGCTGGCACCGAGTTACCTCCTCCTGCTGCTCCTTGATCACCAGCAAACACTTTGAATTTTATCAGATCCCCGGTATGCCGGGTGCAGATGTATTAAGTACACAAGTTATATTTTGCTACTAAGTTGCTCGTGCCGGATTAACTTGGGCGTAGTCCCCGAGTTTCATTTTCTTGTTTCTCCAATTTCCTGGCTCGGCTCATGTCTACCTTGGTTCGGTTTTATGACTTACGAGTCCGAGTTTCAAAAATTGACTTAACAATACTTGAAAACTTTAGGACTAGCTCAAAATAATTCAGCATAGTAAAAACAAGGTAAACATAAAGTTAGTCCAAATAACCAATGTCGGCTCGATTAGGTTCTTTTCCTTAGTCGTTTTTCGTGTGCTACGCAATTCCAAACTTGTTCTCTTGCTTGCCATGAAGCCAAATCTTGTTGGAAAGCAGCAAGTCGAAGAGTTGAGTTTTTGGTGCTCACACATTACTAATCTGGCTTAGGCAGAAGCAACTTAAACCAGCTGACATAAAAAATAAATAACAAGTACAGAAGACAACCAATATTATTAAGGCATTCCCCGAGTTACTGCTCGAGGTGCCACGATTTCATTGATAAACTTATTGCCGGCATACATACCCACATATGAGACCCCCGAATACACACACTTCTTGGCTAAGTGTAGAAGGGACGAAGTAGAGCTACATTCCATGGACGCTTAGATTCCTCACCGGACCTGTCCGCCTTGTTCTTCTCCTGTTGTTTTGCATTGATGAGATAATAAGAGTCATTGTGCAATGCTTTGCTCAAAATGAATGGCCCTTCCCATGGGGGGATAACTTATGCATGCCAGCAGTACGTTGTACCAACCGGAGTACCAGATCACCTTCCCGGAAGACTCGGGGGTTTACTTTCCGGCTATGATAGCATCGGAGATTTTGCTGATATATGGCGGATCTGGACAATGCTAATTCTCTCGCTTCTTCCAGCAGATCAACATCATTTTGCCGGGCTTCTCGCACTTCGGCTTCTGTGTACTGGGTGACCCTAGGCGAATCATGCTCTATGTCGGCTGGTAATATAGCTTCTGCCCCATATACCAGAAAAATGGCGTACAGCCTGTTGATCGATTTGCAGTTGTTCTTAAACTCCATAGTACCTCTGGTAGTTCTTCTATCCAGCACCCCGCTGATCTTTGCAGTGGCTCAATGAGCCGGGGTTTTATCCCGGATAATACTAATCTGTTGGATCTTTCCACTTGTCCATTCAATGCGGGGTGGGCTACTAAGGAAAAATTTGTGCCATTATCTGTTATGATACTGTGAGGATAGCCATATCTCAGAATGATATCTTTGAGGAATGTCACGGCTATAGCTCCATCACATTTTCTTATTGGCTTCAGTTCAATCCACTTCGTAAACTTGTCCACCATAACCAAGATATGGGTCATATTTCCTCTTGCTGGTTTAAACGGGCCAACCATATCCAAACACCATACAACAAATGGCCATGTAATTGGTATGGTCTTGAGCTTCGACATAGGCAGATGTGTCTTGGTTGCATACCTCTGACAACCATTGCATTTTCATACTAGATCTTCTGCTTGTTCCAAGGCACTTGGCCAGTAGAAACCATGCCAGAAAGCTTTTGCTACCAAGGCTCTGGATGAGGCGTGATGTCCACATTCCCCTTGATGTATATCCCGGAGGATGTCGAGCCCTTCTTCCGGGTCAACACATCGTTGGAGGACATTAGTCACACTCCTTTTGTATAGCTCGGTATTGATAATTGTGTATGCCTTTGACCTCCTCTGAATTTGCCTGGAAAGCACCTCTTCACTGGGGAAAGTTCCATCTTTCAGGAATTGAAATATGGGTAGTGCCCAAGCTGGTATAGCTCGTACTAGGAACACATCCTCATCAATTTACATTTGATCCACCGGCATAACCTCGGCCGGATCGCGCTGCGCAGTCCCCGGGTTCTGTGTAGCAGTCCCCGGGTTTCCTGAACCACTTCCCATGTCAATGTCCATGGGTACAGCTCCGGACTCCGGATCTGCCGGGATGTAGATTGAGTCGGTTTCTGGGGACGGCCTGATAGATGGTTTTCTGAGGTGCTCTAGTGCTACACCCGGTGGAATCGCTTGTCGGGTTGATCCGAGCTTCGACAATACGTCGGCAGCCTCGTTTTCCAGCCGGGGTACATGATGAAACTCGCATCCCTCAAAATACCCTGATATCTTTTTTACATGGAATCTGTACAATGCCATGTTTGGATCAAGAGCGGCCCACTGCCCCGAGACTTGTTGAACTACAAAATCCGAGACACCAAAGCATTGGATCCGGCGTATTCCAATTTCTTTTGCCACTTTGAGCCCATGCACAAGTGCTTCATATTCGGTGACATTGTTTGATGCTGCGAAATGGATCTGCAGTACATACTTCAACTGGTCACTCTTTGGCGAGGTAAGTACAACTCCGGTGCCTAACCCGGTTTTTGTTTTTGATCCATCAAAATGCATTCTCCAGTAGTTTGGATCTGGTAACGGTGGTTCGTATTGCATTTCGGCCCAATCTACGAAAAAGTAGGCCACAGCCTGTGACTTGATCGCATCTCTTCTGTCATATTGTGGAGCATATGGGGCTAGCTCAATTGCCCATTTTGCAATCCGGCCACTTGCATCCTTGTTGCTCATTATCTCAGATATGGGGGCTTCACATATCACTTTTATTGGGTGTTCTTCAAAGTAGTGTTTTAGCTTCTTTGCTGCCATATACACACCATATGCCATTTTCTGATAGTGAGGATAGTTTTGCTTTGATGCGGATAATACCTCGCTCAAGTAATAGACTGGCCTTTGCACTGACTTACCCTCTTCATCGCGCTCTACCACCACCACTTCACTTACAACTCGGTTGGTTGCGGCTATGTATAGCAACATTGGCTCTTTTGATAGCGGAGAGGCTAACACTAGTGCAGTGGATACCATTTTCTTTAATTGGATGAAGGCTTCGTTGGCCTGCGGTGTCCATACGAACTTGTCCGCTTTTTTCATTAGTTGATAGAGAGGCAATGCCTTTTCTCCCATCCGACATATAAACCGACTTAGAGATGCCAGGCAACCGGCAAACTTCTGGACATCGTTAAGACACTTCAGCAGTTCCATTCGCTCAATGGTCGGATTTTAGTCGGGTTAACTTCGATACCTCGGTTGGAGACAAGAAATCCGAGTAATTTTCCAGCCAGGACACCGAAGGTACATTTCTCCGGGTTAAGCTTCATTCGGAACCTTCTTAGGTTTGCGAATGTTTGCCTGATATCGTCAAGGAGCGTTTTTCTTTCCTTGGTTTTTATAACAACATCATCCACATATACCTGCATGTTTTGACCAATTTGATCATGTAGACATTTCTGCATACATCTTTGGTACGTTCCCCCTGCATTACGTAAACCAAAAGGCATGGTGCGATAGCAATAAGCCCCATATGGGGTGATAAACGCAGTCTTTATTTGATCACTCGGGTTCAGAGGTATCTGGTGGAAACCAGAATATGCATCTATACATGATAACAGTTCACATCCAGCAGTAGAATCTATGACTTGATCTATCCTTGGCAGTGGGAATGGATCTTTTGGGCATGCCTTATACAGGTTCGTGTAATCGATGCACATACGCCAAACCACAGCCACATTCGGATCATCCTTCTTCTTTTCCACCAACACCGGATTAGATAGCCAATCTGGGTAAAGCACTTCCATGATAAACCCAGCTGCTAGGAGCCGAGCTATCTCATCTCCAATGACTTTTCTCCTATCTTCGGCGAAGCGGCGGAGAGGTTGCTTCACCCGCTTTGCTCCGGGTCTCACATTTAAAGAGTGCTCGGCCAACTCCCTCTGAACACGTTGCAAGTCCTATGTGGACCAAGCAAAGATATCCTGATTCTCACGGAGGAAGTTGATGAGCTCGCTTTCCTATTTGTCAGTTAACCCGGCACCAATTGTTACGGTGCGCTCTAGGAACAGATCATCAACAGGCACTTTCTTGGTATCCTTTGTTGCTTGAAATGAAACACTTCCATGCGGGTTACGCAGATTGAGCCAATGCCGCCACCTCCTAGATCTTTCTCTTCTATTGCGCAATCACGAGTGACTCGGCCAGGTTAGACCCGACTGACGCACACTCAATGGAACGTCGGAATTCCCCAGCTATGGTAATTACACCATTTGGCCCATGCAGCTTCATCTTCAAGTAACTGATGTGAGTACTTGCCATGAATTTGTTCAGGGCTGGCCTGCCGAGTAACGCGTGATATGCGCTTTCCAGATTGACAACCTCGAATTCTAAATTCTCAGTTCGGCAGTTATCTCTCGTGCCGAACAACACGTCAGCTCGGACCTTGCCAATGGGTTCACAGGAAATACCTGGCACAATGCCATGGAAAGTTGTCCTTGTAGCTTGGAGCATGTTCTCCGAGATACCTAACTTGCGCATCGTATCCACGTACATGATATTGATGCTGTTACCATTGTCAATCAGCACCTTTGAGAACCTCACATTGGTGTTTGGCCCAATGAATGTTGGGTCCAACACCAGCGCATACGAACCAGGACTTGGCATAAGCTTGGGATGATCTTTGATGCTCCAGGTAATTTCTTGATCCGACCAAGGCATATACCTCGTCACCGCTGGCATAACTGCATTCACTTCCATATGTCGGCGCTGCAAGCTCTTTCTATCCATTTCTTCTGTGGTGAACACACAGTAACTCTGGTGATGTTCTCTGTACTCATTTCTCCCCTCATTGCCGGGGTACCTTTGATCTTGCTGGTGCTGATTTTCCACCTAATGCACTGCATCCCTTCTCTCATGATTCTCATACCTTGACGGAGGTGGTGGCAACATTAACTGTTGCGTGTTTGCTCTAGAGAGTAATTGCTGCCGGGGTAACTCCTGCCGAGGTTGATCATTCCGAGGTGCCTGAGCATTCCCCCAACCACTTTCCTCTATCTTCCTCATCCACTCACATTGCCGTGTTGTATGACCCGCTGGGTTACTCGGATTTGGCGTGTGAAATTTACACGGCTGATCCAACATTGCCTCATAAGTATACCTCGGTCTATCCTTCTTCTCCTGCCACTGTTTCTTTTGTTCGGGCGTCCATGTTTTCTTGCCATCATTTCTTGGAGTCCATTGTTGCCCTCCAGTTTTCTGACGCTGATTACTCCCTGCTCCGGGTTGATCTTGATTCACAGCAGTAACTTGTTGCAAACTATACCGGTAATCCAGTCTATCATCTCTTCTCTTACCCCGGTAATCATTCCACCGGGATGATCCGGCTCCATCTCGCTGGTAGTACTCCTCATTTGATTCGTTTGACACAAGCCTGGGTTGAGTCGGATCTCCCAAAGCATATGAATCTGCAATCCGAATTGTCTTTGCTAGTGTAGTTGGCATATCTCTTTGCAACCTCTGCCACAACATACTTGCATATCTGCACCCTTGAGCAAACCAAGCTATGGCCTGTGACTCAATCACACCCTCACATGAGTTTTGCACTATGCACCAACGGGTTAAGAACTCCCGGTCCGTCTCATTTGGTCTCTGCTTGCACATTGCTAGGGTCTGTGGCCTATTGGGCCTCTGATACGTGCTTGAGAAATTACTGACAAACATTTCCTCAAAATCGATCCAACAGTTAATACTTCCGGGTGGCAAATTGTTTAGCCATACCCTCGCTGGACCCTCCAGCATCTGATGTACATATCTCACAGCCCATCTCAAGTTACCTGTAGCAATTTTCACTGCCGTCGCGTAGTTAATCAACCAATCCTCTGGCTTTGTGCTGCTGGCATATGTCTTAGTGCCTCTGGGTAACTGGAAATTAGGTACCGGAGGCTCCTTCATGATCCGGGGCCCCAAACACGCCGGACCCGGAGGACCTTGACACTCGGTTTGCTCCGACCTATAAAGCTGATCTAGTTTTAACCTGGCATCATCAGGCATCAAGTTCCTGCTTCCCAGCCTTGATCCTATCACATGATAGTCCGTCCTAGGGTATCCTGCGTTCACCATTTCCGAATGACCACCATTGTATCTATCTTGATCTTGCGGCGCGTCTCTCTGTTGCATACCTTGGGCGGCACTTCGCTCTTGCCGTCATATATTCTGCTGCTGCGGTTGTCCTGTACCCACCGAGTTACGTTGTCAGGCATTGTCGTTCCCAACGTTTCTATGACCGGCATTGCCTTGGTCACGGTTACCTTGGCCAGCTTCACCTCGGCTGACACTTCGTCGATCCTCATCTCCCTGCACTTCTTTTCCTTTCCCTGCCCTTGCCGGGTCATACGGGACTATCTATTTGTTCCTCCTGGCCGAGGTTACTACTTCTTCTCTCCTAGGACCACCATGAGGAGACGATGCAGCTCCAACGGATTTCTCCAGGTTACCTATCGCTGAATAAACAACCTTGGATGCTCCAGCTCTTCCCGGGTTTGCCCTGAGCAACTCTTCATTTTGTCTGTTAGCGATCCGAACTAACTCATTGACTCTATCCTGCTGTCTTTGCCGGGCCTCCCCGTCAAACCCTCTAACTCAGACGCTGCTGCATCCGCTGCCCTGAGGTTCTTTGCCGGGGTACTGTACTTTGGCAGCCCCACGGACAGAATGTTCTCTGATTCCTCAACTCTAGTATCACCCTCTTTGTTCATTTCACTCATGAGGTTTCTCCCCTTCACTTTTACAGCATCTACCTTATTTGCCTTTGCGTACTCACGCAGTGTCATGTTCAACGACTGCTGAGCCGCGGCTATCTTTTTCGCACCCTCTAGTATTTTCTGCCTAGTCTACTCTAACTCCGCATGTGCCTGAGCCGGATCTACCACTACTGCTACGGGGCTCGCCAAGCTATCTATTGCCTGCTGCAACACATTCTCTGGCCTCTCTAGCGGAGGACCTCTACTTTTCCTCGGTGCTTTAGGTGTTACCTCCGGATCTGGTGCCGGATCCTTGCTCGCGCCAGCGCCAGGCGCCGTCATCATCACCTCGGCGCGGTCAAGGGAGCGAGTGATACGCGTCCCGCGAGCCGCGCTAAGGGGTGGCTCGCCTCCCTCGACGACGTGCCGCAGGTGAACGCACGACACATCGATAGTGACGTAGATCTTGTGCGCACCAAGCTTGATGACGAGGCCGTTGCACGGAAGAGGTCGCTTGCCGAAGCAGCCAACATTGTCGCTGATGAAGTCCAGCGCTCCAAAGCGTTGAACGAGCCCAGAGACGATGCGCTCGCCGTTGCCAATGAGGTTTCCCGTTTGGATCTTCACTCCTGCTAGCGCTGCTATCCCCACGGTGGGCGCCAACTGTCGTGGTGGTGTCACGGCAGATGCCATGTATAGGCTAAAGGTGGGGACAAGATGCACTAGAGGAATCCAGGGAGGGATAGTGTGGTGATTCCACACACAAATTCTTTGTATTCAATAGGTTTCCAAGGTTACAAATGCTCCTTGAGCTGTATTGGGGAGAGGAGGAAGAAGGAACTCTCTTACTCTCACCACTAGCTAGCTCTCAGGTACCAAGAATCTACTCAGTAGAACTCAACCAACTAGAGATCAACCAAGTCAAACCCCCCCTCTCTATAGATGCCCTAGCCCTCCTTATATAGGGGTGGCTAGGTCTCCAATTAGGGCATACGTGGAGGCATATTCCAGGGAATATGCCTCTTCCTAAAATAGCAAACCGACCGGGTCACTTTTCCGCATCGTAAGCCATGCAGAGGCTACGCAAGCCTCTGCGGTGCCAGCGTCATCCGACACAGGAAGCGTCACCCTTGTCGGCCACGCCTCGGTGGTCCTAGCCTCTGTCTGCTTCGCTCACGCTCCAGCGTACAATGACCTCCTTTTGACCAGCGAGATACCTTCCTTCTCTTGCAAGCCTGATATAACCCGGATCATGCCTGGTTAATCCGGCCACACTGGTACCTGCACACTAGTTAGATAAATCCTACCGGCATACGACATACGTCGGCCGGGACTCAGTTAGGCGGAAATCCTCCGGTCCGGGTTACTTCGTGATTTGGCCTGCCTTGAGGTGACTCAGCCAACACTTGCTTTGACCTTGCCGTACCTCGGCTAACTCGGCCTTTATACCCCGGCGTGACCCTACCCGGGGGTATTCCCCCAACACTCTCATTTAATAAAACTATTTTATTAATTTTATTCAGAATTTTGTTAATTACTTTAATTAACAAACATTCACATAAAACCCCCTGCAACATTTCAATATTACATGTAGAACCAATTTCAGCAATTTCACCTGAAACAGTTTCGGTGTCTATTGAAATAATTCCAGCGCTTACTTAAATCTTTATCTGAAACATATTTGCTCCAAATGGTGTCGGTATCCCTTAAGTGTGTCACCCTACGGTTCACGAAATGCAGACATGACCGAGAGCCCTCTCAAATCAATAATCAGAAGCGGGACCTGGAGATCTATACTGACTCCTACACATTCAACGATGACTTCTATGATCGTGAGAACCTTTAACGCTAGTAACTAAATCCCTTTGTCTCATGATATAATACATGTTCGAGATTCGATCATCGTTATCCAAATACCTAGTTTGATCTCGTTACCGACATTCACTCTTTTCTTGTTCCCGTGATATAACATTCGAGTGATCACATCACTTGCTTGCAAGCTATCTTAATGTGATATCACCGAGAGGGCCCAGAGTATATCTATCCATCATCAGGATGGACAAATCCCACTCTTGATCCATGAGCCTCAACATAACACCTTTGTAGCACTAAACTCACCTTTATAGTCATCCTGTTACAGTGTGACGTTTGATGTTATCAAGGTACTCTTCTGGTGTTAGCAATTAACATGATCGCATGGTCTAAGGACTAAGATTACTTCATATGATGTTATATAAATATAAACATAATGACTTTGATCGTAATTCTATACTTCCGATGAATGTTCATCACATCATTCCACCAATGTTGTGACCTCGTTATTAACAACATCCAATGTCCATGATCAGGAAACCTTGATCATCTTATTAATCAACGAGCTAGTTTATATGAGAGGCATTACTAGGAACTTTGTATTTTATTTATTAAACACACATGTATTACCGTTTCCAATTAATACAATTATAGCATGCAAAATAAACATTTATCATAAACATGGAATAAGATAATAACCACTTTATTATTGCCTCTCGGGCATATTCCCTTCAGTCTCCCACTTGCACTATAGTCAGTAATCTAGTTTGTAAACTTTTATATACAATACTTAGGTGTTGAATATACGTGTTTGCTAGTGGTTAACATAATCTCCGGATGCATAGAGGGGGAGGTCATAAGCGCCTATACCGTAAAATCGATTTTAGACGGAATCAAAAAGATCTGGCACTTTCAGGTCCGTGTGTATTTGTATGTCTTTGCGTCTCTATGCATCACTCATTCGCAAATGAGATGGCATTGTATAAATTTGGTCCTTTAGTGAGACCTTTAGTTCGTTCGTGTTAAAATATGTTGATATTATTTTCATACAATATATCTTCATAGTATTAGCCCACTTTGAACCACACCTAGTTTGATAACAAACTACATAACACAAATGCCCTCCTTTGCTGCTACTATAGCAGTCATATACTTACCCTTTTTGTTGTAGTATCCATCACAATGTTTCAACTTTGGAACTCATCCAAATCCATCATGGAACATTCTTTCCATTACATTGTGCCATCCATAGTCTAAATTGAGATAAATTTTTAATTTTTATCTTGTGACAAAACTAGTATCAATGTAACACTTTACAATGAACTCATTTTAACTATTTGTCACGTATACATGATATATTCTTAGTTTTTCCAAAGGTCATAAGAATATCTTTACTATCGTCCAATGATCATCTTATGAATCATTCTGGTATGTGCTCATAATATTTAGAGCATATGACATATCTGGATATATACATATCACGGTATAATCGATCAAAATCTTCATGTGATTTTACTCACCAAGTGTTGAAACACTTGAATCTTGATATAATCCTTTCCATGCAGCAAGAACCTTTCTTGTTGTTTCCATATTGAACCCTTTCAATATCTCATATATGTATGTCTGGCACAACCATATTAGCGCATCAATCTATCCATATAGATATTGATGCCTAATATTCCGGTTTTGCCATGTCTTTCATCGAAATCTTATTTTAATGAAATTCTTAACTTGTGTCAATACAAGATACATCATTTCTAATCAACAATATGTCCTCTACATAATGTATTAGAAATATGTCTCAGCGCTCCCACTTAATTTCTTGCAAATGCAAGCATCTTCATCATCTCCGATGAATTTAAATTCTTTTAACAGTTTCATCATGGTGAAGATTCCAACTCCTCTATGCTTACTTCAACTATTGAAGTTTGCATGCTCTTTTAGCACCATTTGAATTAACAAAACCCTTCAGACCGTGTCATGTACACGTCCTAGGTAACGATTCTATTAGAAGAACCTAGTTTTGTTTATTCAACTACCATATACCAAATTATATGTAGTTGTTGCTGATGGGGGAATACCAATCGGGGTATACCCATGAAGCGGAATCGCTAGCTGGAGCGAGCCGACTGAAGCCAAGCCCAGAGCGAATCGAATCGCCGAATTTGGCGACTGCATATTTTGGACCCAGGCGACTCGCCGACTGGAGACTCAAGATGGCAGCTCTAATAAAATGCCCATTAGCACTTGTAAACTCTAACTGGCTACATATATAAAGCCACCAGGGGCACCCCCACGGGACACGTCTCATTAGATCTAGTCTCTCCCACCGCCTTCGGCGACTCCATTGTAAACCAATCTATGCATATATACTGGATTGATAGCAGGACGTAGCGATCCCGGATTCTCCTACGTCGCCTTGCCTGCTCTACGTAAGCTACCCTGTGGCATCTACCGTGGTCAATACGACGATAGTTGGCGCCCACCGTGAGGCAAGCGGTGCATGGAGGTGATGATTCCGGCGGGATCCATCGCCATCTGGATTTCTTCATTAGGCGGGACCGATTTTTTCTTTGCCAACGACCAGGCGTTCCATGTTGAAAGGTTTGATCCGGCCACCAAGCACAGGCACATACACGATCTGAAAAATCGTGAGCGCGTGAAGCCTAGCTCACCGATCGGTCTCCTACATATGTTTAATTTTTTATTCAATCTCATCTATCCTATTTATTGCTCTGCCGATTGACTAATCTATTTAGACTAATCTTGCATGCACGTATAAACTGTTTGAAGGACTAATCGTAGATACAGATCAGAGTAGCCTTAATCGCTACGTTTTGTTTTTACCAGCGGCCAGTGAGCAGAAGCAGTTGTAGTCCAAAGAAAAAAGCAATCTATCCAACTCATGACTTCTTTTCTCTCTCTAATTATTAATATGTATTTTGAGTTCGCTTGGGTCTGGCGCGGAGGTTAGATCAATCGGCAAATAATACGCGCCTAGCAAAATATGTGTACATGAGTTATAAAATATTTAGTATTTCTCTAATTTGCTTGATCAGGTTTTGCATTCGCTTAAATCAGGTAAGTCCATATAGCTAATCTCTCTCTCTTTATTTGTCCTATTTACGAGGAACAAATCGTCCATATAAGGCGGCATAGAAATTGAGGTTTGGCGATTTAAGCGCGCACACAAGCACCTCCACGGCAACACACCGATAAAACAGATCCGACTGACTCCGCACTCGAAGATCTGGTCGGACGCGCTGCCACGACCTCGTCTGAAGGATCCAAGAACTGCTCAACTTTTCGCCGACATGGCCGCCTAAAACTTTGCCGGCGACGATTCGGCTATGGCCGATAATTTTCTCCCACTCAATCTTGATTTAAATATTTTGTTATACTATTTTGCCTATCATAATATGTTTATATAGAGATTTTTATACTTCCGACTCTTATGTATACACAGGTTAGCTGGTTTACTACCATAATGACGCACTCACCTATCGCGGACTCACGGCCCTCGTGGACTCTTCGTGCTCGGGGACTCGCCTCGCCTACCGCGGACTCGTCACCCTCTCAGACTTTCTATGCTCGGGGACTCACGACTCGCCAGCCGTCGACTCTCCTGTGGTGGATTCGCCATAGCGCGACATCCATCCGCCGCATCGACTTCACCATAGCGCGATCTCCGTCCGCCGTGTCGACCCTGTGTCCGCCGCGTCGACTTCGCCCCAGCGCGACCTACGTCAGCCGCGTTGACCCCGTGTCCTCCGCGTCGACTTCACCATAGCGCGACCTCCGTCCGCCACGTCGACCCCGGTTCCGCCGCGTCGACTTCGCCCTAGCGCGACCTACGTCCGTCGCGTCGACCCCGTGTCCGCCACGTCGACTTCGCCCCAGTGCGACCTACATCCGCCGCGTCGACCCCGTGTCCGCCGCGTCGACTTCGCCCCAGCGCGACCTCCGTCCGCCGCGTCGACTTCGCTAAAGCGCGCCTATACTTTTGCTACGTCGAATGCATACGCCACGCCTTCTAAGGGCCCCTCATCATACGAGTCGCCAAAGAGGGTCGCATGCCGAGCTGCATGGACTCACCACTGGGCGTCTCTCCCCCGCGGGAAAAATCAATTCGCCTTTGTCAACCTTTGAAAGAGCGACTCGCAATGGCCAAGTACTGCGGACGAGGACTCGCAAACCGAGCCTCGGATCGTCCACAAAAAACGCTAACCGAGAGCCATCATTGGGGTCGCCTTGCTCGACTGGCCTTCCGGGTCAAGACAAATGGCAATGCTACACATACAACACCATGTCCTCCTCAACCTTAGATAGTGCGACTCACATGGCTAAGTACTGCGGACGAGGACTCGCAAACCGAGCCTCGGATCGTCTAGGAAGAACGCTAAGCCGAGAGCCATCTTTAGAGTCGCCATGCGACTGGCCCCCCAGACCAAGATGAGAGACTCGCTAACAAAAACAACACAATCAACGTCATAGTGGACTCACAATCATCGCGGACTGGCCACACTCGGGGACTCTCCCCTCGTGGACTCGCAATCATCACGGACTCGCCACACTCGGGGACTCTCCCCTCGTGGACTCGCAATCGTTACGGACTCGCCACACTCAGGGACTCTCCCCTCGCGGACTCGCAATCATCGCGGACTCGCCACACTCAGGGAATCTCCCCTCGTGGACTCGCAATCATCGCAGACTCGCCACACTTGGGGACTCTCCCCTCTCGGACTCGCTCGCCGCGAACTCTCCCCACGCGGACTTGCCATGCTCGGCAACAACCACTACTATTTTTAGAATATGCATCTCTAAAGAGCCTCAAGTCGCCTCTACAAGCCAACTTGAGCGTCGGGGACTACTCCTAGGCACACTGTGTGTGCGCATGGTTCCATGACCGCGGCTCGCTACACTCGGGGACTCGCCACCGCGGACTCGCCCTCGCGTACTCAACACGCTTGGGGACTCGCCACCGTGGACTCTCCCTCGCGTACTCAACACGCTCGGGGACTCGCCACTGCGACTTGCCCTCGCGTACTCAACACACTCGCGGACTTGCCACCACGGACTCGTCTCGCGTATTCCCCTGCACCGACTTGGCGACTTCTCCATCAATGATTTGGTGGCCTCCACGTCCTCTATGACAGCAAGTTGACAAGGCGCCGACCAAACTTCTCCAAGGGGTGAAATCGTCCAATGGCCACTTGCCTGGCGCGTTGACTCGCCTAGGCGAATGAACTACTTCATGAGTTATTTCTCTATTTTAGGAGCTCGCCAACGACTCTTCATCGACTCCATCCTGGAATCGCCTACGCCGATTCGACGTCTTGAAGTCATCGCTGAGTCCCTAACGCACTCGGGGACTACTGATGGGGGAATACCAATCGAGGTATACCCATGAAGCGGAATCGCCAGCTGGAGCGAGCCGACTGAAGCCAAGACCAGAGCGGATCGACTCGCCGAATGCGGCGACTGGCATATTTTGGACCCAGGCGACTCGCCGACTGGAGGCCCAAGATGGCGGCTCCAATAAAAAGCCCATTAGCACTTGTAAACCCTAACTGGCTACATATATAAAGCCACCAGGGGAACCCCCACGGGGCACGTCTTATTAGATCTAGTCTCTCCCACCGCTTTCGGCGACTCCATTGTAAACCAATCTATGCATATATACTGGATTGATAGCAGGACGTAGCGATCCTCCACCGAGGGGACGTGAACCTGGGTACATCTTGTGCCAATCTCGCTCCCGGATTCTCCTACGTCGCCTTGCCTCCTCTACGTAAGCTACCCTGTAGCATCTGCCGTGGTCAATACCACGACAGTTGCTACATTAATCCGTCAAGACTAAATATCGCTATGAAAGATCAAATCTTGTCATAGTCAACTCCTTGAACATTGTCGTAAACTTCTTTCCGACATGTCAACAATTTCATAGATGTTAAACATCCATGTCTATTTCTTTATAGATCCAAACACGACCGATAGGCTTTACGCCTTTTCAGAGGGTCTTCCAAGTTCAGAAAACTTGATTCTCGTGTATGGATACTATCACGGATTCTATGACTTCTAGTCATTTTATGGAGTCAGGGCCCATCATCGCTTCTTTGCATGCAGTCAGTTCATCATTGTCAAAACAATAATGACTTGTTTATCAAATATCACTACTTGATTCTTACCGACCCACATGGTTCAATATGAACTCTAATCTCCAAGATCACAACCTTTGTAATCATGGGAGCCATGAGCATTGTGGCCGCCACCGGGACACTTTCTGGCGCTACGCTACTTAGCACATATAGCTAAGGTTCAACAACCTTATCAAAGTTCTATTGTCCTCCCACTTATATTTTCACGAAAAATTCCTTCTCAAGAAACTTGACGTTCCAAGTAACAAACTCTTTTGTCCTCGGTGTTATGGAGAAATTCCCAACAAATTCTTTGGGATAACCTACAAAGACGTGTTAATCTAACTTTGGTTGTAAACATTTTACTTATGCATAGCATACCAAAATTTAAGAAAAGACAATTTGGATTTTATCCCAAACCATAACTTATATGGTGTCATTTCAATGGATCACGATGGTGCTCTTTTCAGTGTAAAAACGGTAGTCTCTAAAGCTTCAATCCTTAAAACATAATGGCAGTTTTATAAATGACACCCTTGATCATACCATGTCAAACATGGTTTGATTTCATCTCTCGAATATGCCATACTCCTATGGATTACCGGAAAACACAAATCATGGAACAATTCCTCAAATCTTAAGTGTTTTGCTAAACATGTAACTCAAATATCTTCCTCTATGATCAAATCATAAACTCTTTTATTTTCTTGTTACAATGATTTTTCTCTTCATCTTGAAAGTCTCTGAACAATTTTCAAATGTTTCATACTTCTTCCTTATTAAGTAAATATATAGATAGATTCACTCAAATTTTTGGAGAAAGAATATGAAGCAAAAAGATGCATCGCATATGGCTACATATAATGGACTATATACATCAATATGTATGATATCCAATAATTTAGTCATCTGTTCCTCTTTGGCCTATGGACGAAGTTTCAATTATCTCAAGGAAAGTCTCACAAGCGTCAGTAGATCAAAATCAAAGACTCCAAAAATCCATCAACATGGAGTTTCTTCATGTTTTCTTTCCAACATAATTTAAACTGCGATGTGACTTCATAAGTGATCTTTCAATCATTTGTCTTGCGACATTTTAGCAATAGTGTTTATGGATGTGATTTCTCCCACCAGACTTGTAAAAGTTCATCCATCCTTTATGGAACACGATAATTATTTGAACAACCATTGTTCTCATAATATCGGAACAAAATAACAATTATTAAAACAAATCTTGAAGGCTAGGTTTGACGATAACGAAAAACACAATAACACTTTATTTGTTTTCGATGAACATCATCACTTATTCTCTTGCTAGTTACTTAGGCCATTGCAGTTCATGAATTGCGTTGTCCTGTATGACACTTCATACCAACCAATTTGGTATCCAATACCGGTATCCAATACCTCAGAACCACATTGTTTAACAAGCAAGGAATACATCCATAACATGTATACCTTCTATATACCTAAGTTGGACATCTCCAACATTTTCTTTTCTGCCAAATATTTTATAGATTCTCTTTCAACAATTCATTTTCTTTTAAAATAATCTATCAACATCAGTAGTGGTGTCATTCGACACATAGTACAAAGTGTATATAGTCAAATACTAATACCTTTGGACTTGCACTTTGAAGTGGATCACCATATGTAGCATCCCATCTGTCTAACATATGTAATGCTACATGGTCTAGTAATATAATTGCTACTTCCTACATATAATTGTTGCATCATAATTATATCATGCTCATGTCATCATGCCACCTTGCATTTGAGCATCATATAAAACCCTTTTCATTTGGTTCTTCTCGCATATGCATTAGTAATTGTATTTGGCTCTTGATATATTGTATTTGGTTCTTGATAAATGCTTGATGCCCAAGTTGAGTTGGGGGCATATCTTTTATTCAACTCCACCACCTTTTCCCTGTCACCACCTTATAATTCCACCATCCTAATTATCCATGAGCTTTTACCTTGTTCCTTTGACTTTTAAATCGAGCTCGTGTGGGTTGGGATGTATCCACTTCTATTTCCACATTCTCTCACACTTGTATCATGTTGTTTTCACGTTATTGATATGTGGAGCCACTTTTGTATGCTTTGTGAGTGTAACCCCTTTTTCTAGCTTCCATATGGATTTTTGGAATATTTGCTCATGTTGGTATATTTTTGAGGATACTATGCACCTAGTGGAATACACACACTAGCATGTCAAATTATATTCAATGTGAGCAACTCCATCTACTCCACATGGAGCATCCTTTTAATTCTTTTAGCTTGGCCTCATTTCATATTTTGGAATGCATGTGTATAAATGCCATGATTATTTATTTTGTTTTCACAAGATTAGACATGGCATTTAATGCTCATGCATGGGCCATGCAACAAGCATCACCATCTTATCCTTCTTTGGTTTTCTTGGATTTTTTAGTGGATCTCCTCTTTTGAGCTCTTTTCTCTCAACCTTCTCACCTTGATCTAGTTCCTTGCCATGTGCATCAAGCCTCCATACCTCTCATCGCATCCATGCATGATCATGTGAGATCATATCCCAAAAACCATCTCTATCTCTCTCCTCCTCTTACCATCACCTTGTGTTCAACCAAAAACCCTCACCTCACCATCTTCTTTCACCTTTGCTTGATCTTGGTGGATCACCACCAAACCCTAAACCCCTTTTTGCTTGGTCTTGATTTGGCCATGATCAAACTCAAACCCTAAGATCCTACCCCTACCTCTCTCCCTAATTCCTCTCTCTAAACCCTACCCTAACTGAGACCTCCCCTCTCGGCCCCTCTCTTTCTCTCGCTGCACAAGAGCCCCACCAGACCGAGCCTCCCCTCTTCCTACTCTAAGCCGAGCCACCTCCCATACCACCCTCCAACCCTAGCTCCATGCCACACTGAACCTCTCTCTCTCTCTTCCTTCTCTCTCGCTGCAGCCCGGCCCCACACCGAGCATGGCCTCCTTGGCCTCGCCCTGGTCCCACCTTGCAGTCTCTGGCCTCCCTACCCCTGCCCTAGCCGTGCCCAGCATGTGAGGGAGAAAAGGTGGCCGAGCCACCTTTACCTCCACCCGAGCCTCCCCATGTGCAGCAACCTCTCCTGCCCCGTCCTTACCTACCTCCGTCTCGTTTCTCCTCTGCCTTCACCTGCCCTAGGCCCCGCGCCGCAGCTCCCTCCCTTCTCCTCCTGCCACCTTCCCTTCCACCGCCGGCCACCACCATCGGCATCCACCTCATACACCAGATCGAGGAGGCGGGCGAGGCGTCGAGGGTGTCGAGGAAGGCCACAGGATCCCCTGTGTTGTCCCTGTGCTCTGCAACGAGGAGGAGAAGGCCCGGTAGCTGCTACACGTCCGCGACACCGAGGCAAAACCCTAGCTCCGGCCGGCTGCTACGTCACCGATCCGTCGCTCCCCGGCCCGTTCCACCACCACCATCAGCCTCGCGGTGAGCCACCCTATTCCCTAGACAACCTCTCGGTCCTCTTCGCTTTCTGTACTTGCCGGACTTTTCGTCGAGCGGTCTCTATGCGCCGGCGTGCGCGTGCGTCTGCTCGTCGCCGCGTCGCAGACGTACATCTAGCCGCGCAGATCCTTTCCACCAGCAACCCCTTCGAGCCGTAGTGGTCACCGCCGCCCGCACGCGCGCGGTAGGTCGCGCGATCGATCCCCCACCACGACGCGTTTTCCCTGTCAGTTCATCAAACACACTGCCTGGAAGAAAAACAGTGCCCGTGCACACATTGAAAATCCCCCCCAACCTTTTTGTCTCACAACCCGCGGTCCAGCCAGGTCCCACCTGTCATCGTCGCGGTGCGTTTCACAGAAAGATACCCGAGCTTTTGTATTCATCAACCCGCGCTCCACCCGAACCCCACCTGTTAGCCACCGTGGTTGTTTTACAAAAACCACCCGCAAAGTTTGGACCTCAACTCGCGGTCCCCGGCTCTGCGACGTGGCACCCGCTCGCTCAGCCACTGTCGCGTGGGTCCGTTGGCCCGCAGGACCCACCTGTCTGCCTCACGGGCTAGACTGCCTCACGGTAGGAAAAGTTCCGCGCGCGGTTTTTCACCAGCTCAACGCGGCCCCACATGTAGATGGCTGTGGCTAGCTCGGTCTGTGTATAACAAGTCTTTCTGTTTATCTGTTTTATAAAAACAATTTCAGAAATGTTAATATGATCTAAATTCGGTTTTCATAACTTTTAATTTGTAATTCCAAATAATACAAATAATATATGTTTTTGAATCAGAAAAATGTGAGGATTTCAAATATGCTTTTCAAAATATTATTTGGGCACTTTAAAATTTCGAAATTGGTTAAATGCAATAAAAATGCCTTTTCTTCAATAATTAATAACTTTAGTTCTGTAACTCCAAATTCGACAAATAATATGTCTATATTGATCAGCTCGACGAGCCCGTTCTGTTTTCGCATTCCATGGTCTGTATTGAAGCATGCATCATATAAATATTAAGTGGACATCAAGTTATATGAGGGCAAAACCGTACTAAAAACTTAGTAAAATGCTTTAATCTTGTACCTCACACCTCACCCATGCCATGCTAAGTTATACCATGTAAATTGTGCATCATTCATCATAGCATGCTTGTTTGCTTGTCGCATTTATTCATATGCTTGCGCACTTTATTTATATTATCCCTTGTGTGTTTGGTTCTTCTCGAATAGACGCCGAGCAGGGGAATTATCAGGAATCACAAGAGTTCTATCCATATCCATCTCTCGCGACAACTGAGCTACCAGGCAAGCACTACCACATGCTTGCATACATATAGTACATATTGCTTCTATCTTATTCTTGCATCATTGAGTCGCGATTGCATTAAATTGAATCCCAAGCACTGCATAACCTTTACTTTTAAACCCCACTGAGCTTGTTCCTCCATCCCATGAGCCATTACTACAGGAGTTGTTTGAGCCATGCGAGTCGTAGAAAAGCATGTGTAGGGTATGTGAGTGTCTGATGGTAACGAGGTACCTAAACAACTTAACCTGAGTAGTAATGGGATAACTAATGAAATAGGCACCGGTGGGCAATATCTGCTATTTGGTTTTTCATGCTCACCTGTGTCCCGTAGGACCCCGAGTACTTGATTCCTGTTCCTTGA
The DNA here is from genome assembly GCA_910589775.1 of Avena eriantha. Lineage (NCBI taxonomy): Eukaryota > Viridiplantae > Streptophyta > Magnoliopsida > Poales > Poaceae > Avena > Avena eriantha. The sequence continues at coordinate 32,122,871 of OU342745.1, forward strand.
CTATTCGCACTATCCACATCCAGGAGGCCTTATGGACCCCCCTGAGCCAGAGCTTGATTCATTTCTATTTCTTGGGGCCACAATTAGTTTGGGGTTTTATTACTATCCTGTACTTATGCCATGCTTTACCGTTTATTTACGATTGTGCGTGGAGCACCTGTACTATTTTGGTTCGTGACACGTTTTCACTGTATCGACAAGACCAGTCACACTTTCGGGTTCCCAGTCATTTACCGCCATCCACACAAACCCTGGGTCCATTCCGGAGCCGGCCAACTTCGTTGCGGGTAGCTTAGTGGGGTGGCCCCCTGAAATATTTCTGAATCCTGTGATCGCTTTGTCGTGAATGCCTCGTTGGGTTTTGACTTGGTTTTTCCAAGGTTGATCGAGTGTGTGTTGCTATTTGTGCACCCTTGCAGGGTAAATCTTTTTGAAAGCCGTGTCCACGGTTATGGACGACTTGGAGCACAGTTTCTCGATCATAGACAAGTATAACTAAAGTACCGCTTTTAATCTGACTAAATACCTGACTAGTAAATAGTGCAATACTCATGGAATGGTTAATAAAACTGCCAACGGATGGGTTGTTCGTCCGCTTTCTCATTGGTAAGCGAGAAGGAGGATGGATCTGTTAATTCTACTGTTATAACGGTTGTTACTAATTAACGGACATCCGTCTATCATTGGTTAGGCGGATGGTTAGCGAGTATCTATAGACTTGTTAGTTATTATCTTTTGCTGCAATTGCGTCACCCCATGTATATGTCCCCTTTAGAGGCATAAAGACTAGCTGAGTACCCCTAGGGTCTCACACGATAAATTGTTTGATTCAGATGAACATGTGTATTCACAAGTTGGATACTGGGTGGAGGAGACGGATAATGTTGGCAACGATCATGCGGTGTAGAGATTCCAGGGAAGGGGATCCGTGAGATCTGTGGGTGGGATGTGTTTTTTTATGTGGCATCTTATGCCGATTTGCTTCTTATCCGTACTCGGATCTTGTCTTCCGCTTTCGCCTGATACTCTCATGTTTGATGTATGAGGAGCTATCATAAACTATTATCTCTATCTAGGATATTTGGATCTTGCCGTATGTCATTGCAATATTTCTATTTCTTTTAGATGGAATGGCTCTGAAAACTGTTGTATGGTAGCTTGCATACATACTCACTTGTGTATGTATTTGATCTCTTCGCATGTTGCCTACGCTGCTCGCTCTTGTCCCGATGTCTTGGAAGTGGTTAGGACGGCCGACGGGTCTACATGTGGGCGGTCCTCTGGGCCCCCGCTATACTATTTTAACCACTTCCGATTCATCCAGGCTTGAACTTAGAGAATAGGGTCCGAGGTAGTTACAATTGGTATCAGAGCCATCCCGCCCTTCAGGGTCTCAGCCAAATGGTCGTTGTCAGTCTAGCAAATATTTTTGGTAGCTATGTATACTAGGGAAAAACAAAACGTGAGAGTAGGACTGCTTCCATTTTTCTTCTTACCCACCCACCCACCCTTTTTCTGGTAAAGAAGTGTAACATTTTCAATCCTCTTCTAAAAATTCAAACTAGGATTCACGTGTTCTGGGTTCCGTAGTACCATAGGTTGTGTGTGTGTGTGTGAATTCCTTGTCTATCTATTGCATCCAACTTGTTATCACTATCTGCCTTTTGGTTATCAACTGTTGGTACATTCCATACCGACAGGCCCTTGTAAACTGACGCGATCTATTTGATTCGTTGTATACCAATGCGATCTGTCTTACTCTTTGTTATCCTATATTATCTTGTTTGGGGTGTTCGTTTCCGTAGTTACTAATCTTTAGGTTCATCTTAAAAAGAAGGTGTTTGGATATGTGTTTTACTTATTCATGTGCAGAGTAATGATTTGAGTGCGGGATGGAGTCGCGACCATACCACTACTTTTATCATTCGCTCTTGTATATTGAATTGGTGGAGTGCTAATCCTGATTCGTTAAGTGGTTTTGCGCATATAGTGGTATTTTAATGCCGAAATTTGCGGAATTTTTTTCTTTGTTAGCTTGTGTACCACACTCATTGTTCAGTCGTGTGCGATATGCTTAATATCTTCTAGGTGCTTTGAACTTTGTTGATATTTTAATATCATCTTAGTGAATTGTATCCTTTAATCTTGGTTAATTCCATTTTGGTACTATTTTGGATTATTATTATTCTCCATCATGGTACTGACTTGTGTTTTATATCAATCACAGGATGGCACCACCACGCCGTTCTGAGGAGGACATACCACCTGAAGTGGGGGCTGCGTTGGCAAGTATTGCTAATGCCTTGGGAGCAATGCAGCAGAACCAACAGCGATTTGAAGAAAGTGTTAGGAGGAATGAGTTTGTTCCGCTACCTCCACCTCCCAAGCAAGGAGACATCAAGAGTTTTCTAAAGTTCAACCCACGCCAATTTGAGGTGTCTGATCATCCACTTGATGCTGATGATTGGCTGCGTGAAATGTCAAGGTTGCTGATGACTGTGGATGTTCCTGAGCAAGAATGGGTAAAATGTGCCACGCACCTTCTGAAGGGAGATGCAGCTCTGTGGTGGGAGAATTACCTCAAGGCAGACCACTCTGGTTTTCAGCCTACTTGGGAGCAATTCACTGGGGCTTTCAAAGAGCAATATCTGTTAGAAATTGTCATGGAAAGGATGAAGGAAGTGTTTCTCAACCTCAAGCAGGGCAATGACAATGTCAATACCTATATCAGAAACTTCATGAACCTTTCTCGGTATGGTGGCGATGAGATCTCTGATGACAAGAAGAAGCAAAAGAGGTTCAGGCAAGGGCTCAATGCATCCATCAAATATGCAATCACTCATGCAAGGCCAGGGTCTTTTCTAGAACTCCAACATACAGCTCTGCAAGAAGAAGCAAGTAGGCAAGTGTTTGAGGAGTCCAAGAAACACAGCCGCGATGTAGCAAGCTCTTCAGCTATGACAGCTCCTTCTAAGCGCCGCGTGTGGGTTCCTAACACCCCACCGTCGCTCCCAGCTCCACCAAGACCGTCAAGCTACGCGGCAAGGCCACCAAACTCCTTCACCGCGGCTCCTAGGGGCTACAACCACAACTACCCTGGAGCGCCTGGCGGAGTCCCTGGCTACGCTGCTCCACGTCCACCTGGTGCCTGTTACACCTATGGGAACACTGGGCATCAACACTAGAATTGTCCAATGAACAACAAACTCTTCCACCACCACCTCCAAGACCTGCGGCAAGTTCTTCTATGGTTCGTGCACCTCCACCTCGGGCTCTCAACATCAACACCAAGCCCCGGTCTACGGTTGCTCGTGCCAACTGTGTCAACGTCGCTCAAGCTGAGCATGCACCTAGAGTTGTGATGGGTATGCTTCCTGTTAACTTAGTCCATGCACGAGTTTTGTTTGATTCTGGTGCTTCGCATTCTTTTGTTTCTCACAAGTTTGCGCATGAGCATGATTTGGCTATGGTTCCCTTATTGCATCGTCTTGTGGTACAATCTCCTGGGTCAAACATGAGGGCTGCTCATATCAGCCATGGCAATCAAATTGAGATTGGTGGCTCCTTGTTCCTGGCTTCCTTAATTATTCTGGGCAACTCTGACATTGATGTTATCTTGGGCATGGATCGGTTAATAGCAAATGCAGCTGTGATTGATTGTGCTGAACGCTCGGTTTCTCTGAAAATTCCTGAAGTCCATATAGTCTATTCTCCAAGTCTGACTCCTGCAATTCAGCTTTTCTCTTTGGCGGCTCTGAATGATGATGCTATGGAAGCTATTCAGAGTGTTCCGGTGGTCTGTGAGTTCCCAGATGTTTTTCCGGAAGAGTTGCTAGGTATGCCTCCTGATCGAGAGGTCAAGTTTGTGATTGAACTTGAACCTAGAACCGCTCCTATCTCCAAGCGGCCTTATAAAATGGGTCCTGCTGAATTGGCTGAACTCAAACGTCAGCTTGATGAATAAGAGAAGTTGGGTTTCATTCAGCACAGTACTTCTTCTTGGGGTAGCCCAACCATCTTTGTGAAGAAGCGAGACAAGACTGATAGACTTTGTGTTGACTATCGGGCGCTCAATGCTAAAACCATCAAGAATAAATATCCCCTTCCGCGGATTAATGATCTCTTCGATCAGCTAGCTGGAGCTGTGGTATTCGCTAAGCTTGATTTGAGAAGTGGATATCATCAAATCAAGATTCGCAAGGAAGATGTTCCCAAAACAGCTTTCACCACCCGCTATGGCCTGTATGAGTACACGGTCATGTCTTTCGGTCTCACCAACGCACCTGCCACCTTCTCGAGGCTTATGAACTCGGTTTTCATGGAGTATCTTGATAAGTTCGTTGTGGTCTATCTGGATGACATTCTAGTCTATTCTAAGTCAAAGGAAGAACATGAAGAACACCTTCGGTGTGTCTTAAACAAGCTTCGTGAGAACCGCCTATATGCAAAGTTCTCCAAGTGTGAGTTCTGGCTGCCTGAAGTCACCTACCTTGGTCACATCATCTCTGCCAAGGGCATTGCCATCAACCCAGACACTGTTAAGACAATTGTTGACTGGCTTCCACCCAAAAATGTCAAAGAAGTCTAGAGTTTCCTTGGTTTGGCTAGTTACTGTCGTCACTTCGTTCAGAACTTCTCAAAGATTGCGAAGCCTCTTACCGATCTCCTCAAGAAAGGCAAGAAATACCTTTGGTCTCCTGCATGTCAAGCAAGCTTTAAAACACTCAAAGAGAAGCTCACTTCCGCACCAGTCTTGATTCCTCCAGATACTTCAAAGCCTTTCCAGATATTCTATGACGCCTCATTGCAAGGATTGGGTGCGGTCCTTATGCAAGAAAAACAAGTTGTTGCTTATGCCTCTCGACAGTTGAAGACGCATGAGATCAACTATCCTACACATGACCTCGAGCTCGTAGCAGTTGTCTTTTCTTTGAAACTATGGAGGCACTATTTTCTTGGCAACCGTTGTGAGATCTTTTCTGATCACAAGAGTCTGAAGTATATCTTCAGACAGCCTGATCTCAACCTTCGTCAGAGAAGGTGGATTGAAGAAATTAATGATTTTGATTTGACCATCAACTACACTCCAGGCAAAGCTAATGTCATGGCCGATGCTCTCAGCCGAAAAGCTTATGTCAACAACCTCATGGTGGAAGAACAATAGCCTCTCTTGTGTGAGGAATTCCGCAAGCTCAACCTTGAAATTGTGGATCAAGGGTATCTTCTGAACCTTCTGGCAACCCCTCTCTTGGAAGAAAAAGTTCGCTCCATTCAACTGGGTGATCCTTACACTAAAAAGATCATCTCCAACATTCAGCTTCCGAAGTATGAGTCCTTCCACGTCGACGACCAAGGCGCTCTTTTCTTTGAACACCGCATGTTTGTTCCGAACTACCTGGGTTTAAGAGAGCAAGTTCTTAAGGAGGCGCATGATTCTGTTCTTTCTATCCACCCTAGCAGCACTAAGATGTACATGGACTTGAAAACACAATATTGGTGGCCTGGGTTGAAACGATATTGTGCCAAGTATGTCTCGGAGTGTGATGTCTGCCGCAGAGCTAAAGCTTTCCATCAGAAACCTTCCGATCTTCTACAGCCATTGAAGCCTCCGGAATGGAAATGGGAGAAAGTAGAGATGGACTTCATAAGTGGTTTTCCAAGGTCGCAGAAGGGCAATAATGCAATCTTTGTTGTCATCGACAGGATTTCTAAAGTGGCTCACTTCTTTCCCGTCAAGGAAACAATTTCTGCAATTCAGTTGGCTAAGCTCTATATCAACAGAATTGTCTCTCTGTATGGGGTTCCTCTTGAGATCAGTTCAGACCGTGGAAGCATCTTCACTTCCAAGTTCTGGGGAAGTTTCCAAAATGCTTTGGGAACAAAATTGAACTTCAGCACAGCTTACCACCCTCAGTCGCAAGGACAAGTTGAAAGGATCAATCAGATTCTAGAAGATATGCTCCGTGCTTGCGTTATCTCTTTCGGCATGAAGTGGGAAGAATGCCTTCCTTATGCTGAATTCTCTTACAACAAGAGCTTCCAGAAAAGTCTAAAAATGGCACCATTTGAGGTTCTCTATGGACGCAAATGCAGAACTCCGATTGGTTGGTCGGGCGCAGGTGAAAGAACATTGTTTGGCCCCGACATTGTAACTCAAGCGGAGGAGAAGGTTCACATCATTCTTGAAAATCTGAAGGTTGCTCAAAGTCGCCAGAAGAGCAACTATGACAGAAAGCACACGGACATGGAGTATGTCCCTGGTGATCTCGTTTACCTTCGTGGCACTCCCATGAGAGGCACGCACCGGTTTGGTATCAAAGGGAAGCTGGCTCCTAGATACATCGGTCCTTTCAAAATTCGTGGAAGAAGAGGAGAAGTTGCTTATGCTCTCGAGCTCCCTGAAAAACTCAAAGTCCATGATGTGTTCCATGTCTCTCAACTCAAGAAGTGCTTCAAGGATCCCGGCAGGACCGTGGACCATGAACTCATCAATCTCCAAGAGGATCTGTCTTATCAAGAACACCCCACAAAAATCCTAGAAGTCGCAGAAAGAAGGACTCGCAACAAGTCCATCAAGTTCTGCAAGGTGCAGTGGTCGCACCATTCCGTTGATGAAGCCACTTGGGAACGCGAGGATGAGCTCCGTGCCAAGTACCCTACCCTCTTCGTGTGTTCTTCTTCCTAGAATCTTGGGGCGAGATTCCTGTTTAGTGGGGGAGAGTTGTAGCATCCCATCTGTCTAACATATGTAATGCTACATGGTCTAGTAATATAATTGCTACTTCCTACATATAATTGTTGCATCATAATTATATCATGCTCATGTCATCATGCCACCTTGCATTTGAGCATCATATAAAACCCTTTTCATTTGGTTCTTCTCTCATATGCATTAGTAATTGTATTTGGCTCTTGATATATTGTTGGTTCTTGATAAATGCTTGATGCCCAAGTTGAGTTGGGGGCATATCTTTTATTCAACTCCACCACCTTTTCCCTGTCACCACCTTATAATTCCACCATCCTAATTATCCATGAGCTTTTACCTTGTTCCTTTGACTTTTAAATCGAGCTCATGTGGGTTGGGATGTATCCACTTATATTTCCACATGCTCTCACACTTGTATCATGTTGTTTTCACGTTATTGATATGTGGAGCCACTTTTGTATGCTTTGTGAGTGTAACCCCTTTTTCTAGCTTCCATATGGATTTTTGGAATATTTGCTCATGTTGGTATATTTTTGAGGATACTATGCACCTAGTGGAATATACACACTAGCATGTCCAAATTATATTCAATGTGAGCAACTCCATCTACTCCACATGGAGCATCCTTTTAATTCTTTTAGCTTGGCCTCATTTCATATTTTGGAATGCATGTGTATAAATGCCATGATTATTTATTTTGTTTTCACAAGATTAGACATGGCATTTAATGCTCATGCATGGGCCATGCAACAAGCATCACCATCTTATCCTTCTTTGGTTTTCTTGGATTTTTGAGTGGATCTCCTCTTTTGAGCTCTTTTCTCTCAACCTTCTCAAATTGATCTAGTTCCTTGCCATGTGCATCAAGCCTCCATACCTCTCATCCCATCCATGCATGATCATGTGAGATCATATCCCAAAAACCATCTCTATCTCTCTCCTCCTCTTACCATCACCTTGTGTTCAACCAAAAACCCTCACCTCACCATCTTCTTTCACCTTTGCTTGATCTTGGTGGATCACCACCAAACCCTAAACCCATTTTTGCTTGGTCTTGATTTGGCCATGATCAAACTCAAACCCTAAGATCCTACCCCTACCTCTCTCCCTAATTCCTCTCTCTAATTCCTACCCTAACTGAGACCTCCCCTCTCGGCCCCTCTCTTTCTCTCGCTGCACAAGAGCCCCACCAGGCCGAGCCTCCCCTCTTCCTACTCTAAGCCGAGCCACCTCCCATACCACCCTCCAACCCTAGCTCCATGCCACACCGACCCTCTCTCTCTCTTCCTTCTCTCTCACTGCAGCCCGACCCCACACCGAGCCTGGCCTCCTTGGCCTCGCCCTGGTCCCACCTTGCAGTCCCTGGCCTCCCTACCCCTGCCCTAGCTGCGCCCAGCACGTGAGGGAGAAAAGGCGGCCGGGCCACCTTTACCTCCACCCGAGCCTCCCCATGTGTAGCAACCCATCCTGCCCCGTCCTTACCTACCTCCCCCTCGTTACTCCTCTGCCTTCACCTGCCCCAGGCCCCGCGCCGCAGCTCCCTTCCTTCTCCTCCTGCCACCTTCCCTTCCACCGCCGGCCACCACCATCGGCATCCACCTCATACACCAGATCGAGGAGGCGGGCGAGGCGTCGAGGGTGTCGAGGAAGGCCATCGGATCCCCTGCGTCGTCCCTGTGCTCTGCAACGAGGAGGAGAAGGCCCGATAGTTGCTGCACGTCCGTGACACCGAGGCAAAACCCTAGCTCTGGCCGGCTGCTACGTCTCCGATCCGTCGCTCCCCAGCCCGTTCCACCACCACCATCAGCCTCGCGGTGAGCCACCCTATTCCCTGGACAACCTATCGGTCCTCTTCGCTTTCTGTACTCGCCGGACTTTTCGTCGAGCGGTCTCTGTGCGCCGGCGTGCGCGTGCGTCTGCTCGTCGTCGCGTCGCAGAGGTACGTCTAGCCGCGCAGATCCTTTCCACCAGCAACTCCTCCGAGCCATAGTGGTCACTGCCTCCCGCGCGCGCGGTAGGTCGCGCGATCGATCCCCCGCCACGACGCATTTTCCCCGTCAGTTTGTCAGACACACTGCCTGGAAGAAAAACAGTGCATGTGTGCACTTTGCAAATCCCCCCCAACCTTTTTGTCTCACAACCCGCGGTTCAGCCAGGTCCCACTTGTCATCGTCGCGGTGCGTTTCACAGAAAGATACCCGAGCTTTTGTATTCATCAACCCGCGCCCCACCCGAACCCCACCTGTCAGCCACCGTGGTTGTTTTACAAAAACCACCCGCAAAGTCTGGACCTCAACCCGCGGTCCCCGGCTCTGCCGCGTGGCACCCGCTCGCTCAGCCACTGTCGCGTGGGTCTGTTGGCCCGTAGGACCCACCTGTCTGCCTCACGGGCTAGACTGCCTCGCGGTAGGAAAAGTTCCGCGCGCGGTTTTTCGCCAGCTCTGCGCGGCCCCACATGTCGATGGCTGTGGCTAGCTCGGTCTGTGTATAACAAGTCTTTCTGTTTATCTGTTTTATAAAAACAATTTCAGAAATGTTAATATGATTTAAATTCGGTTTTTCATAACTTTTAATTTGTAATTCCAAATAATACAAATAATATATGTTTTTGAATCAGAAAAATGTGAGGATTTCAAATATGCTTTTCAAAATATTATTTGGGCACTTTAAAATTTCGAAATTGGTTAAATGCAATAAAAATGCCTTTTCTTAAATAATTAATAACTTTAGTTCTATAACTCCAAATTCGACAAATAATATGTCTAAATTGATCAGCTCGACGAGCCCGTTTTGTTTACGCATTCCATGTTCTGTTTTGATGCATGCATCATATAAATATTAAGTGGACAACAAGTTATATGAGGGCAAAACCGCACTAAAAACTTAATAAAATGCTTTAATCTTGTACCTCACACCTCACCCATGCCATGCTAAGTTATACCATGTAAATTGTGCATCATTCATCATAGCATGCTTGTTTGCTTGTCGCATTTATTCATATGGTTGCGCACTTTATTTATATTATCCCTTGTGTGTTTGGTTCTTCTCGAATAGACTCCGAGCAGGGGAATTGTCAGGAATCACAGGAGTTCTACCCAGATCCATCTCTCGCGACAACTGAGCTACCAGGAAAGCACTACCACATGCTTGCATACATATAGTACCTATTGCTTCTATCTTATTCTTGCATCATTGAGTCGCGATTGCATTAAATTGAATCCCAAGCACTGCATAACCTTTACTTTTAAACCCCACCGAGCTTGTTCCTCCATCCTATGAGCCATTACTATAGGAGTTGTTTGAGCCATGCGAGTCGTAGAAAAGAATGTGTAGGGTATGTGAGTGTCTGATGGATAACGAGGTACCTAAACAACTTAACCTGAGTAGTAATGGGATAACTAATGAAATAGGCACCGGTGGGCAATATCTGCTATTTGGTTTTTCATGCTCACCTGTGTCCCGTAGGACCCCGAGTACTTGATTCCTGTTCCTTGACTATTCGCACTATCCACATCCAGGAGGCCTTATGGACCCCCCTGAGCTAGAGCTTGATTCATTTCTATTTCTTGGGGCCACAATTAGTTTGGGGTTTTATTACTATCCTGTACTTATGCCATGCTTTACCGTTTATTTACGATTGTGCGTGGAGCACCTGTACTATTTTGGTTCGTGACACGTTTTCACTGTATCGACAAGACCAGTCACACTTTCGGGTTCCCAGTCATTTACCGCCATCCACACAAACCCTGGGTCCATTCCGGAGCCGGCCAACTTCGTTGCGGGTAGCTTAGTGGGGTGGCCCCCTGAAATATTTCTGAATCCTGTGATCGCTTTGTCGTGAATGCCTCGTTGGGTTTTGACTTGGTTTTTCCAAGGTTGATCGAGTGTGTGTTGCTATTTGTGCACCCTTGCAGGGTAAATCTTTTTGAAAGCCGTGTCCACGGTTATGGACGACTTGGAGCACAGTTTCTCGATCATAGACAAGTATAACTAAAGTACCGCTTTTAATCTGACTAAATACCCGACTAGTAAATAGTGCAATACTCATGGAATGGTTAATAAAACTGCCAACGGATGGGTTGTTCGTCCGCTTTCTCGTTGGTAAGCGAGAAGGAGGATGGATCTGTTAATTCTACTATTATAACTGTTGTTACTAATTAACCAACGAGAAAGTGGATGGATATGTTAATTCTACTGTTATAACTGTTGTTACTAATTAACGGACATCTGTCTATCATTTGTTAGGCGGATGGTTAGCGAGTATCTATAGACTTGTTAGTTATTAGCTTTTGCTGCAATTGCGTCACCCCATGTATATGTTCCCTTTAGAGGCATAAAGACTTGCTGAGTACCCCTAGGGTCTCACACGATAAATTGTTTGATTCAGATGAACATGTGTATTCGCAAGATGGATACTGGGTGGAGGAGACGGATGATGCTGGCAACGATCACGCAGTGTAGAGATTCCGGGGAAGGGGATCCATGAGATCTGTGGGCGGGATGTGTTTATTTATGTGCATCTTATGCCGATTTGCTTCTTATCCGTACTCGGATCTTGTATTCCGCTTCCGCCTGATACTCTGATGTTTGATGTATGAGGAGCTATCCTAAACTATTATCTCTATCTAGGATATTTGGATCTTGCCGTATGGCGTTGCAATATTTCTATTTCTTTTAGATGGAATGGCTCTAAAAACTGTTGTATGGTAGCTTGCATACATACTCACTTGTGTATGTATTTGATCTCTTCGCCTGTTGCCTACGCCGCTCGCTCTTGTCCCGATGTCTTGGAAGTGGTTAGGACGGCCGACGGGTCTACATGTGGGCGGTCCTCTGGGCCCCCGCTGTACTATTTTAACCACTTCCGATTCATCCAGGCTTGAACTTAGAGCGTAGGGTCCGAGGTAGTTACACCATAATCAAATGTTTGGTGTTCTTTCAAAAAATCTATTCTTTAGTAATCTTTTAGTGTAGTAAACATTTTACTTACATATTCTATTGATCCTTATCATGACAACTTGCATGATCAAGCTACTATAGCCTATAAGGAAGAATGACGAGTATATTTTAGTTCCCGAAACCTTTTGGGAGATTTGGATGCCTAGCATCTCCATCCTTCACAAATTCTCATAGAATATGAGAACATGTATTTTGCTAAATTACACTCTATTATAATGCAACCAAAAACTTTCTTTCAGATATCACAATATCTTTCACACATGATGGTTTCTGAAACAATTCTTTCAGCTCCTAGATAACCTCGATATTAAAACAACTTTTGAATATCAAGTATCATGGAGGCAAACATGATACTTTAGATACTAATATTGGAATTCTTACTCTTGATTTAATACTACTTATTAAACTTCACGGAGTAAATAGAGTTTGCTGAAGGTTTGCAATAGGACTTCTAAACTTTAAATTGACATTCAAAACAATACAATACCAGTTCGTAAAGTAAATATCCAGAATTCTATAGTTCTATTATCTCAATTAAAACTAAGCATAAGGTAGTGGACAGACGCCAATGACTACAACAAATTATGCAAATTCACTTCGATTTAGTTTAGGACAAATTGAATTCGACTAATCCGAATTAGAAATGAACTCCCACTCAAAAACGACATCCGTCATGCCTTTTTGGTGATTACATGAACCAAATCCACTACACCAAGTCCGATCATCACGTGAGTCGATGTAGCTTCAAAGGCGAGCATCAATATGGGCATCACATCAACTATATGACTCATGCTTAACCTTTTGATCCGTGTTTCGAGGCCATGTCTATACATGCTAGGCTCGCCAAGTAAGAACCTTAGTACTCGCGTGTGTAAAACTATCCTACACCCGTTGTATGAAAGCGTAGAGTCGAGTACACCGGATCATCACGTGATGTCTCGAAACACGATCCATAGAACGGTGCATACTTAAGGAAGAACACATTTTTATCTTGATATATAAATGAGGGATCATCTTAAAATGCTACAAAAACGCAAAACTAGCAATATAAGATGCAAACATCTAATGTGTAAAGTGAGATGATATGGTCCATGCATTTGATCTCTATCATATGCATCATGGTATGATCTCTATCATTCCTTTATGTCTAAGGCCAAGGTCTATAGAACTTACACGTTGAGTGTGTTGTAAGAGTATCTATCATACATCTACTTACAACAATACCATATCAAGACACTAGCCCAGCAACGATCTAAACTAGATGCCTCTAATTTATCAATTGCAAGTTTTACGTGGGTTAGGACTTTCCGAGATAGAACCGGTCTTACCTACGAACATGGACCACAACGAGGATAACCAAGTTATTAGCAACTCGTTGTAAATCAGATATTGACTATAGTAGGAGAGACAGACACCCACCAGCCAATTATGCAAAACAAGTTGCATGTCAGTCGTGGAACCGGTCTCATGTACGATGACATGTAAGGTTGGTCCGGGCCGCTTCATCCCACTATGCCAATAATATCCAAAATACAGAGAAGATGCAATAACATGATCATCATCGCCCACATATAAACATATGTGTACTACCCGTGCAAAGCACCTACGCATAGATCTGGCTTTGATACCACTGAAGGGGTTTGTAGCATAGAAAACAAAAAAATGTTATGATGAGAACTATATGCCAAGATCTATCTACTAGATACAGAGCAATGGGTGGATATACATCCATGGCGAACTTACCCTCGAAGACAACAAGTTTTGTTAACGAGTAGGAACTCGTGGATGATGTAGTCGTACGCTTGCCGATCTCAAGATCGTGATGAAGTCCAGCAGGTCCGGCTCTAGCACGTCCTTCAGATCCAGCTCCAGCAAGTCCAACACCACCAAGTCCAACACCGCAAAGCAGCGGTGCATCCATGATCACACACACTTCCGGTACCCCGACAACCTCCATCCCTCGCTCTAGCAAAGCAGTGGAAGCTGCAACGCCTTTCTAGATAAAGCCACCGGGAACATGTATCTCGCTAATCCGAGACCATGGGGAATAATACTAGAGGGGGAGAGAGATCCTTCACGAGGAGGTGCGTGTATGAAGGTGTGAGAGGGGGGCCTTTTATAGGAGGAGGGGAGGGTACCCCTCCCATGGCTGGCACCCATGGAGGGTGTCCCTTCACCTCCCCCATTCATGTGGTGGTAACCCCTCAACATTAAAATGCCCCTTAAAATTCTCTTTTAAAGTCTCCACTTTAAATGCATTAAATTTCTCCAAATTTAATGCTCTCTCATTTAATAAAACTTTTTTATTAATTTTATTCAGAATTTTGTTAATTACTTTAATTAACAAACATTCACATAAAACCCCCTGCAACATTTCAATATTACATGCAGAACCAATTTTAGCAATTTCACCGGAAACAGTTTCGGTGTCTATTGAAATAATTCCAGCGCTTTCTTAAATCTTTATCTGAAACATATTTGCTCCAAATGGTGTCGGTATCCCTTAAGTGTGTTACCCTATGGTTCGCGAATAATTCAGACATGATCGAGACCCATCTCAGATCAATAATCAGAAGCGGGACCTGGAGATCCATACTGACTCCTACACATTCAACGATGACTTCTGTGATCGTGAGATCCTTTAACGCTGGTAACTAAATCCCTTTGTATCATGATATAATACATGTCCGAGATTCGATCATCGGTATCCAAATACCTAGTTTGATCTCGTTACTGACATGCACTCTTTTCTCGTTCCCGTGATATAACATTCTAGTGATCACATCACTTGCTTGCAAGCTATCTTAATGTGATATCATCAAGAGGGCCTAGAGTATATCTATCTGTCATCGGGATGGACAAATCCCACTCTTGATCCATGAGCCTCAACATAACACCTTTGTATCACTGAACCCACCTTTATAGTCACCCTGTTATAGTGTGACATTTGATGTTATCAAGATACTCTTCCGGTGTCAGCAATTAACATGATCTCATGGTCTAAGGACTAAGATTACTTTGTATGATGTTATAGCAATATAAACATAATGACTTTGATCGTAATGCTATACTTCGGATGAATGTTCATCACATCATTCCACCAATGTTGTGACCTCGTTATTAACAACATCCAATGTCCATGATCAGGAAACCTTGATCATCTTGTTAATCAACGAGCTAGTTTATATGAGAGGCATTACTAGGAACTTTGTATTTTGTTTATTAAATACACATGTATTAACATTTCCAATTAATACAATTATATCATGCAAAATAAACATTTATCATAAACATGGAATAAGAGAATAACCACTTTATTATTGCCACTCGGGCATATTCCCTTTAGCTCCATGAGCTACGACACCTGTGGCAACTCTGTAACCTTGATTTATCGCGTTGCGATTCATCTGGGCGAGGCCTCCGTGGAGCTTGAGGAACTCACTACAGTCCTTTAGGAGATGACTGGACTTCTTATTGCCATTGTGTTTGTCGATGTAGAAGTGGATGTTGCAGTGTCTAGATAATTTATCCTGGATCGATGTTCCGGGAGCTTCATCGCGGGTACAACATTGCCATACCTGCGTGGTTTTCTCGTTGTCACGGTAGCCACCTCTTTGGTATCCGCTGCTGTAGTTACCGTTGTCGCATCTGTCGGTGTAGCCATCCGTGACCATGTCGACTTCTTCGCGGTCTTAGTAGCCGTGCATCCGACATTTTCCTCGGCGGTTGTGTCTGCGGCCGAGGTCCTCGTCGTTGTCTGAGTGGACGCGGTTATTCTTCACCGAGTCCTCTCCATCAGCCCACCTGTTTGTGATCTCCATCAGGTGGTCAATTGTTTTGGGATTCGTGTGGCCCAAGTCCTCCCTGAGCTCTCTGCAGCGTACGCCGCCGTTGAATGCGTCGATTGTGCGGTCCTCAGAGATGTCCTCTATAGAGTTTTTGATGATGTACCACCTCTGGATGTAGGAGCACACTGATTCGCTAGGCTTCTGATAGCAGGCCTTTAGCTCTTCGATTGACACGGGCCTTTTGTAAGTGCCCTTGAAGTTTCGCATGAAGCTGTAGACTAGCTCTTCCGAACTGTTGATCGACCTACGGGGGAGGTTGTTGAGCCACACGAGGGCAGCGCCCTGTAGCTATAGCTGGAGGCATTGCATGGCTGTACTCTTGTTCCTGCCGTGCAGCTTGACGGAGGAGATGTGGTCCTCCAACCAGATATTCGGGTCTTGGAGGCCATCGAACTTTGGGTTCTCTGATGGTAGTTTGAACCCTTTCGACATTCATGTTTACTGTTTAGCTCTGCTAAAGCAGCCAACACCGTAGAGCTCCGTTCCTTCATCCTCTAAGTCCATTGAACGGGCGTGTCTTGCGTGCATCTTGTCGACCTTGCGCCGTGTGATGTCATCACGTGCGTCGTAGTCGTGATCATGTCGACATGAGCAGCGTCACGACAGGTCGTGCTCGTCATTGCTAGAAGATAGCGAGTAGTACCTGCCTGGAGCCTTGCTTTTCTTCGGCTCCAGCGTTGGATCTTTAGTGAGCCCGTCTTCGACTAGTCCTAGGCCAGTGATCATAGATCGGTGCATGGCGGATCGTGGATCCCTAGCTAGCGGTTGATTGTTGAGCAGGTACATGGTGCCTGCAATCACCGCTGCTTGTGCTGTTTTCGGGAGCACGTTACCCCGTGAGTCCACCGACATGAACGAGAAGTCGAGGGCTCGAGTGACCTCATCTCGTTCCTTGTGTTGAGTTGGGCCAGTTGAGAGCACCTTTTGGCTGCTGCATGGTCATTACCCTTGGAGGAGGATCCTCCGATGGAAGAGACCGCCGCTCTTCAAAGCCTCGACTCGTCCGCCGCCCTTTTGCACTCGTCGAGTCGAGCACTCACCGCCTGCTGGCACTTGTACTCCTGGATGAGTTTGGCAGCAGGGGGTTGCCCTATAGGGCCTCCCTGCGTCGTGCCTACTCAGCCTGATGGAGTTGATTCTACTGCCACCCGCTGGCGTGTTCACCCTCAGGGTTGGGAGGCTACTCATCCTGGACGGGGCCGATGACAGGAGGGCCGTTGGTCGGCCCGTTGTTGGTGTGTCCGGAATTGATGTTGTCCCTTTGAGTGCTTCCATCGCCGGTGTTGATGACGGCACACATGTAGTGGCTAGGGAAGCTATTGCTCCCACAGCTCTCAGATCCACATCCGTAGACTCCATCTTCTATCGCCAGATCGCCCAGATTAGACTGGCAACTGCTGTTTCTATCAGTGTTCTCGGCTGATGCCAAGGCATTGAGTTCGCTCAGGGTACCGATCGGTGGTGGGAACCACGACGTATGAGCAATCGAAGGAGCCCGCGGCTGGTCCAGGAGGCGAAGCGTGACGATCCGTCTGACCTGGAAGCGTAGGCTTCCGATCACCAGGCCGATCCCATCGCCCACGGAATTGAAATCCGAGCGAGTCGCTAGCGCGTGCACAGTGAAGTTGTAGGCATCAAAGAGGAGGCGAATGTAACACCCTCAAATCGGCCCTATGCAAGTTTTAGCGCTTCCCGCCAAACCCACATAGAAACGATTCAAGGACGCCCACCAGGCACTTGCGTGCGGGTGGAGAACGAAGTAATACCATTACACACTAGTCCACGATGGAACCCATAGAACACATATATACAACAACGACTCCATGAGTCAAGAATACAGATATATACTATACAAAGATCCGAATCACCTTGAAAACGGTAGAGCGTCCGACTATGGACAAGATGCAAATGGGGCTAAGAGCCCTGAAGAATATCTAATGGCATCCATCACCCTGCCCAGGCCAAGCCAGGAGGCTAACCCTGCTAATGACGTCGAACTCAAACCTGCTAAAACAAAAGGGGTGCCGACAAAGGGCAAAGGAAAAAGAGAAGCGTCAGTACTGAGGCCAGTACACGACGAGGCTAGAATTCGGCAGCTCTCGCCTACATAGGTATGGTGGACTTAAGCAGCAGCGAAGCATGCAGTAAACAACCTATAGAGACTCAATGCAATTGTCGGCTATTAGAGAGGGATAAGGGAGACCTATTCGGGACCAACCTGATCAGCAATCATACCCATCCTGGCAATTCCCCCTCGAGACCAAACGAGGAAGTCAACCGAGGAGCTCACACAGTTGGCAGTTTTATTCATTCCATTATAGTTGAAGCACTTACTAGTCAGATATAGATAGCACGAGTCATCCTGATAGCATAAGTAGTGGGAAGTTTTAGTTAATCATTCAGTTGTAGTTGCAGTACTTACTAGTCAGATACAATTAGCATGTGACATCCCAAACCCAGCAGTTGTTGGCACTTTTATTTCATTCCATTGGAGTTGCGATACTTACTAGGCAGGTATAACATGACACGATACACCTCAGTTCCATCAGTTGTTGGCACTTTTATTATCCATTCCATTGTAGTGAAGCTGATTACTAGTCACATATTAAGTCAAATTTATAGCACAACTTTAGTTATGCTTGTCTATGATCGAGATACTCTGCTCCAAGTCGTCCATAACCGCGGACACGGCTTTTAGAAAGATTTACCCTGCAGGGGTGCACAAATAGCAACACAAACACGATCAACCTCGGAAAAACCAACTCAAAACCCAACGAGGCTTTCACGACAAAGCAATCACAGGATTCATAAAATATTTCAGGGGGCCACCCCATTAAGCTACCCGCAACAAAGTTGGCCGGCTCCGAGACAGACCCAAGGTTTGTGCCAATGGCTGTAAACGACTGGAAACCCGAAAGTGTGACTAGGCTTGTCGATACCGCGAAAACATTCCACATTCCTAAACAGTACAGGTGCTCCACGCACAATCGTAAATAAAGCAGTAAAGCATGGCATAAGTATAGGATAGTAATAAAGCCCCAAACTAGTTTGGGGCCCCAAGAAATAAGAAATGAATCAAGCTCTGGCTAAGGGGGATTCATAGGCTCTCCCGGATGTGGATAGTGCGAATAGTCAAGGAACAGGTATCAAGTACTCGGGGCCTATGGGACACAAGTGGACATGAAAACCAAATAGCATATATTGCCCACCGATGCCTCTTTCATTAGTTCTCCCGGCAATTTAATAGTTGTATTTAAAGTCAAGATCCTCTCCACCGTAAAGCATATGACAACATTCCAACAACTGTGTGGTACTTCACGACACGGGATCGCACCTGAGCAAGCGACTACGACTCACAAGACCATCTATCTACCAAACAACGGGTAATAGGAGGTGTCCAAGGCAATATAAAGGCTACATGGAATATATCTGGTACGGAACACTAAAACATCACGACACGGATATCAATAGATCAATAGGGGGAAATAAAGACTATAAATGCAAAATAGGTAGAAAGGGGGAGAATGCTCGCCTGGGGAACACTGCCGAAGATACATATCCGAAGGACTTGCTGATACTCGCATCAACTCATCGGACTAGTCCGTGAAGAAGCAAAGCACTAGAAGAAACACCAGATACACTATTTAATACTAGGTAGAAGATCCGACATGATTATGATATGATGCATGGCATGGCAAAGATGAGGTGCAACTAGACAATATTAAGCAGAACCGGGGTCCCGACAATTAATTAGATGGTTCAAGTTATTTAGCTACCCCGTAGTTTAAATGTTGTATTAACAAGGCAAAACATGATATCGGTTCGCTACACAAATTTAAATGGAGCCAATATAAGACTAGAATAGCCCAAATATGGTCTCCATATTTAATTAAGAGGTGAATCAAACAAAATACCCAAATGTCAAGCATGTATGCGGTCACGAAAAATTTAATATACATCAAGTGTTTAGATGTCATTTATAAAAATAGGGTTCTCGGAAAGGGGATCACATTAGGGGTCGAAGATCTTGGGATCTCGAGGGATCAGTCTCGGCTTCGGACTCCGGGATCGGGTCTCCAGGGTCTTGACTGTCGGATCCGTGAAGAATATCATGGCGGTTCCGGGAGGAGAACTTGGGGTGCTGAGGCTCGATCTCGACAGGTTCAATCTTCGCCTCTGGAAATGGGGCCTTGGCTTTCCGTGAAGGCGACCATGTGGAATATGTGACAACAACTCATGGTTTCTTGTGACTATCTTCGGGTCACCAACTCTGTGTAGTAGATCTCGTCGGCTCCATGTCTACCGGTGATGAACTTGATTTGTCCACCAGGAGATCTTGGCGACCACGACACTACATTGAATCGGCGCAGATCTTGTCAAGGTCCTCTAGGGTTTTGACTTGGCGACATCGGAAGCGTCCATCTTGTTTGTGGCTTCACGCCACCTTCACGTCTTCACGCCACCACCCAACAAGAACAATGCTACAACAATCGGGCTTTGCAACGACGGACAAGGGGCGCGGGGACGTGCAGGCGGCAGGGACAACTGGGCGGATGACTCATAGGCTGCTAGGATAGCGAGATGGATGAGGTGCAGGGCCAGCTCGACGATGCACGGCCGCGGGGCCTGCTGGTGACGGAGGACGACGCCGGTGGGGGAGAGGTGGGTGCCGGCCAGAGAAGCAGAAGGGGCGTCATGGCCTTGGTGGCTTCACGGCGGAAACAGTGGATGCGGGGCAGCGGAGGAATGAGCGAGGACGACGAGATCCTGGCGGCGGAGAAAGGCGGTGGCTCGCGGGGATGACCAAGGCGACCGACCGGGTAGAGGTGGGTCGTGGCCGTGCAGGACGACGACGACGCGGGAGGAGCGCTCAGGCTCGTGGAAGGAGAGGCGGCGCGACACGGCAGAGGGCGAGGGCACCGAGCGGCGGTCGGAGGTCGGAGCCGAGCGGGGAAGGCGAGGCCGATGAGGAAGAGCACGGCGAGGATGATAGGAGCCGCGGCGATGATGATAGGAGCCGCGGCGGTGGGGTCTACACGCGAGACGAGGTGGTCGAGGGCCGGTGAGAAAGGTCGCGGGCGAGGGCGCGCGGGGCCAGCGCGGCGACCGTCGGGCTCGAGGAAGGTGCCAGAGAGGGATACAGGCGGCAAGTGTGCTGGGGTCGGCGAGAGGAGCGGTGTGCGATGCGAGGTTCGTGGGGAGCGGGGTTGAGAAACAGCGGGTCGAGGTGGGGCCAGGAAGCAACGTGTGTCGCGCGTGGTAGGTGGGTCGCGGGATTGGGGCGGTTTCCGTGCGGCGAGGGCGGCGACTGGGAGCGTGCGATCAGGTTGGTAGCGTGTGCGGTGTATGCTAGCAGTGGGTCCAGGGTGGTGCGGTGCACCGCGGCAGCGTGTGTATGTGGTGGTGGGTATGCTGCACGCTGCGGCCGCTGGGTGGGGCTATGTGGCGGCTGGTTGGTGGGTTCGGTGGAGGATAGGGCTAGGGTTTGGTTAGAGGCTAGGCTGGTTTTAGGCCAGGTAGTAGGTGGTGTTGGGTCCGCAGCATAAAAAACAAAAAAATTCCTACGATGAGAACTATACGCCATGATCTATCTACTAGATACAGAGCAACGGGTGGACATACATCCATGGAGAACTTACCCTCGAAGACAACGAGTTTTGTTAACGAGTAGGAACTCGTGGTTGATGTAGTCGTACGCTTGCCGATCTCAAGATCGTGTGGAAGTCCGAGCGCCGCAAATCAGCAGCGCATCCGTCCTCGCACACACGTTCAAGGCACCGGACAACCTCCACCTCCTCGCTCCAGCGAATCAGCGGAAGCAGCAACTCCTTCCAAACGCAAGGCCACCAGGAACATGTATCTCGCTAATCCGAGACCATGGGGGAATATCTAGAGGGGGAGAGAGATCCTTCACGAGGAGGTGTGGTTTGTGAGAGGGGAGAGGGGGGCTTTATATAGGAGGGAGGGAGACCCCTCCCCTCCCATAGCCGGCGCATGAGGGGGGGGGGACTCCTCCCCTCCTTCATTCATGTGGTGAACCTCCACTCACATAAACATGGCCTCCACCCAAAATCCCACTCACATGTATTAAATTTCCACCAAATTAAATGCAACTCTCAATTAATAAAACTCTTTTATTTATTTTATTCAGAATTTGGTTAATTACTTTAATTAACAAACATTCACATAAAACCCCTTGCAACATTTCAATATCACATGCAGAACCACTTTCTGCAATTTCACCCGAAACATTTCCAGTTTCTATCGAAACATTTCTTGCGCTTTGCAAACCTTTTGTCTGGAACATATGTGCTCCTAAATGGTGTCCGCCAACCCTTAAGTGTGTCACCCTACGGATCGCGAATAATGCAGACATGATTGAGACTCCTCTCAGATCAATAATCAGAAGCGGGACCTGGAGATCCATACTGACTCCTGCATATTTAACGATGACTTCTGTGATCGTGAGAACCTTTAACGTCAGAAATTTAACCCCTTTGTCTCATGATATAATACATGTCCGAGATTCGATCATCGGTATCCAAATACCTAGTTTGATCTCGTTACCGACATGCACTCTTTTCTCGTTCCCGTGATATAACATTCTAGTCATCACATCACTTGCTTGCAAGCTATCTTAATGTGATATCACTGAGAGGGCCCAGAGTATATCTATCCGTCATCGGGATTGACAAATTCCACTCTTGATCCATGTGCCTCAACATAACACCTTCATAGCACTGAACCCACCTTTATGGTCACCCTGTTACGGTGTGACATTTGATGTTATCAAGATACTCTTCCGGTGTTAGCAATTAACATGATCTCATGGTCTAAGGACTAAGACTACTTTGTATGATGTTATAGCAATATAAACATAATGACTTGATCGTAATGCTATACTTCGGATGAATGTTCATCACATCATTTCACAAATGCTGTGACCTTGTTATTAACAACATCCAATGTCCATGATCAGGAAACTTTGATCATCTTGTTAATCAACAAGGTAGTCTATAAGAGAGGCATAACTAGGAACCCTTTTTGTTTATTAAACACACATGTATTGATGTTTCCTATCAATACAATTATAGCATGCAAAATAAACATCTATCATATACAAGGAATACATAATAACAACTTTATTATTGCCTCTCAGGGCATATTTCCTTCAGTCTCCCACTTGCACTAGAGACAATAATCTAGTTTACATAGTGATAAGTCTAACACCCATGGAGTTCTGGTGTTGATCATGTTTTGCCCTAGGGAGTACTTTAGTCAACGAATCTGCTACATTCAGGTCCCTGTGCACTTAACAAATCTTTATACCTCCATGCTTGACATGCTCGCGGATGGAGTGAAATCGGCGCTTAAGATGCTTGGAATTCTTGTGAGACCTTGGTTCCTTGGCGTTGGCTATGGCTCCATTGTTGTCACAATAGATCACCATTGGGTCCAACGCACTAGTAACCACACCTAGTTCCGTTATGAACTCCTTCATCCAAACCGCTTCCTGTGCTACTTTTGAAGCAGCAACATATTCCGCCTCCGTTGTTGATCCAGCCACCACAGGTTGTTTGGAGCTCCTCCAACTAACTGCTGCTCCGTTCAAGTGAAATACGTATCCGGATTGAGAATTAGAGTTATCCGGATCAGTGTCGAAGCTAGCATCGACATAACACTTAGCGACTAGCTCTTCTTCACCTCCCTATACAAGAAACATATCCTTAGTTCTTCTCAAGTACTTAAGGATATTCTTGACCGCTATCCAGTGTTCCGAACCTGGATCAGATTGGTACCTACTAGACAAACTAATAGCATGTGCCACATCCGGTCTTGTACATAGCATGGCAAACAATATAGAGCCTATGGCTGAGGCATAGGGGATCTTATCCATTATCTCTCTTTCTTCTGCCGTAGCCGGACTTTGAGTCTTACTCAATGTCTTGCCTTGCAACATAGGTAAGTACCCCTTCTTACTTCCGTCCAAATTAAACTTCTTTAATATCTTATCAAGGTATGTACTCTGCGATAACCCAATTAGGCGTCTTGATCTATCTCTATAGATTTTAATGCCTAATATATATGAAGCTTCACCAAGGTCCTTCATCGAAAATTTGCTGTTTAAATAACTTTTAACATTGTTTAAAAGATCTATATCTTTTCCAATCAATAATATGTCATCCACATATAATATCAGAAATGCCACATTGCTCCCACTCACTTTCTTGTAAATACAAGCCTCTCCATAAGTTTGGACAAATCCAAACTCTTTGATCACCTCATCAAAGCGGAGATTCCAACTCCGGGATGCTTGCTTCAGTCCATAGATGGATCGCTGAAGTTTGCACACCTTATCAGCATCCTTAGGATCGACAAAACCCTTAGGTTGTATCATATACAACTCTTCTTCAATATTACCATCGAGGAACGCAGTTTTGACATCCATCTACCATATTTCATCATCGAAATATGCAGCAATTGCTAACATAATCCTAACCGACTTAAGCATCGCTACGGGAGAGAATGTCTCATCGTAGTCAACTCCTTGAATTTGTCGAAACCCCTTTGCGACAAGGCGAGCCTTATAGATGGTTAAATTACCATCAACATCAGTTTTTCTTTTGAAAATCCATTTATTCTCAACGGCCTTTCGATCGTGAGGTAAGTCCACCAAGGTCCAAACCTGGTTTTCGTACATGGATTCCATCTCGTATTTCATGGCTTCTAGCCATTTGTTGGAATCAGGGCTCATCATCGCTTCTTCATACGTCGCAGGGTCATCTATTTCATCAATCATGAAATTCATAACAGGATTGCCGTACAGTTCAGGAGTTGCACGTGTCCTGCTTGACCTGCGAGGTTCGGTAGTGTCCTCTTTTGGAGTTTCATGATCAATATCATTAGCTCTCTCTTCATTAGGTGAAGTCAACTCCGAAACAACTTCCGGTGCTGCGCTACTCGCCATTTCATGAAGAGAAGGTTCAATAACCTCTTCGAGTTCTACCTTCTGACTACTCACACCTTTCGCGAGAAACTCCTTCTCAAGAAAGGATCCATTCTTGGCAACAAAGACCTTGCCCTCAGATCTGTGATAGAAGGTATACCCAATCGTTTCCTTAGGGTCTCCTATGAAGACACATTTTTCCGCTTTGGGTTCGAGTTTATCTGGTTGAAGTTTCTTCACATAAACATCGCATCCCCAAACTTTAAGAAATGACAGCTTAGGTTTGTTTTCAAACCATAATTCATACGGTGTCTTTTCAACGGATTTAGATGGTGCCCTATTTAAAGTGAATGTAGCGGTTTCCAGTTCATAACCCCAAAATGACAGTGGCAAGTCAGTCAGAGACATCATAAATCGAACCATATCCAATAAAGTACGATTACGACGTTCTGACACACCATTACGTTGTGGTGTTCCGGCCGGCGTGAGTTGTGAAACTATTCCACAGTCTTTCATATGTGTGCTAAAATCGTAACTAAGATACTCTCCTCCACGGTCAGAACGCAGAAATTTGATCTTTCTGTTACGATGATTTTCCACTTCATTCTGAAATTCTTTGAACTTTTCAAAGGTTTCAGACCTATGTTTCATCAAATAGATATACCCGTATCTACTCAAATCATCCGTGAAAGTAACAAAATAACGATATCCACCTCGCGCCAACACACTCATTGGTCCGCACACACCAGTATGTATGATTTCCACTAAATCTGTCGCCCGTTCCATTGAACCAGAAAACGGCGTTCTAGTCATCTTGCCCATAAGGCATGGCTCACATGTATCAAATGATTCAAAACCAAGTGATTCCAATAGTCCATCAGAATGGAGTTTCTTCATGCGTTTAACGCCAATATGACCTAGACGGCAGTGCCACATATATGCAGATATATCATGATCAAGTTTAATCCTTTTAGCATCAACATTATGAATATGCGTAATACTACTATCGAGATCCAATAGAAATAAACCATTCAACACAGGTGCATGACCATAAAAGATATTATTCATATAAATCGAACAACCATTGTTTTCAGACTTAAACGAATAACCACTTTGCATCAAACATGATCCGGATACAATGTTCATACTCAGTGCAGGCACCAAATAACAATTATTCAGGTTTATAACTAATCCCGACGGCATATGGAGAGGCAGCGTTCCGACAGCGATCACATCAACTCTTGATCCATTGCCGACCCGCATCGTGACCTCATCCCTTGCTAGTTGTCGCTTGTTCCACAGCCCCTGAACCGAGTTACATATATTAGAAACCGATCCCATATCAAATACCCAGGTGCTACTGCGAGTACTAGTCAAGCACACATCAATAACATGTATATCACATATACCTTTGTTTGCCTTGCCGTCCTTCTTGTCCGCCAAATACTTGGGGTAGTTGCGCTTCCAATGGCCAGTCCCCTTGCAATAGTAGCACTCGGTGTCAGACTTAGGGCCAGTTCGGAGTTTCTTTTCAGGCGCGGCAACAGATTTGCCGCCGTTCTTTCCCTTCTGCTTGCCTTACTTGTCCTTCTTGAAACCGGTGATCATCAACACTTGATGTTCTTTCCTAATCTCCACTTCTGCAGTCTTAAGCATTGACAGAAGCTCGAGAAGAGACTTCTTCATGCCCTGCATATTATAGTTCATCACGAAGGTCTTGTAGCTAGGTGGCAGAGATTGGAGAACACGATGTATGCCTAAGTCAATGGGAATCGTTATTCCCAAGAACACAAGCTTATCGGCGTACCCAGACATTTTGAGTACGTGCTCACTAACGGAGCTGTTCTCTTCCAACATGCAGCTAAAGAACTTTTCAGAAGCATTATAACTCTCTACGGCAGCATGGGTATCGAAAATCATTTTCAATTCTCCCATGGTACCAAAGGCATTGCCATTTTCGAAACGCTTTTAAAGTTCTGGCTCTAGCCCATGCAGTATGCCGCAATGAACTAAGTTGTGGTCCTCCTGACGATTTATATAGATGTTATTTTCCTTGTGAGGGGCATCACGATCTGGTGGGGGGCCTAGCGGCGCCTCTAGCACATATTGCTTTTGTGCAGCAGTGAGGAGAATCCTCAAATTCATAGCCCAGTTGGTGAAGTTGCTACCATTCGTAGCAAGCTTCTCTTTCTCCATGAACACATTGAAATTAAAAGCAGGTGGTGCCATCTACAACAGAAATTGTAAAGTATATTTAGACTAAGTTTATGATAGATTGAGTTCAACTAATCCAAATTACTAATGAACTCCTACTCAAAAACGACATCGCTCGTGTCCTTTTGGTGATTACATGAACCAAATCCACTACACCAAGTCTCATCGTCACGTGAGTCTGTGTAGCTTCAAAGGCGAGCATCTATATTGGCATCATATCAACTATATGACTCATGCTTAACCTTTCGGTCCGTGTTCCGAGGCCATGTCTGTACATGCTAGGCTCGCCAAGTAAGAACCTTAGTATTCGCGTGTGTAAAACTGTCTTACAGCCGTCGTATGAAAGCGTAGAGTCGAGAACACCCGATCATCACGTGATGCCTCAAAACAGGATCCACAAAACGGTGCATACTTATGGAAGAACACATTTTATCTTGATATCTAAATGAGGGATCATCTTATAATTCTACCAAAAGCGCCAAACTAGCAATATAAGATGCTAACATCTAATGTGTGAAGTGAGGTGATATGGTCCATGCATTTGATCTCTATCATTTGCATCATGGTATGATCTCTATCATTCCTTTGTGTGTAAGGCCAAGGTCTATGGAACTTACACGTTAAGTGAGTTGTAAAAGTATCTATCATACATCTACTTACAACAATACCATATCAAGACACTAGCCCAGCAACGATCTAAACTAGACGCCTCTAATTTATCAATTGCAACTTTTACGTGGCTTAGGGCTTTTAGAGATAGAACCGGTCTTACCTATGAACATGAACCACAACGAGGATAACCAAGTTATTATAAACTTGTTGTAAATCAGATATTGACTATAGTAGGAGAGACAAACAACCGCCAGCCACTTATGCAAAACTAGTTGCATGTCAGTCGTGGAACCGGTCTCATGTACGATGACATGTAAGGTTGGTCCGGGCCGCTTCATCCCACTATGCCACCAATATCCAAAGTACATAGAAGATGCAATAACATGATCATCATCGCCCACATATAAACATATGTGTACTACCCGTGCAAAGGACCTACGCATAGATCAGGCTCTGATACCACTGTTGGGTCCGCAGCATAGAAAACAAAAAATTTCCTACGATGAGAACTATACGCCAAGATCTATCTACTAGATACAGAGCAACGGGTGGACATACATCCATGGAGAACTTACCCTCGAAGACAACGAGTTTTGTTAACGAGTAGGAACTCGTGGTTGATGTCGTCGTACGCTAGCCGATCTCAAGATCGTGTGGAAGTCCGTGCGCCGCAAATCAGCAGCGCATCCGTCCTCGCACACACGTTCAAGCCACCGGACAACCTCCACCTCCTCGCTCCAGCGAATCAGCGGAAGCAGCAACTCCTTCCAGATGCAAGGCCACAGGGAACATGTATCTCGCTAATCCAAGACCATGGGGGAATATCTAGAGGGGGAGAGAGATCCTTCACGAGGAGGTGTGGTTTGTGAGAGGGGAGAGGGGGGCTTTATATAGGAGGGAGGGAGACCCCTCCCCTCCCATAGCCGCGCATGAGGGGGGGGACTCCTCCCCTCCTTCATTCATGTGGTGAACCTCCACTCACATAAACATGGCCTCCACCCAAAATCCCACTCACATGTATTTAATTTCCACCAAATTAAATGCAACTCTCAATTAATAAAACTCTTTTATTTATTTTATTCAGAATTTTGTTAATTACTTTAATTAACAAATATTCACATAAAACCCCTTGCAACATTTCAATATCACATGCAGAACCACTTTCGGCAATTTCACCCGAAACATTTCCGGTTTCTATTGAAACAATTCCTGTTTCTATCGAAACATTTCTTACGCTTTGCAAACCTTTTGTCTGGAACATATGTGCTCCTAAATGGTGTCCGCCAACCCTTAAGTGTGTCACCCTACGATTCACAAATAATGCAGACATGATTGAGACTCCTCTCAAATCAATAATCAGAAGCGGGGCCTGGAGATCCATACTGACTCCTGCATATTCAACGATGACTTCTGTGATCGTGAGAACCTTTAACGTCAGCAATTTAATCCCTTTGTCTCATGATATAATACATGTCCGAGATTCGATCATCGGTATCCAAATACCTAGTTTGATCTCGTTACTGACATGCACTCTTTTCTCGTTCCCGTGATATAACATTCTAGTCATCACATCACTTGCTTGCAAGCTATCTTAATGTGATATCACTGAGAGGGCCCAGAGTATATCTATCCATCATCGGGATTGACAAATTCCACTCTTGATCCATGTGCCTCAACATAACACCTTCATAGCACTGAACCCACCTTTATGGTCACCCTGTTACGGTGTGACATTTGATGTTATCAAGATACTCTTCCGGTGTTAGTAATTAACATGATCTCATGGTCTAAGGACTAAGACTACTTTGTATGATGTTATAGCAATATAAACATAATGACTTGATCGTAATGCTATACTTCGTATGAATGTTCATTACATCATTTCACAAATGTTGTGACCTTGTTATTAACAACATCCAATGTCCATGATCAGGAAACTTTGATCATCTTGTTAATCAACAAGCTAGTCTATAAGAGAGGCATAACTAGGAACCCTTTTTTTTATTAAACACACATGTATTGATGTTTCCTATCAATACAATTATAGCATGCATAATAAACATCTATCATATACAAGGAATACATAATAATAACTTTATTATTGCCTCTCAGGGCATATTTCCTTCAGGTGGTTCAGCCGGTTGGGCCTCTGGCCTGACCAGCTAGACTGCCTCCCCAGACAAAAATAGTTTTTATTTTGTTTATTTATTTGTTTGTTTAATTCAATAAGACTTTTGTAAATAGTTTTTAGACAAATAAAAGATCCGGATAAGACCGAGGTTTTGATTTGAAATAAAAACGAGATATTTAGAAATAAAGATAGGCTTTTAGAAAATAGTTTTAGCAAAATATGCATGATGACATGACGATGCTCAAATGCAATGTGGCATGATGACATGAGCATGAGGTCATGATGATGCAGAAACTACAAACAACAAGCAATTTTCTAGTAGTGGTTTTACTGGGGTGCTACAATTCGACACCACTAACAATGGATCTCGCCCTCGAGATCCGCCTCATGGTATGGGGAAGAAGGCCGACGATCTGAATCTTCTCTCTTCGTGTAGATTCTCATGACAAGACTAACAGGATTCTTCCTCCATCTTGAAATCAGCGACAACACTAACAAGGGATTGTTGCTCACGTTCGTCGAGAGAACACTCCGGAGAAACAAAGACAGAGGTAGAGGTATCAAAAGAAAAGGCCACCTCTAACTTTAGTGGAAGGAGTAAATTGCATAGATCCGCCAATTCAATATGCAGAGCGAATGATAAGAGTAGTGGTATGGTCGCGACTCCATCCCGCACTCAAAACATTACTCTGTACATGAATAGTAGAATTATGCAATGAACTCTCGAAATCAGACTGAAGATCTCGACAAGCGAGGTTCGGAAACAAAGGAGTGATGCAGGGTTTCATCGGAACTGATGTAGATGAGGTCGTCGTGTTGGAAAACACCAGAAGGCACAAGAAAGAACAAAGAGAAGTCCAACAGATGAAGGATTCCTCAGATAGCATCAAGACCGGATGTAGAAACACCGTTACCAAAGGAGGAAAGAGAAACCCTGGAGGTACGACAGAAACCCAACCACGAGAAATCCTGGACTTGAATAAAAGATAAGAGAACAGATCCAAAACACGCAGAGGTAAGAGGAGAACAAGAGAGGGATAAGGAGTAAAAGCAGACCTAATCAGATCTATCCAAACGATTTTGCAAAAATAGGTTTGACACTCTACTTCGGCCGTTAGCTAGGTTATCCTATAGGCTGGACAAGTGGGGTATCGCAACTGCTGAGCTCTGATACCACTCTGTAACACCCTCAAATTGGCCCTATGCAAGTTTTAGCGCTTCCCGCCAAACCCGCATAGAAATTATTCAAGGACGCCCACCAGGCACTTGTGTGTGGGTGGAGAACGAAGTAATACCATTACACATTAGTCCACGATGGAACCCACAGAACACATATATACAACAACGACTCCATGAGTCAAGAATACAGATATATACTATACAAAGATCCGAATCACCTTGAAAACGATAGAGCGTCCGACTACGGACAAGATACAAATGGGGATAAGAGCCCTGAAGAATATCCAATGGCGTCCATAACCCTGCCCAGGCCAAGCCAGAAGGGTAACCCTTCTAACGACGTCGAACTCAAACCTGCTAAAACAAAAGGGGTGCCAACAAATGGAAAAGGAAAAAGAGGAGCGTCAGTACTGAGGCCAGTACATGGCGAGGCTAGAATTCGGCGGCTCTCGCCTACATAGGTATGGTGGACTGAAGCGGTAGCGAAGCATGCACTAAACAATCTATAGAGACTCAATGCAACTGTCAGCTATTAGAGAGGGATAAGGGAGACCTATTCGGGACCAACCTGATACTAACAGCAATCATACCCATCCTGGCAATTCCCCCTCGAGACCAAACGAGGAAGTCAACCGAGGAACTCACACAGTTGGTAGTTTTATTAATTCCATTATAGTTTAAGCACTTACTAGTCAGATATAGATAGCACGAGTCATCCTGATAGCATAAGTAGTGGGCAGTTTTAGTTAATCATTCAGTTGTAGTTGTAGTACTTACTAGTCAGATACAATTAGCATGTGACATCCCAAACCCAGCAGTTGTTGGCACTTTTATTTCATTCCATTGGAGTTGCGATACTTACTAGGCAGGTATAACATGACACAATACACCTCGGTTCCATCAATTGTTGGCACTTTTATTATCCATTCCGTTGTAGTGAAGCTAATTACTAGTCACATATTAAGTCAAATTTATAGCACTACTTTAGTTATGCTTATCTATGATCGAGATACTATGCTCCAAGTCGTCCATAACCGCGGACACGGCTTTTAGAAAGATTTACCCTGCAGGGGTGCACAAATAGCAACACACACATGATCAACCTCGGAAAAACCAACTCAAAACCCAACGAGGCTTTCACGACAAAGCAATCACAGGATTCATAAAATATTTCAGGGGGCCACCCCATTAAGCTACCCGCAACGAAGTTGGCCAGCTCCGAGACGGACCCAAGGTTTGTGCCAATGGCTGTAAACGACTAGGAACCCGAAAGTGTGACTGGGCTTGTCGATACCGCGAAAACATTCCGCATTCCTAAAGAGTACAGGTTCTCCATGCACAATCGTAAATAAAGCAGTAAAGCATGGCATAAGTACAGGATAGTAATAAAGCCCCAAACTAGTTTGTGGCCCCATGAAATAAGAAATGAATCAAGCTCTAGCTAAGGGGGGTTCATAGACTTTCCCGGATGTGGATAGTGCGAATAGTCAAGGAACATGTATCAAGTACTCGGGCCCTACGGGACACAAGTGGACATGAAAACCAAATAGCATATATTACCCACCGGTGCCTCTTTCATTAGTTCTCCCAGCAATTTAATAGTTGTATTTAAAATCATGATCCTCTCCACCGTAAAGCATATGACAACATTCCAACAACTGTGTGGTACTTCACGACATAGGATCGCACCTGAGCAAGCGACTACGACTCGCAAGACCATCTATCTACCGAACAACGGGTAATATGAGGTGTCCAAGGCAATATAAAGGCTACAGGGAATTTATCTGGTACGGAACACTAAAGCATCGCGACATGGATATCAATAGATCAACAGGGCGAAATAAAGACTATAAATGCAAAATAGGTAGAAAGGGGGAGAATACTCTCCTGGGGAACACTGCCGAAGATACATATCCGAAGGACTTGCCGATACTCGCATCAACTCATCGGCCTAGTCCGTGAAGAAGCAAAGCACTAGAAGAAACACGGATACACTATTTAATACTACGGCAGAAAATCCAGCATGATTATGATATGATTTATGGCATGGCAAAGATGCGGTGCAACTAGACAATATTAAGCGGAACCGGGGTCCCGACAATTAATTAGATGGTTCAAGTTACTTAGCTACCCCGCAGTTTAAATGTTGTATTAACAAGGCAAAACATGATATCGGTTTGCTACACAAATTTAAATGGAGCCAATATAAGACTAGAATAGCCCACATATGGTCTCCATATTTAATTAAGAGGTGAATCAAACAAAATACCCCAAATGTCAAACATGTATGCGGTCACGAACAATTTAATATACATCAAGTGTTTAGATGTCATTTATAAAAATAGGGTTCTCGGAAAGGGGATCACATTAGGGGTCGAAGATCTTGGGATCTCGATGGATCAGTCTCGGCTTCGGACTCCGGGATCGGGTCTCCAGGGTCTTGACTGTCGGATCCGTGAAGAATATCATGGCGGTTCCGGGAGGAGAACTTGGGGTGCTGAGGCTCGATCTCGACAGGTTCAATCTTCGCCTCTGGAAATGGGGCCTTGGCTTTCCGTTAAGGCGACCATGTGGAATATGTGACAATAACTCATGGTTTCTTGTGACTATCTTCGGGTCACCAACTCTGTGTAGTAGATCTCGTCGGCTCCATGTCTACCGGTGATGAACTTGATTTGTCCACCAGGAGATCTTGGCGACCACGACACTACATTGAATCGGCGAAGATCTTGTCAAGGTCCTCTAGGGTTTTGACTTGGCGACATCGGAAGCGTCCATCTTGTTTGTGGCTTCACGCCACCTTCACGTCTTCACGCCACCACCCAACAAGAACAATGCTACAACAATCGGGCTTTGCAACGACGGACAAGGGGCGCGGGGACGTGCAGGCGGCAGGGACAACTGGGCGGAGGACTCATAGGCTGCTAGGATAGCGAGATGGATGAGGTGCAGGGCCAGCTCGACGATGCACGGCCGCGGGGCCTGCTGGTGACGGAGGACGACGCCGGTGGGGGAGAGGTAGGTGCCGGCCAGAGAAGCAGAAGGGGCGTCATGGCCTTGGTGGCTTCACGGCAGAAACGGTGGATGCGGGGCCACGGAGGAGAGAGCGAGGACGACGAGATCCTGGCGGCGGAGAAAGGCGGTGGCTCGCGGGGCTGACCGAGGCGGCCGACCGGGTAGACGTCGGTCGTGGCCGTGCAGGACGACGACGACGCGGGAGGAGCGCTTAGGCTCGGGGAAGGAGAGGTGGCGCGACACGGCAGAGGGCGAGGGCGCTGAGCGGCGGTCGGAGGTCGGAGCCAAGCGGGGAAGGCGAGGCCGACGAGGAAGAGCACGGGTCGTGGCGGCTGGTGAGGATGATAGGAGCCGCGGCGGCGGGGTCTGCACGCGAGGCGAGGTGGTCGAGGGCCGGTGAGAAAGGTCGCAGGCGAGGGCGCGCGGGGCCAGCGCGGCGAGCGCCGGGCTCGAGGAAGGTGCCAGAGAGGGATACAGGCGGCGACTGCGCCTAGGATCGGCGAGAGGAGCGGCGTGCGATGCGAGGTTGGTGGGGAGCGGGGTTGAGGAAGAGCGGGTTGAGGTGGGGCCAGGGAGCAACATGTGTCGCACGTGGTAGGTGGGTCGCGGGATTGGGCCGGGTTCCGTGCGGTGAGGGCGGCGACTGGGAGCGTTCGATCGGGTTGGTAGCGTGTGCGTTGTACGCTAGTAGTGGGTGCAGGGTGGTGCGGTGCACCGCGGCAGCGTGTGTGTGTGTGGTGGGTACGCTGTGCGCTACGGCCGCTGGGTGGGGCTATGTGGCGGCTGGTTGGTGGGTTTGTTGGAGGATAGGGCTAGGGTTTGGTTAGAGGCTAGGCTAGTTTTGGGCCGGGTAGTAGGTGGTTCGGCCGGTTGGGCCTCTGGCCTGACCGGCTGGACTGCCTCCCTAGACAAAAATAGTTTTATTTTATTTATTTATTTGTTTGTTTAATTCAATAAGACTTTTGTAAATAGTTTTTAGAAAAATAAAAGATCCAGATAAGACCGAGGTTTTGATTTGAAATAAAAACGAGATATTTAGAAATAAAGATAGGCTTGTAGAAAATAGTTTTAGCAAAATATGCATGATGACATGGCAATGCTCAAATGCAATGTGGCATGATGACATGAGCATGTGGTCATGATGATGCACAAACTACAAACAACAAGCGATTTTCTAGTAGTGGTTTTACCGGGGTGCTACAGCGAGTCTCTGCTTTAGCAGAGTCGTAGATCACGGTTGATGGGGCCGAGGAAGCTGCAACATCAGCACTCCCATTTTCCACAGACGACACCAATTAATGAGGGGTTAACTCATCAATGCCCATTGTTGATGGACTTAGGTTCGAGGAAGTGGGTAGCGCTAGAGGCGTCGATCGGCTAGCAAACAAGCACATATGTGACACGAGGTTTTACCCAGGGTCAAGCCTTGTAGAGGACCCTACTTCTGCTTGTCTACTCTTGATTACGAGGGAGTCAAAAGTTACACGGGTCCGCAGATGCAATCTGGCGAGGTGTATGCGAGGGTGTGTATATTGGTCCTCCTCGCCGCCCCTCCTAGCCATTATATAGGGAGGCTATGTCTCGAGATAGTAGGTCTAGTTGGTTACAGATTAGGGGTTTCCCTTTAATTTTCTATCTACACTTTGCCATGTCTTCCAAGAAGTCGAACTCCAAAAGGCCACCCGAATCCTTGCTAGGCTTCGATTGCACCATGGACTCCTTCTTGGGATGGACCGTATAGGCTAATATCAAGTACCTGTAAGGTATACCCACGTCAGTCAAACTCAACAGAACAGAGATTGTCTCGAGTAAATTTGCGAATAGACAAAAGATTGCGAATTAAGTGAGGAATCAGAAGCACATGATTGAGTTTGAAGATATGTCCTAAAGGAGACCTAAAAGAGGTGTAACCTGATGAGGATATCGGGACGGACGAGCCGTTGCCGACAGTGACAAAGTGTGGAGTAGAGAGAGGTGTAGAAAACATGATGTTACCCTCGTTGTTGGTCATGTGGGAGGTGGCGCCAGAGTCCATGACCCAGCCACCCGAGAATATCATTTTGCGGCCCGAAAGTTGGGTCGCCCAGGCAACGCGGTATCCATGTTCCCTGAAATCAGTCGCGACGACTACAGTTGGTGTGCCAAATACTCAGAGGGTCTTTATTGGCACGAATTCAACTTTATGTTTCAATACAAAAAATCAGGCTAACGGCCGTCAAGTTGGGCCCCCCTGTCAGTTCTCGCCGCTCCTGTTGCTCC
The DNA here is from genome assembly GCA_910589775.1 of Avena eriantha. NCBI lineage: Eukaryota > Viridiplantae > Streptophyta > Magnoliopsida > Poales > Poaceae > Avena > Avena eriantha. Next base: position 32,158,744 of record OU342745.1, read on the forward strand.
CGTCGCTTAGGTGTCAATTAGGCTTGCAGTGTTGGCGCCTGCATCCATTACGCGTCTTCTTCTTCCCCGGAGCAGCAATCTGTGGGGCGTCGTAGCCATGGCGCGGAGCTGGGACATGGACGAACCTGCTCGGCCCAGCTCTCCTCCCTGTAGGCTTGCAGTGTTGGCCCCTGCATCCATTACGCGTCTTCTTCCCTGGAGTAGCAATCTGTGGTCGCGGCCATGGTGCAGAGCTGGGACGTGATGAAGCTGCTTGGCCCTGCTCTCCTCCCCATCCCGAGTCAGAGCTCACCCTCACCAATTCTGCCACCTCTGCCGAGGTCTCTATGGTAGCTCAAGTTCTGCCATGTTGGACATGTATAGGTTCTATTGTGTATGCATGAAGAATAATTGTAACAAAGGCCTGAAAATCTTGGGGCGATATCGCATATCGGAAGTATATGACGATTGCATTGAGTTCACCGACCCATGGGTTGAATTCTGTGCTAAAATTAGAATTTGCCTTGATGATCTACTCGTCGTCCAGGTCAAGGTGATGAGGCACTATATCAATATAATTATTGAGGTGGTCACCGGTCCGGCAGAGGAAACAAGAGGATGCGGAAGACGACAACGACAAGCAGCACGAGGAGGACGAATACGAGAGTGTTGGCTCTGTAATGTCGGTTGTAGCTCAGAACTTCTGAATAAATCATCAGAATTTCAATTTCAAGAATACATGCTCAGAAAATTTTGTGTTGTTGTATGTTAAACTAGCAAATCTTTTTTGTTCAAATCTCTTGGGTTGTACCAACTTCATTGTGTTTAATTATGAAAGACAAAATATAAATGACTTCTCTCAATTTCTCTCATAGAAAAATGCACAGCTAATTCTATATTCTCGCAGGAACTGGACCCACTTGTTGAACCGGCGGCACTGCCACGATCTCCACGTAACCACAGTGAGTTCTCGAACCGAAAGTTGCAGTTACCACATTACTTCTGCAGTCATTCCTCTTCCCCAGTCATTCCTCTGCAGTTTTTCCTAGGCGCTTCTTCTTCCTCTGTTCTAGAACCGTCGGTTCATCTTCTTCCTCTCGCAAGAAGTTCCTTGCAGGAATTTCCTTTCACCCATTTCCTTGCAGGCATGGACGATGGGAAACGCACAACAGAGAGCCACTTGGTCCCTGCCGATGGCACCACGACTTTGACAGTGGTGTACACAAATGATGAAGTGACTATGGAGACAACTCTCGCTAGGTTTGAGCAATTGCTTGAGAAAGAGAAGCACACGTTTGTGGGGCTAGACTTGGAGTACACCCGTGCAAATAAGCGAAAAAAGTCCTCCACAAGAGATCGTTGTCGTGCAAATCGCCATACATGAGGAGGTCCTCGTTTACCACTTCTGCAGGTATGTGAAATTTCAATTTGAGATAACCACTTATGCATCCCTTGTTCCCTTACATCCCTAAAACCATCTAAGTGCAGGAGTAAACCAACTGAGATGCATTGTCCGGCTCTGGTCGAGTTCTTGTGTAGGAAAGGGATAACTTTCACTAGCGTGGATATCACAAATGACACAATTATGCTTTCTCGTGCGTTGATAAAAATCCCAGATGGGCACCACATTGACATCCAAAATCTGTACAAGATCAAACCATACCCAGCGAAGGATGGCATGGGTGATCTGGCAGCGGAAATCATCAATAAATCCTATGAAAAACTGAAGAAATTTAAGCGACTCGATCACGACTACTGGGAGTGGAAGCCGATGAGCCAGGTGCGCCTCGAGTATGCAGCCAGAGATGCCTACATGGCGTACGAGTTATACAGTAACTCATTACCATGAAAGATGGGATGATTAAGGCGGGGTTTTTCGCGAGAGAGCTATGCCCTGGTTGCAAGCTAGCATAGGAGAAGAAGCGCGAGGAGGATAGAAAGCGGTTTTAGGATGAGCATGGATCTTGGGACGGTGGCGACATCAAGCGGTTGAAGGTGAAGCAAGTCAAGGACGACAACAATTGGTGGTGATACATTATGTGTTTGAACTAGATTTTAGTTTCTAGTTTATTATGTGTTTGATACATTTAGTTACTTCAATACAAAATTTCGACCAATTTAACTTGTTGATGTATTTCTTGACAATTATAATATAATCGAGCACTAGAAATATTTTGTAGTGTGCATGAGCATGATTAGTAAATATAATTGAACACTGGAAACTTTAAGGCACTCCACATAAAGGAGTAGATTAATATAGAAGGTTCACCAGAGACACCACGGATATATTGTCTTACATGCCACACACAGGTAATAATTAACTAGAACAAAATAAAAGCAGGGGCGACAGCAAGATGCTGTGAGACGGAGACGCCTAGCAGGGCAGGGGCATTAGCAGGAGGCAGGGACAGCCTAGTAAATGGGATACATGCCAATCCTGACATAATCCTGGAGGAATTTGCCAAAGGCTGCATGCCGCGCCAAGGTAATCGGCCTATGGCTTCTACCTCCCCCTGTGGCAACGCCATCCGCGTGCTGGATCATGCTGTCGAGGTCCACGTTGATTGCTCTGCCATAGAATGGGCAAAACAGTTTCCCCCTATGGTGGAAACGGATTAGCCCACACCGTAACCGCCTCAGCACGTAGCGGCTCTTGTTGTCCCTGGATACCTTGCTATCGTCCACTTCATCATCATCCTCCTGTTGATTTTTAAGAACATAAATTAGAACTCATACATATGATTGAGTTATATTACAACTCAAGAAATTGAAATGTAATCGTTCAAAACAATATTTAGGGATATACATAGTCAAGTACAAAAACAAGCCTAAATATTGTAATTATAAATAAAAAACCAAACAATTGATCTTCAGGTACATGTTAAAAATACTTATGATCAAAACCATTCATGTACATATGCAGCATACCAATCATTAAAAGATTAGAAACAATTCAAGGATTATATATGTAGTTCCATATGAGAATAAATCTAGGGCCTCATAATTTGTTTTAGAGATGGAGTTGGCGAACCAAAGTACCAACATCACAACCTATATTGTTTGTGTGCATTGTTTCCTCAGGTTCACCAACCCATCCCTAAAACACGACACCATCCTATGTGTCTCCCCTTGAGATCTTTTGGGGCAAATTTCAATCATCGGCCTCGGTGACAAACTGAAATGTAATTCTTATACACTACGAATGCATGGAATAGATAATTCAAATATCATAGTTCTATGAATGTAGAATAAAGATTGCGACCTCATAAGTTTCTATAGGGGTGGCGTAAGCGAACCAAGTAACAATTGCACAGCTTATATTGATCTTGTACATGGCCCCAGGTTCGCTAACTCATCCCTGGAAAAATCTGACACCAATGTGTCTGCCTCTCTTTGGGGCAAATTTGAATCATTGGCCACAATAAGAAATTGAAATGTAATCATACAAAACAATATTCAGGGATATACATATGCATCATACAACGCATTCGTAGATCAGAAACAATACAAATATTATATATATATGTTCCTTATGATAAAAAAATTAGGGCCTCATTTTTTTCAGCGATGGAGTCGGGGAACCAAAATACCAACAACACAACCTATATTATTTATGTGCATTGTTGCCTCAGGTTCACTAACCATCCCTAAGAAAATGACACCATTAAATGCCCTTGCACTACTTTGGGGAAAAATTGAATCATTGGGCTCGGTAAGGAATAGAAATATAATGTTATAGGCATGCTGTGTATCGAAATCAACACTCAACTAGCAAACTCAACTAGATGGCAGATGAGCAGATTGTGGTTTTGTGACTAGACGGAGTGGGGTTTTGTGACTAGATGGTAGAAGGATCAATCGACCGTTCGAACCATATAAATACTACCCTACTTCAAGAGCAAAAGAATTTGTACATGATTGAGCAAATCATATGTATGAATAGTGAAATCTGCGGTTGCGACTAGAGAAGCTAGCAATGTAGTACCTCAGACTCCTCATCAGGGACCTCCTCCTCGAACTCGTCATTCTCCGCGATTGCGTCGAATATTTCTTGGACGGCGATGGGGTCGTTGATGTGGAGCACCAGATTGCCTCCGCCTGCCCCCCATCCAGATCTGCCGCTGGCACCACGACGTTGTCAGCCACCTGCTGCTCGGCGGCGACGGCTACTACCTACTTCTCGGCGGCGACGACTACTGGCTGGACAGATGAGCTCGCACCCTCGACGGCACGGCGATGAGTGGCGTTTGTGCCCGGAGAAGACACCTCTGCCTGTTTGGCAACGACCGAGCCATCTGCTACTGCGCCTTCAATTGGCTTCACCTCCGACCCGTCTCCATGCGTATGCTTCATGGTGCACCAAGGGAAAGAGGTAGTGCAAGCGAGGGAGCTTAGGCTCGCGTGGTAGGTGTATATTGGGGTCTTGGGACTAGACAGACTAGGGGAAAATGATACGAGCACATGGAAGAAGAAGGTCGAGGGGGGTTATAAACACCGGACCGTTTGTAGTCCTCGAGTGGACACGTGTGGTGGGCAAGGGGCGAGGGACTACCACGATCTCCACCTTTTTTTGGGCTCCCTTTTTTTTGAAATAGCCACGATCTCCACTTTAGAGCTGCATTGAAAACACGCTCATGGCAGACCTCGATTCCACTTCATGCAAGTGGCGCGGGACCAATTTCTAGCAACATTAGATCTACTCGAGGGGGGCCCTTGACTCATGGAAGTTACTAGCGGTAGGGCCCAGTTGGAAGTGAGATTGAGAGTGCTGCGTAAAAATGGGATATGTCTTATTAAAATCAAGTGCAATAAATTGCAGCGTCCCGTCGACAACCGTGCACTCGATGACCCCGTTGCCATGTGCATGTGTTGTAGTAGCAGTAGTAGGCTCTTCAGACTTGATTAAACATGACATGACCGCTCGATGACTTTTTCCATGGACGACATCGTGTTCTTTCTTGTAGAGGGAGACGTCAAGATGGGGCCTCGTCAAGATGGTAGCTCGTTAACTAGCAGTTTGAAAGAGTACCCTTTTCCTCTCTCGCTAAATAGATATGTTTCATTTTTCCCAAATTGGTAGCAAATCTAGAGAAGATTCTATCTTCGATAATTCATTCCCTTTTGGACCTCTTTTTGCCTCCGATCAGGTAGCAAATCTAGAGCAGCAAATCACACCAGGCAGAATACATTCATTCAGAAAACAAAACAAATGTAGATATAGTTGTGTGCAACTAAATAGGATATAGCGATAGAAAGTATGTTGCTTAACGAGGTTTGGTTCGTTCAGCCAGAAATAGGATATAGCTAGAAAGAAGCTGCTTAGCAGCAGCTGCTGCTGCCGCAGCTACAGGCACATCCTGCAAGCGCCCACGCCTCCGCCTCCGCCTCCGCCTCCGCCTCCTCCCTCCGGCGCTTCCTCCACTTCTTGCTGCCTAGTCCCTTGATCTTGGGGTCCTTGGGCCTGATTGGAGGAATGCGACCCTCTTTGATGGCCAACCGCTGGAGGTTTTGGAGGTGAATGCCGAGAGCCCGGTGTTCAGCGATGTAGGCGATGATGTTCACGGTCTCGCACTCGCCGCCTTTGTGGATGCCGGAGGCCGCGGCCTCTGCATGCTTCATTAAGGAGATGAAGTCGGGGCCGCCGGCGAGAGTCACACAGCAGAAGGCGATCCCCTTGCGGAAGGGGCAGCGCCAGGGGCCGCCCCTGAAGAAGGCATCGTACTGGCTAGCCTACAGCCTCCTCAGCACCTGACGAGTCTTGGTGTGTATGGACTCGTCATCGCTGCAGACGTCGTTGCTGGAAACCTATTGGAAGAAACGGAAAATGGGGGAGTAGATGATGTAAGAAGATCGAGCGATCGAAATGCAAACAAGCAAATCCTAATAAACCAACATCTAGCATACAACAATGGGAATGGTAGAAGAACCATGGGTGGGGAGAAAACCCTAGTTACCTCCGACCATGGGTCGTCGATGCCGGTGTTGTAGGGGTTCAGCGGAGCGATGTACTTATCTGGATTGTAGGTTCCCAAGAAGTGCTTGATCTGCTTGTGATCGGCGGGGGCCTCCTCGCCGGCGGGGGGCTCCTATTTGGCGGCTCCGTCGGTAGCGGGGACGGGGGCCTGGACGGGAACGATGGCTGCCATCGATGCCTCGACTAGGGCCTGGATAGGGATGGCGGCTACTTTCAACGTGTCAAGGGGGACCGGCGAGGAGACGGGGGCCTCCTCGCCGGCGGCCTCGGAGGCGACGATGGCCACCTTATCCTCCTCGGCCATCGCCGTTGCGGACGGGGTATTCTCGGGAGTTTGCGGATGCTGGTGGGACAGTGGAGAGGGTTGCGTGGGGAGAGTGAGTGAGAGTGAGAGTGGGTGTGTGGAGAGGGGCTCTATAGTTAAGGTGGATGGAAGCAAGGAACTTTTTGTTGCACCACCGTGCAACGCGCCGTGCAGTCTACTGCACCGTTCACCGCGACACACACACGGTACGTCACGTTTTTTTCCTGAGCCATGCATGGTTGTTCTGTATTGAGCCGCATGCAAAGGGCACATACACAATTTCTATGTACGAAGTTTGACACGGTCCTAAAATTGGCGATAGTTAAAAGTGGAAATGTAGAGGGGCAGGTAGGTGGCTATACGGCGAGATTTGTGGGGTTGTGCTAGATCGGGTTAGGGATGGCAATGGGTACCCATCACCCGTTTACCCGGTGGGTAAAAACCCTATTAGGGTAAGGGTTTGGGATAGAAAAATACCCATGGGTACATAAATGGGTAAATTCTAAACCCATCGGTTGCGATGGGTACGGGTACGGGATCATACAACCCACACCCATGTACCCATGTACCCATCTACATATCTGACAAGTGGACCTCCGATATAAAATTCTAACTTAGATAATCTATTTTGTCCCTTTAATCTCGATAGGCCAAAACAACACACATATTTCACGCCTAATATCTCCATTTACCGGGGTATATTAATGATTGTTGAGCACACGCATCCTTTTTTTCCTCTATTGCCGTAGTCCATTCCCGTAACTCTAGCCTACTATCTCTAGGATTAATTGAGACAACGTAACATACTTTATTCTGATGTGTCGTCTTATAAACGGTTAAATTACCTCTTTTCTTGTGTGAGTCTGAGAACTTAATTTATTATGTTGATGCTTATAAATTATATTGTTAAATGTTATTTTCTACAATTGTTTTATTTATTTTAGTGTGCCGTATATGCGGGTATTTTAACCCGCGGGTACCCACTAACCCTGATGGGTGACGGGTATGGGAAAAACTTGCACCCGTTGATGGGTATGGGTGCGGGTGATGGGTAGACTCGGGGAGAACGGGTACGGGTATGGGGTGGCTCCACCCGCACCCATACCCTGCGGGTGCCATCCCTAGATCGGGTAGAGAGATGTGTTGATGAAGGCGGAGATGTTAGGTCTCGTTGAGCTCAGCTCTTCGTTCTCCAGCTAGCACGTGCAAGCTTCTTACGGTCGGGCCTAGTTGGAAGTGAGATTGAGATCCGCTGCGTAAAAAATAGGATATGTCTTATTAAAATCAAGTGGCAATAAATTGCAGCTGTCCATCGATGACCACGCACTTGATGACGCATGCGTTGTGGCGTAGTAGTAGCAGTAGTAGGCTTTTCAGACTTGATTAAACATGACATGACCGCTCAACGACTTTTTCCATGGACGGCATTATGTTCCTTCTTGTAGAAGTCTCACTGAGGGAGACGTCCATGTTGTCTCACGTTGTACTGTGAAGGGCACGACGTGTTCAACGATCATCGTTGGATCACACAGGATCAACGGTTAGTGCGCACGATCTGCGTGACAACTGTGACAACCAATCAGGGAGTAGCAGACAGGGTGAGCATAGGTTTGGGCTTCTACAAAAGATAGAGAGGGGGGCAAAACTGAGTAGTACCACATAAAACCAAGGGCAAAACTGAGTAGTATAAAAATGGAAAGTGAGTGTCTTGTACAATGAAATAAATCATGGCATACATCAAATTATGCCAAGATAGATCCACTAGAGTTCATTGGATGTGTGTTCTTCTCATAAACTACATGGACCCACTAGAGTTCATTGCATGTGTGTTATTGTCATAAACCACATGGATCCACCAGTGTCATTGCATGTGTGTTCTTTTCATAAACCACATTTTGATCCACCAATGTCATTGCATGTGTGTTCTTCTCACAAACCATATCATGAACCACAACCAGTGTCATTGCATGTGTGTTCTCACAAACCACACATGGATCCACTAGTTCCATTGCATGTCTACTCTTTTCATTAACCACAGTTAGAGTCATTGCATCTCTGTTCTTTTCACAAACCACATATCACCAGTGTCATTGCATGTGTGGTCTTCTCATGAACCACACATGGATCCACCCAGTGTGATTGCATGTATGTTCTCTTCACAAACCACATATGGATCCACCAGTGTCATTGCATGTGTGTTCTTTTCACAGACCACATATCACCAGTGTCATTGCATGTGTGTTGTTCTCACAAACCACATAAGGATCCAAGAGTGTCATTGGATGTGTGTTCCTCTCATAAACCACACATGGATCCACCAGTGTCATTGCACGTCTGCTCTTTTCATGAACCACATCTAGAGTCATTGCATGTCTATGATTCCCACAGACCACACATGGATCCACCAATGTCATTGCATGTGTGTTCTTCTCACAAACCACATAAGGATTCATCAGTGTCATTGGATGTGTGTTCTTTTCATGAACCACACCCAGTGTCATTGCATGTCTGTTCCTCTCACAGACCACACATGGATCCACTAGTGTCATTGCATGTGTGTTCTTCTCATGAACCACAGCTAGAGTCATTAGATCTGTGTTCTTTTCATGAACCACAGCTAGAGTCCTTGCATGTGTTCTTCTCGCAAACCACATAAGGAGACACTAGTGTCATTGCATGTGTGTTCTTCTCATGAACCACATCTAGAGTCATCACATGTATGTTATTCCCATAGACCACACATGGATCCACCTGTGTCATTGCATGTGTGTTCTTCTCACAAACCACATAAGGATCCACCAGTGTCATTGGATGTGTGTTCTTTTCATGAACCACACCAAGTGTCATTGCATGTTTGTTCCTCTCACAGACCACACATGGTTCCACCAGTGTCATTGCATGTGTGTTCTTCTCACAAACTACACTTGGATCCACCAGAGTCATTGCATATGTGTTCCTCTCACAGACCACGCATGGATACACCAGAGTCATTGCATCTCTGTTATTCTCACAACCCACAGAAGGATACACCAGTGTCATTGCATTTGTGTTCTTCTCATGAACCACACCCAGTGTCATTGCATGTGTGTTCCTCTCACAAACTACACATGGATCCACTAGTGTCATTGCATATGTGTTCCTCTCATGAACCACATCTAGAGTCATTGCATGTATGTTCTTCTCACAAACCACATAAGGATACACCAGTGTCATTGCATGTCTGTTCTTCTCATGAACCACAGCTAGAGTCATTGCATGTCTATTCTTCTCATGAACCACATAAGGAATTGTTTCGATAGAAACCGGAATTGTTTCGGGTGAAATTGCAGAAAGTGGTTCTGCATGTGATATTGAAATGTTGCAAGGGGTTTTATGTGAATGTTTGTTAATTAAAGTAATTAACAAAATTCTGAATAAAATAAATAAAAGAGTTTTATTAATTGAGAGTGGCATTAAATTTGGTGGAAATTTAATGCATGTGAGTGGAACTTTGGGTGGAGATTGAATTGATGTGAGTGGAGCTTCCACCACATGAATGAGGAAGAGGAGGGGGCACCCTCCTTGGCCGCCAGCCATGGTAGGGGAGGAGTCCCCCCTCTCCTATAAAAGGCCCCGCTCTCCTCCCTCACAAAGCACACCTCCTCGTGAAGGATCTCTCTCCCCCTCTAGATATTCCCCCATGGTCTCGGATTAGCGAGATACATGTTCCCGGTGGCCTTGCGTCTGGAAGGAGTTGCTGCTTCCGCTGATTCACCGGAGCGAGGAGGTGGAGGTTGTCCGGTAGCTTGAACGTGTGTGCGAGGACGGATGCGCTGCTGATTTGCAGCGCTCGGACTTCCACACGATCTTGAGATCGGCAAGCATACGACTACATCAACCAGGAGTTCCTACTCGTTAACAAAACTTGTTGTCTTCGAGGGTAAGTTCTCCATGGATGTATGTCCACCCGTTGCTCTGTATCTAGTAGATAGATCTTGGCGTATAGTTCTCATCGTAGGAAATTTTTTGTTTTCTATGTTGCGGACCCAACAATGGTATAAGAGCTAGGTCTATGTGTAGGTGCTCTGGACGGGTAGTACACATGTTTATATGTGGGCGATGATGATCATGTTATTGCATCTTCTGTGTATTTTGGATATTGGTGGCTGATACGTCCATTTTGCATCACTATTCTATGTCTTAATTCAGTATTATTCATTGATATATTTCGTATTGAGATGTGATACTTATGTTATTTCATCTGTTTTTGCATGGTTGATGACTTTTGGAGCATGGATCACTGTAGTCAGGATTCTGATGGAAAAGGTGCTATTTGGAGGCAAAATTCGCGAAGATCAGAAAATCCGGGAAAATATACGGAAAATCCTATTTTTCCAGAAGACTAAGGATGCCAGAAGATGGAGTGGAGGTGGGCCACTGGGGGGCGACACCACTCCATGGCGCGGGCAGGCCTAGGCTGCGCCTGGGAGTGGTGTGGCCGCCCTGGCCCACTCCAGCCTCTCCCCTCTGGCGTATATCATCCCCACGAAACCCTAAGACTCAGGGAGCGACCACAGAAAGATTTCACCGCCTCTGCGGGGCGGAAAACATCGAGAGAGAAAGATCTCTCCAGCAGACAGATTTCTACCGGGGGAATTCCTTCCCGGAGAGGGCAGATCATTGCCATCAGCACCACCATCAAGCTGGACTTCATCGGGATCATCATCATCATCACCACCATCAGCACCCTCATCACCATCTCCATATTGCTGTAACAATTGCGTTGAATCTTGCTAGAGTTTATAGGGGAAACATTCCCGGTGTTGATTACTCTTTGTAGTTGATGCTATTGAGTGAACCATTGAATTATTGTTTATGTTCAGATTGTTATTTACCATTATTCCATCTCTGATCATGATCCATATGATGTCTTGTGAGTAGTTCGTTTTGTTGTTGAGGACATGGGAGAAGTCTTGTTGTTAGTAGTGGAGTTGCGTTGAGAAAGATTCAATAGATTATTATTTAAGTTGTGGTGTACTTCTTCTAGTGGTGTCATGTGAACGTCGACTACATGACACTTCACCTATATGGGCCTAGGGGAATGCATTGTGTATTTGGCTACTAATCGTAGGGGTTGCCGAAGTGACAGAAACCTGAACCCCCGTTAGGAAACCATTGCACAAGGGACGTAAGGGTCTTGGAGTTTAAAGCTGTGGTTAGGTTTCTACCTTAATTACTTTCTTGTACTTACGGATGTTTGCAAGGGGTATAATCACAAGTATGTATTAGTCTTGGATGGGGCGGTACATTAGCACAGGTTCACCCACACAACACTTAGCAAGCTAGAGAAGATTAATCGACTATATGAAGCGAAAGCACTTGACAGTCTTCTCATGTGTCCTCGAGAACGTTTGGTCATCCATAGAAATACAACCGACTTCTCCTTTGTTGCATAAAGGATTGGGCCACTTGCTGCATTTATTCCTACTGTCTTTTATTTACTCGTACTTTGTTTACTTGCTTTATCGAAAACCCCTAAAATTCCATTTGCTAAGTATTTGCAGAGAATTCCTGATCCATACCACTAGCCAGCACCTTCTTCTCCTCGTTGGGTTCGACACTCTTACTTATCGAAAATACTACGATACACCCCCTATACTTGTGGGTCATCAAGACTATTTTCTGGCGCCGTTGCCAGGGAGTGAAGCGCTATTGGAAAGTGGAACTGGTAAAGGAAACTTCTACTGTGAGTATTGTTTAGTTATGCTAGTTGCTTTATTTTCGTTATGGATAATTCGCTGAGTTTCTTATTTGGTAATGCTACTACCACTGCTAACGTAGTAGATAAGCCACCACCTGTTGAGAATGATGTTTTCAAAATACCTACAAGAATTATTGATCGTGTTATGGATAACTACTATGTTGGGGATGGAACTGTCCATCCCGGTGATCATTTACTCTATACACGAATTATGCGGGTTGTTCAAGTGTGCAGGTATTACTATAGATCAAGTTAAGAAGAAGTTATTCTCATTATCGCTGAAAGGAAGAGCTGAGGAATGGTATAAGCTGCTGAAGAATGGTCAAGCTCTGGAATGAGAGGAAATAGTGCCTCTCTTTTATTCAAAGTTTTACCCTCCTAGTGAGATTCATAAAGATCGGAATCAAATATACAACTTTTGGCCTCTTGATGGAGAGAGTACAGCTCAAGCTTGGGGGAGATTGAAGTTAATAATGCTCAAATGTCCCATTCATGAGCTCCCCAACAATATTATTATCAATAACTTTTATGCAAGGCTCCCTCTACATGATAAAGATTTATTGGATGCTTCTTGTGCAGGATCATTCACTCGCATGGAAGAAGAAGCTAAATGGGATCTTCTAGACCGTATTCAAGACAATGCTGAAGCTTGGAAGAATGACAAAGGTAGAAAGTCAGGTATAAATTATGATTATGAATGCATTGAATCTTTTATGGGAACTGATGACTTTCAAAATATTAAAAATGCTTATGGTCAAGACTCTCAAGCTATTGCTTCTTATTTTAAGGCTTTTGCTTCCTACATTGAAGTGCCTAAAAAGAAGTGGAATAAGTATCATGAACCTTATAAAGAAGTTGCTAAGAGTATTCCTGCAAGAAATACTAATGTTTATACTGCTAATCATGTTTTACCTGAACCTTATATTGAGAAAATGCCTTTTCCAGTTAAGGTAAAGGAACATTCTATGATAGGTAGTATGGTTAATGAAAGTACTAGTAAAGCTGTTGAACCAGATAAACAAATGGTTGATGATCCTATAATATAAAATGTGAAAGACTTTGTTACTAAGTATGAGGAAGAGGGACACCCTATCCTTTGTAAGGATACCTCTAATATTGTTTCACATAGCAGTGTTATGAGAGCTAGTATTCCCGTGTTTTCTGTTAGAATAAGTGATCATTGCTATGATAGTCCTTGTGATAGATATATTGTCAAGTTTATGTATGATACTGAAAGTTACTATGAGAGAGGGAAAAGCATTCTTATGCATCTCAATAATATCAAGTTTCCTCGCTTTATGTTGAAAGCCTTTATATTGCGTTTCTTTTGCCTTCTTATGCAAGTTGCCTTTGGTTTCAATAACTTGTTTGTTTACAAAATCCCCTTGCACAGGAAGTGGGTTAGACTTAAATGTGTGGGTGTTTTTGCTTCTTCATGCTCTCTTTCGCCTCAATTTATATCCCTATGAGAGCTTCTTCAAAATTATCATGCCCATCTTAATGTCTATAAAGAAAGAGATTTATGGGAGATAACCCAATTTGTTTTTTTATTTTAGTTTGTTTTTGTTTCTTTGAGTCTTGGAAGTTATTATTTCGGTAATAACCGCTCCTTATCCGTTTTGTTTGGTTTTTGTGTCAAGATACCTCTAATGAGAGAGAAATAAGATTTGGGGAAGTTGCTGTCCCGAAACAGATTTTTGTGCTTCACCGTAAAAATTCGTCAGAGATCTCTGTATGTCGGATTGAGCAGTAATTGTTTGTGCTTCTGCCCCAGGTTGTTATTTAACTTTCGTTAGTTTTGCACTTTTTGATTTGAGCAACAGAAGATTTTCGAAAAAATTGATCTTTACCTGCTGGTCTGTTTTGACAGATTTTGCCAATCTTGCATTTGGTTCTTTATTTGATTTCCTTTTTGAATTATTTTTGAGTTTTCGGAAGGATTTGCTACAGTAGCTTATGTTTTGATGGTTTTTAGTTGAAGTTGGACTCAAAAGGTTTTATCACTTCACTTATATTAATGTTGCTAATAAGAACTGTGTGAAGTTTTGTGTGAAAGAAATTTCCAGGAAGTGGAGATAATGGTGTAATAAGGAAGAGAAAGGTTTTATGACTCAAGTAATAAGTGTATGAAGATAGATATTGATGTTATTCAAGTGATGACTCCGGAAGGATCCGCTAAATACCAAATTCAGAGACCTGCAGAGTCCGTGTTCAAATAGGTAACAGTTCTGGTAAGAAGAGTTCCGCGAAAATACAATCCAACTATATTTTTCCAGTTTTCAGTCATTAAGGAAAGTTTCGAAGCGAAAAAGGGAGGGAACCGGAGCCGGGGTGGCCCACACCACCCCATGGCGCGGGCCCACCCCTGGCCGCGCCACCAGGTGGTGAGGCCACCCAGGACTCCACCTCCGACTCGTTTTCTCCCAGTACCTTCCTTTTGATATGAAACTTCGTAATATATAACCCCCCGGATCCCCCGAGGTTCGCATATTGTGTTTTCGTTGTGTTTTTGTTCCGATCTGTTTCTTCTAGGAACTATTCTTGAAGTTTTGAAGCACAATGGTGTCCGCCAAGGATAAAGGAAAGGAGCCCATGGAGGAAGACCTCCAAGACCCCGGGAAGGAGAAGGAGATCAAGAGTGAAGGAGAAGAGGAGCAAGGCCAATGTCCGCACACCAGCACTACCGTTGCAAGCATTGGAGTGGTGGCAAACCCAGCCATTGGAGGGAAGCCTCCTCATCACCATTCAGATCCCTGGTCACTTCCTCCACGCACCAAAAATCCTTTCCACACACTTATTCATGAGCATCAATACAAGAATATGCCCAAGGGGAAATTACCCTCCAATTGGGATTTGCCTCGTTCTAGCCATGCAGGAAAAGAAGACTTCAAGGAGGAAGAGTGGGGAAAGAATAGCAAGAGCTGGAATTCTCAACACGACATGATCATGAGCCACATTGAGCAAAACTCACAGCTGATTCGTAATCTCACCTTCGAGATTGAGGACTTGGGGAAACTGATCAAAGAGCTTGTCAAGAGGATACCACCACCACCACCGAAGGAGTAATTCTTCATCAGGTTTGGCATCCCCTTGGTTTGTTCCAAGCTTGGGGGAGTGTCGCGGTATCATATCACTGTTTTCTATCTTTTTACCTTATTAGTAGAGTCATATCATGAATAAAGGATTTATTATGTAGTATGGTTTGCATTATGGAAGTGTCCCCTCTCTCATTAGATATGTATCCCTTGGTGTGAGTTTCCTTTCTGGAATATTAATGAGAAGTTCTATCATTCACTCTTTTGCATAGCTTATGTTAGTTTTCAATTCGTGGTTATATGATTGATCTTGTTGTTAGTATTGGTAGCACTTTGGGATCATTGAGTTAATTTAGTTGGTTTTGGCAAACCTAGCTAGGTCAGTAGCAACACCTTTTTGAGAGTTGAAAAAAAGAGATAAAAGTACTCTAGAGAAAAATAATTTCATCATCTTTCTTTCTTGATTTGCTCATCAGTCTAGTATTCTCTAGTTAAGATATTTTGTGATTCCAAGGAAGATTGCATGTTTGTCTTTATCACTTGTATGTTTGTTTGTTTCCTTCAACTCTTGTACTTGCTACCCAGCCTTGCTAGCCAAAAACCTGTACTGAGAGGGAATTCTTCTCGTGCTTCCAACTCCTTTAGACCAAAACCCATGCCATTTGTGTCCACCATACCTACCTAGTAGCATTATTGCTATTCCATTGTTTTGTCTACCTCCCAAATTAAAAACTTGTTATGCGAAAATTAGTGATTAAATCTCTCACGAACTTGATGGCACACTTTACTTTCTTGCACTTAATAAACCTGAACCATTGTGAACTCTCCATGAAAGTTATATGCTTGCAAATTATAGGTTGGGGATTACCAGAATCGTGCTGTCACGGGGAACGCTTTCAACACTTGTAAATATATACCTAGTTGATACCTTGCTCTTTTGTTTGCGGATGTCGTCGGTGTGAAATAAAAGGGGAGCTTGTAATTCCATGGAGTTATGTATGTGTGTTAGAGAAACACCTGGGCCGCTGGTCTAATCCATGCTGACATGGTGGAAACCTGCAGCGTAACCATAATGATATCTATGAAGCATTCTTCTTATAAAAAAGAGAGAGATGGCTATTGAGAAAAAGAAAAGAAAAAAAGAGATACTATGAAAAGAGGAAAGAGAGAAAAAAGCACCATTTTCCCATGGTAAATAAGAAGATTGTTGAGATACTCATTGTCTGCTTGCCTTGTCATTTTGATATGGGGATTCTTCCGTATCATCGGGCAACGGGTACCCCGTTGGCGGTTCTCAATGATACGCACATACTTACGATGACAAGAACTTACCGGTAACTAAAGTTGAGTAGCATGAGGAGCGACCCTCGTACTCAAGGGACTTGGGATCTTCAGTTTATAGTTTGTCAAGCATATAACTCAGATTGGACCTCACTTTCACCTTAATCACCTAAAGATGCCTATGATAGGGGCAATGAGAGCTGAAAGCTAGTAGTATCATAATTTTTGGGAGATCTTTATGAGACTTGCAATCCATGCTTCCCTCTTTGAAGGGCTTTTTCTTTTACTTTGTAGTTGAGTCAGTAAACCTACTCCCTTCTATCTCAGCAAGTATTTTGAGTTGATGTGTTTCATTCATTCATATGATGATTTATGCATTCATGTTTCTTATGTTCCTTGTTTTGCACATTGCTCTTATCTTGATGTTTACTACTTTGAAAGATTTCTTTGAAAACCAGCTATTTGTGAACTCCAGCAATTTATCAACTATTCTTCGACCAAGAGCAAAGTTTTCCATTACCAATTATGATTTACTCTATGTATCTTTATTGTGTTTCCTTTACTCATTACAAGTTGAGTTATATAATAGTGAGTTGTCTTCTATTATGATCTATGTATTTGATGAATGTGATGCTCCTTGTCTGTATTCTTTTATCGACTCTTCACTCCATAAACCTGAGGTCATGTTTATTGAGCTCAGTTTCGCTTGGGGACAAGCGAAGTCTAAGCTTGGGGGGAGTTAATACGTCCATTTTGCATCACCATTCTATGTCATAATTCACTATTATTCATTGATATATTTCGTATTGAGAGGTGATACTTATGTTATTTCATCTGTTTTTTGCATGGTTGATGAATTTTGGAGCATGGACCGCTGTAGTCAGGATTCTGATGGAAAAGGTGTTGTTTGGAGGCAAAATTCGCGAAGATCAGAAAATCCAGGAAAATATACGGAAAATCCTATTTTTCCAGAAGACTAAGGATGCCAGAAGATGGAGTGGAGGTGGGCCACAGGGGGCCCACACCACCCCATGCCGCGGGCAGGCCTAGGCCGCACCTGGGAGTGGTGTGGCCGCCCTGGCCCACTCCAGCCTCTCCCCTCTGGCGTATATCATCCCCACGAAACCCTAAGACTCAGGGAGCAACCACAGAAAGATTTCGCCGCCTCTGCTGGGTGGAAAACACCGAGAGAGAAAGATCTCTCCGGCAGACAGATTTCTGCCAGGGTAATTCCTTCCCGGAGAGGGAAGATCATCCCCATCAACACCACCATCAAGCTGGACTTCATCGGGATCATCACCACCATCATCACCATCAGAACCCTCATCACCATCTCCATATTGTTGTAACAATTGCGTTGAATCTTGCTATAGTTCATAGGGGAAACTTTCCCGGTGTTGATTACTCTTTGTAGTTGATGCTATTGAGTGAACCATTGAATTATTGTTTATGTTCAGATTGTTATACACCATTATTCCATCTCTGATCATGATCCATATGATGTCTTGTGAGTAGTTCGTTTTGTTGTTGAGGACATGGGAGAAGTCTTGTTGTTAGTAGTGGAGTTGCATTGAGAAAGATTCAATAGATTTTTATTTAAATTGTGGTGTACTTCTTCTAGTGGTGTCATGTGAACGTCGACTACATGACACTTCACCTATATGGGCCTAGGGGAATGCATTGTGTATTTGGCTACTAATCGTAGGGGTTGCCGGAGTGACAGAAACCTGAACCCCCGTTAGGAAACCATTGCACAAGGGACGTAAGGGTCTTAGAGTTTAAAGCTGTGGTTAGGTTTCTACCTTAATTACTTTCTTGTACTTACGGATGTTTGCAAGGGGTATAATCACAAGTATGTATTAGTCTTGGATGGGGCGGTACATTAGCACAGGTTCACCCACACAACACTTAGCAAGCTAGAGAAGATTAATCGACTATATGAAGCGAAAGCACTTGACAGTCTTCCCATGTGACCTCGAGAACGTTTGGTCATCTATAGAAGTACAACCGACTTGTCCTTTGCTGCAAGGATTGGGACACTTGCTGCATTTATTCCTACTGTCTTTTATTTACTCGTACTTTGTTTACTTGCTTTATCGAAAACCCCTAAAACTCCGTTTGCTAAGTATTTGCAGAGAATTCCTGATCCATACCACTAGCCAGCACCTTCTGCTCCTCGTTGGGTTCGACACTCTTACTTATCGAAAATACTGCGATACACCCCCTATACTTGTGGGTCATCAGTGGCATAGTGGGATGAAGTGTCCCGGACCAACCTTACATGTCATCGTACATGAGACCGGTTCCACGACTGACATGCAACTAGTGTTTCATAAGTGGCTAGCGGGTGTCTGTCTCTCCTACTATAGTCAATATCTGATTTACAACGAGTTTCTAATAACTTGGTTATCCTCGTTGTGGTTCATGTTCATAGGTAAGACCGGTTCTATCTCCGAAAGCCCTAAGCCACGTAAAAACTTGCAATTGATAAATTAGAGGCGTCTAGTCTAGATCGTTGCTAGGCTAGTGTCTTGATATGGTATTGTTGTAAGTAGATGTATGATAGATACTCTTACAACTCACTTAACGTGTAAGTTCCATAGACCTTGGACTTACACACAAAGGAATGATAGAGATCATACCACGATGCAAATGATAGATATCAAACGCATGGACTGTATCATCTCACTTCACACATTAGATGTTAGCATCTTATATTGCTAGTTTGGCGCTTTTGGTAGCATTATAAGATGATCCCTCATTTAGATATCAAGATAAAATGTGTTCTTCCTTAAGTATGCACCGTTTTGTGGATCATGTTTTGAGGCATCACGTGATGATCGAGTGTTCTCGACTCTACGCTTTCATACAATGGGTGTAAGCCAGTTTTGCACACGTGAATACTAAGGTTCTTACTTGGCAAGCCTAGCATGTACAGACATGGCCTCGGAACACGGACCGAAAGGTTAAGCATGAGTCATATAGTTGATATGATGCCCATATAGATGCTCGCCTTTGAAGCTACACCGACTCACATGATGATCGGACTTGGTGTAGTGGATTTGGTTCATGTAATCACCAAAAGGACACGAGGGATGTCGTTTTTGAGTGGGAGTTCATTAGTGATTTGGATTAGTTGAACTCAATCTATCATAAACTTAGTCTAAATATACTTTACAAATTCTGTTGTAGATGGCACCACCTGCTTTTAATTTCAATTTGTTCATGGAGAAATTGAAGCTTGCTGCGCATGGTAGCAACTTCATCAACTGGGCTATGAATTTGAGGATTCTCCTCACTGTTGCACAAAAGCAATATGTGCTAGAGGCGCCGCTAGGCCCCCCACCAGCTACTGATGACGAGGAAAAGAATGACTATTTAACTCGTCAGGAGGACCACAACTTAGTTCATTGCTGTATACTGTATGGGCTAGAGCCAAAACTTCGAAAGCATTTCGAAAATGGCAATGCCTTTGATACCATGGGAGAATTGAAAATGATTTTCGATACCCATGCTGCCATAGAGAGTTATAATGCTTCTAAAAAGTTCTTTAGCTCCATGATGGAGGAGAACCTCTCCGTTAGTGGGCACATACTCAAAATGTCTAGGTACGCCGATAAGCTTGTGTCCTTGGGAATAACGATTCCCAGTGACTTAGGCATACATCGTGTTCTCCAATCTCTGCCACCTAGCTACAAGAGCTTCGTGATGAACTGTAATATGCAGGGCATGAAGAAGTCTCTTCCCGAGCTTCTGTCAATGCTTAAGACTGCAAAAGTGGAGATTAGGAAAGAACATCAAGTGTTGATGATCAATAAGACCACTGGTTTCAAGAAGAACAAGAAAGGCAAGCAGAAGGGAAAGAAGGGAGGCAAATCTGTTTCCGCACCTGAAAAGAAACCCCGAGCTGGCCTTAAGTCTCACACCGAGTGTTACTATTGCAAGATGACTGACCATTGGAAGCGCTACTGCCCCAAGTATTTGGCGGACAAGAAGGCCGGCAAGGCAAACAAAGGTATATGTGATATACATGTTACTGATGTGTACTTCACTAGTACTCGCAGTAGCACCTGGATATTTGATACGGGATTGGTTGCTAATATATGTAAATCGGTTCAGGGGCTGTGGAACAAGCGACAACTAGCAAGGGATCAGGTCACGATGCGGGTCGGCAATGGATCAAGAGTTGATGTGATCGCCGTCAGAATGCTGCCTCTCCATATGCCGTCGGGATTAGTTATAAACCTGAATAATTGTTATTTGGTGCCTGCACTGAGCATGAACATTGTATCCGGATCGTGTTTGATGCAAAGTGGTTATTCGTTTAAGTCCGAAAACAATGGTTGTTCGATTTATATGAATAATATCTTTTATGGTCATGCACCTGTGTTGAATGGTTTATTTCTGTTGGATCTCGATAGTAGTATTACGCATATTCATAATGTTGATGCAAAAAGGATTAAAATTGATAATGATATATCTACATATATGTGGCACTTCCGTCTAGGTCATATTGGCGTTAAACGCATGAAGAAACTCCATTCTGATAGACTTTTGGAATCACTTGATTTTGAATCATTTGATACATGTGAGCCATGCCTTATGGGCAAGATGACTAGAGCGCCGTTTTCCGGTTGAATTGAACGGGCGACAGATTTATTAGAAATCATACATACTGATGTGTGTGGACCAATGAGTGTGTCGGCGCGAGGTGGATATCGTTATTTTGTTACTTTCATGGATGATTTGAGTAGATACGGGTATATCTATTTAATGAAACATAAGTCTAAAACTTTTGAAAAGTTCAAGGAATTTCAGAATCAAGTGGAAAATCATCGTAACAGAAAGATCAAATTTCTACGGTCCGACCATGGAGGAGGGTATCTTAGTTACGAGTTTAGCACGCATATGAAAGACTGTGGAATAGTTTCACAACTCACGCGTGCCGGAACACCACAACGTAATGGTGTGTCAGAACGTCGTAATCGTACTTTATTGGATATGGTTCGATCTATGATGTCTCTAATTGACTTGCCACTGTCATTTTGGGGTTATGCACTGGAAACCGCTGCATTCAGTTTAAATAGGGCACCATCTAAATCCGTTGAAAAGACACCGTATGAATTATGGTTTGGAAACAAACCTAAGCTGTCATTTCTTAAAGTTTGGGGATGCGATGTTTATGTGAAGAAACTTCAACCGGATAAACTCGAACCCAAAGCGGAAAAATGCGTCTTTATAGGATACCCTAAGGAAACGATTGGGTATACCTTCTATCACAGATCCGAGGGCAAGGTTTTTGTTGCCAAGAATGGATGCTTTCTTGAGAAGGAGTTTCTCGCGAAAGGTGTGAGTAGTTGGAGGTAGAACTCGAAGAGGTTATTGAACCTTCTCTTCATGAAATGGCGAGTAGCGCAGAACCGGAAGTTGTTTCAGAGTTGACTTCACCTAATGAAGAGAGAGCTAATGATATTGATCATGAAACTCTGAAAGAGGACACTAACGAACCTCGCAGGTCAAGCAGGACACGTGCAGCTCCTGAGCTGTACGGCAATCCTGTTATGAATTTCATGATTGATGAAATAGATGACCCTGCGACGTATGAAGAAGCGATGATGATCCATGATTCCCACAAATGGCTAGAAGCCATGAAATCCGAGATGGAATCCATGTACGAAAATCTGGTTTGGACCTTGGTAGACTTACCTCACGATCGAAAGGCCGTTGAGAATAAATGGATTTTCAAAAGAAAAACTGATGTTGATGGTAATGTGACCATCTATAAGGATCGACTTGTCGCAAAGGGGTTTCGACAAATTCAAGGAGTTGACAACGATGAGACATTCTCTCCCATAGCGATGCTTAAGTCAGTTAGGATTATGTTAGCAATTGCTGCATATTTCGATTATGAAATATGGCAGATGGATGTCAAAACTGCGTTCTTGAATGGTAATATTGAAGAAGACTTGTATATGATATAGACTAAGGGTTTTGTCGATCCTAAGGATGCTGATAAGGTATGCAAGCTTCCGTGATCCATCTATGAACTGAAGCAAGCATCCCGGAGTTGGAATCTCCGCTTTGATGAGGTGATCAAAGAGTTTGGATTTGTCCAAACATATGGAGAGGCTTGTATATACAAGAAGGTGAGTAGGCGCAATGTGGCATTTCTGACATTATATGTGGATGACATATTATTGATTGGAAATGATATAGATCTTTTAAACAGTGTTAAAAGTTATCTAAACAGCAAATTTTTGATGATGGACCTTGGTGAAGCTTCATATATATTAGGCATTAAAATCTATAGAGATAGATCAAGGCGCCTAATTGGGCTATCGCAGAGTACATACCTTGATAAGATATTAAAGAAGTTTAATATGGACGGAAGTAAGAAGGGGTTCTTACCTATGTTGCAAGGCAAGACATTGAGTAAGACTCAAAGTCCGGCTACGGCGGAAGAAAGAGAGATAATGGATAAGATCCCCTATGCCTCAGCCATAGGCTCTATAATGTATGCCATGCTATGTACAAGACCGGATGTGGCACATGCTATTAGTTTGCCTAGTAGGTACCAATCTGATCTAGGTTCGGAACACTGGATAGCGGTCAAGAATATCCTTAAGTACTTGAGAATAACTAAGGATATGTTTCTTTTATACAGAGGTGAAGAAGAGCTAGTCGCTAAGTGTTATGTTGATGCTAGTTTTGACACCGATCCGAATGACTCTAAGTCTCAATCCGGATACGTTTTTCTCTTGAACAGAGCAGCAGTTAGTTGGAGGAGTTCCAAACAACCTATGGTGGCTGGATCAACGACGGAGGCGGAATGTGTTGCTGCTTCAGAAGCGGCGCAGGAAGCGGTTTGGATGAAGGAGTTCATAACGGAACTAGGTGTGGTTCCTAGTGCGTTGGACCCAATTGT
Source organism: Avena eriantha (assembly GCA_910589775.1). Classification (NCBI taxonomy): domain Eukaryota; kingdom Viridiplantae; phylum Streptophyta; class Magnoliopsida; order Poales; family Poaceae; genus Avena; species Avena eriantha. The sequence continues at coordinate 32,181,982 of OU342745.1, forward strand.
GATATATTGTGACAACAATGGAGCCATAGCCAACGCCAAGGAACCAAGGTCTCACAAGAATTCCAAGCACATTAAGCGCCGTTTTCACTCCATTCGTGAGCATGTCAAGGATGGAGATATAAAGATTTGTAAAGTGCACACGGACCTGGATGTAGCAGATCCGTTGACTAAAGTTATCCCTAGGGAAAAACATGATCAACACCAGAACTCCATGGGTGTTAGATTTATCACTATGTAAACTAGATTATTGTCTCTAGTGCAAGTGGGAGACTGAAGGAAATATGCCCTGAGAGGCAATAATAAAGTTGTTATTATGTATTCCTTGTATATGATAGATGTTTATTTTGCATTCTATAATTGTATTGATAGGAAACATTAATACATGTGTGTTTAATAAACAAAAAGGGTTCCTAGTTATGCCTCTCTTATAGACTAGCTCGTTGATTAACAAGATGATCAAAGTTTCCTGATCATGGACATTGGATGTTGTTAATAACGAGGTCACGACATTTGTGTAATGATGTGATGAACATTCAGCTGAAGTATAGCACTACGATCAAAGTCATTATGTTTATATTGCTATAACATCATACGAAGTAATCTTAGTCCTTAGACCATGAGATCATGTTAATTGCTAACACCGGACGAGTATCTTGATAACATCAAACGTCACACCGTAACAGGGTGACTATAAAGGTGGGTTCGGTGCTATGAAGGTGTTATGTTGAGGCTCATGCATCAAGAGTGAACTTTTCAATCCCGATGACGGATAGATATACTCTGGGTCCTCTCGGTGATATCACATTAAGGTAGCTTGCAAGCAAGTGATATGATCACTAGAATGTTATATCACGGGAACGAGAAAAGAGTGCATGTTGGTAACGAGATCAAACTAGGTATTTGGATACCGATGTTCGAATCTCGGACATGTATTATATCATAAGACAAAGGAATTAAGTTACTAGCGTTAAAGGTTCTCAAGATCACAGAAATCATCGTTGAATGTGCAGGAGTCAGTATGGGTCTCCGGGTCCCGCTTTTGATTATTGATTTGAGAGGAGTCTCAATCATGTCTACATTATTCACGAACCGTAGGGTGACACACTTAAGGGTTGCTGGACACCATTTAGGAGCACATATGTTTCAGACGAAAGGATTGCAAAGCACAGGAATTGTTTTGAGTGAAATTGCAGAAAGTGGTTCTACATGTGATATTGAAATGTTGCAAGGGGTTTTATGTGAATGTTTGTTAATTAAAGTAATTAACAAAATTCTGAATAAAATAAATAAAAGAGTTTTATTAATTGAGAGTTGCATTAAATTTGGTGGAAATTTAATGCATGTGAGTGGAATTTTGGGTGGAGTCAAAATTGATGTGAGTGGAGCTTCCACCACATGAATGAGGAATAGGTGGGGGCACCCTCCTTGGACGCCGGCCATGGAAGGGGAGGAGCCCCCTCTCCTATAAAAGGCCCCCTCTCCTCCCTCACAAAGCACACCTCCTCGTGAAGGATCTCTCTCCCCTCTAGATATTCCCCCATGGTCTCGGATTAGCGAGATACATGTTCCTGGTGGCCTTGCGTCTGGAAGGAGTTGCTGCTTCCGCTGATTCGTTGGAGCGAGGAGGTGGAGGTTGTCCGGTAGCTTGAAAGTGTGTGCGAGGACGGATGCGCTGCTGATTTGCGGCGCTCGGACTTCCACACGATCTTGATATCGGCAAGCGTACGACTACATCAACCACGAGTTCCTACTCGTTAACAAAACTCGTTGTCTTTGAGGGTAAGTTCTCCACGGATGTATGTCCACCCGTTGCTCTGTATCTAGTAGATAGATCTTGGCCTATAGTTCTCATCATAGGAATTTTTTGTTTTCTATGCTGCGGACCCAACAGTCATTGCATGTGTATTCTTCTCACAAACCACATAAGGATCCACCAGTGTCATTGGATGTGTGTTCTTTTCATGAACCACACCCAGTGTCATTGCATGTCTGTTCCTCTCACAGACCACACATGGATCCACCAGTGTCATTGCATGTGTGTTCTTCTCATGAACCACAGCTAGAGTCATTGGATGTGTGTTCTTTTCATGAACCACGGCTAAAATCATTGCATGTGTGTTCTTCTCACAAACCACATAAGGATACACCAGTGTGATTGCATGTGTGTTCTTCTCATGAACCCCAGCTAGAGTCATTGGATATCTGTTCTTCTCACAAACCACATAAGGATCCACCGGGGTCATTGGATGTGTGTTCTTCTCATTAACCACACATGGATCCACCAGTGTCATTGCATGTCTGCTCTTTTCATTAACTACAGTTAGAGTCATTGCATGTCTGTTCTTTTCACAAACCACATATCACCAGTGTCATTGCATGTGTGTTTTTCTCATGAACCACACATGGATCCACCCAGTGTGATTGCATGTTTGTTCTTTTCACAAACCACATATGCATCCACCAGTGTCATTGCATGTGTGTTCTTTTCACAAACCACATATCACCAGTGTCATTGCATGTGTGCTCTTTTCACAAACGACATAAGCATTCACCGATGTCATTGGATGTGTGTTCTTCTCATAAACCACATAAGGATCCAGCAGTGTCATTGGATGTGTGTTCTTTTCATGCACCACACCCAGTGTCATTGGATGTGTGTTCCTCTCATAGACCAAACATTTATCCACTAGTGTCATGTGTGTTCTTCTCATGAACCACGGCTAGAGTCATTGCATGTGTGCTCTTTTCATGAACCACACCTAGTGTCATTGGATGTGTGTTCCTCTCATAGACCACACATGGATCCACCGGTGTCATTGCATGTCTGCTCTTTTCATTAACCACATCTAGAGTCATTGCATGTGTGTTCTTCCCATAGACCACACATGGATCCACCAGTGTCATTGCATGTGTGTTCTTCTCAAAAACCACATATGGATCCGCCAGTGTCATTGGATGTGTGTTCTTTTCATGAACCACACCTAGTGTCATTGCATGTCTGTTCCTCTCACAGACCACACATGGATCCACTAGTGTCATTGCATGTCTACTCTTCTCAGGAACCACAGCTAGAGTCATTGCATGTGTGTTCTTTTCACAAACCATATATCACCAGTGTCATTGCATGTGTGTTCTTCTCATGAACCACAGCTTGATACACCCAGTGTGATTGCATGTGTGTTCCTCTCACAAACTACACATGGATCCACCAGTGTCATTGGATGTGTGTTACTCTCATGTAGCACATCTAGAGTCATTTACATGTGTGTTCTTCTCACAAACCACATAAGGATACACCAGTGTCATTGCATGTGTGTTCTTCTCATGAACCACAACTAGAGTCATTGCTTGTCTGTTCTTCTCACAAACCACATAAGGATCCACCGGTGTCATTAGATGTGTGTTCTTCTCATTAACCACACATGGATCCACCAGTGTCATTGCATGTCTGCTCTTTTCATTAACCATAGTTAGAGTCATTGCATGTCTATTCTTTTCACAAACCACATATCACTAGTGTCATTGAATGTGTGTTCCTCTCACAAACTACACATGGATCCACCAGTGTCATTGGATGTGTGTTCCTCTGATGAACCACATCTAGAGTCATTGCATGTGTGTTCTTTTCACAAACCACATAAGGATACACCAGTGTCATTGCATGTGTGTTCTTCTCATGAACCACAGCTAGAGTCATTGGATGTCTGTTATTCTCACAAACCACATAAGGATCCACCGGTGTCATTGGATGACTGTTCCTCTCATAGACCAGACATGGATCCACCAGTGTCATTGCATGTCTACTCTTTTCATTAACCACATCTAGAGTCATTTCATGTGTGTTCTTCCCACAGACCCCACATGGATCCACCAGTGTCATTGCATGTGTGTTCTGCTCACAAAACACATAAGGATCCACCAGTGTCATTGGATGTGTGTTTTTTCATGATCCACACCCTGTGTCATTGCATGTCTGTTCCTCTCACAGACCACACATGGATCCACCAGTGTCATTGCATCTCTGCTCTTCTCATGAACCACAGCTAGAGTCATTGCATGTGTGTTCTTTTCACAAACCACATATCACCAGTGTCATTGCATGTGTGTTCTTCTCATGAACCACAGCTAGATACAGCCAGTGTGATTGCATGTGTGTTTTTCTCACAAACTACACATGGATCCACCAGTGTCATTGGATTTGTGTTCCTCTCATGAACCACATGTAGAGTCATTGCATGTGTGTTCTTCTCACAAACCACATAAGGATACACCAGTGTCATTGCATGTGTGTTCTTCTCATGAACCACAGCTAGAGCCATTGCATGTCTGTTCTTCTCACAAACCACATAAGGTTCCACCGGTGTCATTGGATGTGTGTTCTTCTCATTAACCACACATGGATCCACCAGTGTCATTGCATGTCTGCTCTTTTCATTAACCACACTTAGAGTCATTGCATGTCTGTTATTTTCACAAACCACATATCACGAGTGTCATTGCATGTGTGTTCCTCTCACAAACTACACATGGATCCACCAATGTCATTGGATGTGTGTTCCTCTAATGAACCACATCTAGAGTCATTGAGGTGTGTTCTTCTCACAAACCACATAAGGATACACCATGTCATTGCATGTGTGTTCTTCTCATGAACCACATCTAGAGTCATTGCATGTCTGTTCTTCTCACAAACCACATAGGGATCCAACGGTGTTATTGGATGTGTGTTCCTCGCATAGACCACACATGGATCCACCGGTGTCATTGCATGTCTGCTCTTTTCATGAACCACATCTAGAGTCATTGCATGTGTGTCTTCCCACAGACCACACATGGATCCACCAGTGTCCTTGCATGTGTGTTCTTCTCACAAACCACATATGGATCCACCAGTGTCATTGGATGTGTGTTCCTCCCACAGACCACACATGGATCCACCAATGTCATTCCATGTCTGCTCTTTTCATGAACCATAGTTAGAGTCATTGCATGTGTGTTATTTTCACAAACCACATATGGATCCACTGTGTCATTGCATGTGTGTTCTTCTCATGAACCACATAAGGATCTAGCAGTATCATTGGATGTGTGTTCTTTTCATGAACCACACCCAGTGTCATTGGATGTCTGTTCCTCTCATAGACCACACATGGATCCACCAGTGTCATTGCATGTGTGTTCTTCTCATGAACCACGGCTAGAGTCATTGCATGTGTGTTCTTTTCATAAACAACACCTAGTGTCATTGCATGTCTGCTCTTTTCATTAACCACATCTAGAGTCATTGCATGTGTGTTCTTCCCACAGACCACACATGGATCCACTAGTGTCATTGCATGTGTGTTCTTCTCACAAACCACATAAGGATCCACCGGTGTCATTGGATGTGTGTTCTTTTCATGAACCACACCCGGTGTCATTGCATGTCTGTTCCTCTCACAGACCACACATGGATCCACCAGTGCCATTGCATGTGTGTTCTTCTCATGAACCACAGCTAGAGTCATTGTATGTGTGTTCTTTCCATGAACCACAGCTAGAGGTCTTGCATGTGTGTTATTCTCACAAACCACATAAGGATACACTGGTGTCAATGCATGTGTGTTGTTCTCATGAACCACATCTAGAGTCATTGCATGTCTGTTCTTCTCACAAACCACATAAGGATCCACCAGTGTCATTGGATGTGTGTTCTTTTCATGAACCACACCCAGTGTCATTGGATGTGTGTTCCTCTCACACACCACACATGGATCCACCAGTGTCATTGCATGTGTGTTCTTATCATGAACCACACATTGATCCACCAAGTGTGATTGCATGTCTATTCTTCTCACAAACCACACATGGATCCACTAGTGTCATTGCATGTCTGTTCTTTTCATGAACCACACCCAGTGTCATTGCATGTCTCTTCCTCTCATAAACTAGACATGGATCCACTAGTGTCATTGCATGTGTCTTCTTCTCATGAACCACAGCTAGAGTCATTGCATGTCTGTTATTCTCACAAACCACATAATGATACACCAGTGTCATTGCATGTGTGTTCTTCTCATGAACCACACCCAGTGTGTTTGCATGTGTGTTATTTTCAGCAACCACATATCGATCCACCAAGTGTGATTGCATGTGTGTTCTTCTCACAAACCACATAAGGATCCACCAGTGTCATTGGATGTGTGTTCTTTTCATAAACCACATATGGATCCTAATTAACCTTAGGAGAGCCCTAACCTTAGCGTTAGACCGAGTCTTCTAGAAGGCACGCCCTAACAGAGTTGTTCTGCTTGACGATTGTTATATACCGTTCGATCAGGGCACTTGGACGATTGGGATGGTCTTTGTGAGATCGATCCGTGAGTAGTCTGTTCTGCGTCATGATTGGCCATGCTTGCTCTAGACAATCTGGCAACACCGGGGGCTCCCCTTTTGTGAGTGTCACGACTCACGAGTTCAGTGGGCCATATCCTAGTGTCACGTCCCCATTACTTATCTTCCTCCCCGTACTTCTATTCCTTCCCCTCGAAGCCACTTTCCCCACTTCACTCCCATCCTACCGTAGCCACAAGCCGACGGTGCCTCCATCCCAATCCCCTCTCTGGCAGCCACCCCCCCTCCCCTCCCCTCTCTCCATGGGTTCAAGGGGAGACGACGAGGAAACGCATCGTGACGACAAGGATGGTGATTTCGATGTGAGTCGTCTCATCTCTATCTCTATCATATGTGGCAAGTTATCTATTTTGGAGCTAGAGCTACTCTGTTTACTCATGCGTGTATGATGTGTTAGGCAAACCAGACAATGTATGACTCTGACTATGACGGTTTAGCGGATGAAGACAGACCTCTGCTATGTAAACATGGATATGTGCCCGCTAAATTTGTAGAGTTCGAAGGACGAAATGCAGGTAGGAGACGGTGTCAAGGACATCGTGCAATGATGCGAGGCGGAAGTTGCGGTGTTGTCAAATGGGTAGATCCAGAGTGTCCCAAATCGATGCAGAAAACGCTGGACAAACTATGGGAAATGACTGTTGAGTTGAAAGAATCCGTATTCAGCTCACTTCTTGATAGTGTTGAGATGAAGCTATGGGAACCAGTTGACACGACCAAGCATAAGCGAGATCTTAGGTGGGTGGAAGACAAGGTTAGCAAAGTCGAGAAGGAGAGGGACGCGGCGTTGGCCCTGAAGGCTAAAGCAGAGCAAGAACTGACTCAAGCAAGGAAGGATCTTCACCAGGCCAAAGTCCTACAGTTGACAACTACGAGTATTGACAAGTGCATGAGAAAAAATGCAGAGAAACAATTGAAGCTGTGCAAGGAAGATGCTAAAAGGAAGGAGAAGACGATTCGATCCTTGCTCTCGTAGGAAGATGCGCATTGGGCTAAGATTAGGAAGATCAAGGAGATGTGTGATAACTAGTGCTATTTAGCTTGAGCTCCGTGCCCTTTTTAAGTTGTAATAGTTGAACTTGTTGACCAAGTGGTCTGAACTATTGGCCCCGGAGTCCTGGGAGGAAAAAAATTGGTCGCCCGTTAATCTGTCTTAACCCTGCATTACTTCCTTTTGTCTGACCAATGCCCCTTGGATATTCCGCCCGTCGCTTCGCCGTCCTCGTGTACAAATAGGAGGAGCCATAGTGCGTCGCTTCGTCGTCCATCACCTCGCCCTCTCCAATCTCCACCGTGTCGTTGCTTCGTCGTCCATCCCCTTGCTCCCTCTCCAATCTCCACCGCGCCGCCATGGAGATGCCCTTGCTGAACTTCTACAAGGCGGTGATGTTTGCGCACTTCGACATCCTCGCGCCTCCAGCCGCGACGGTGCCCCACAGATGGCGCATCAGCTATCCGGGGGTGCCGGTGGCTCCGCTCCTCGTCCCTGACGGAGCCGTGATGGAGAGCGAAATCGCGGCGCGTCGCCGCCAGATGCCCGCGTGGAAGAGGGCGCTGCCCCGGTACGCGGCGGCCAGCCCGTACTGGCCGACACTATTCAAGAAGGAGCGGAAGGCCAAGATTGGACCGCATCGTTTACGGGCGCGTGGTGCACCAGGATCTGATATTGGTGGTTATGGTCGGTCCCTGGACGAACCAAGTACACCGTCATCGCCGCCGCTTGCTGCGAAGAGGTGCTCCGTCTCGCGAAAAATGCGGATATCGTGGAGGTTCCGTCTGACGACGATGAGGAAGCCGACGGCTCAGAGGACAGCGGCAGTGCAAGTGAAATTGATGACTAGTGGTTGAATTAATGTAGGATGTGAAATCGCACCTTTGTTTAGAAGAATTTGTGGTTGAATTAATGAAATGTCTCGATTTAGATCTCTGTCTCGATTAATTTGTGGAAGAATTTGTGATTTAGATCAATTTCTGCCTCGATTTAGATATCTGTCCCGGATTGGGAACGTGACCGTGGACCAAAGACCCCTTTTCTACTAGTGTATTCTGATATTGGTGGTTTGTTTAAACGTAATCTACGTGGATTTGGCCGCATGCAAATAGCACAACCACAATTTATAAAGTGGAAGCACATACACCCGGTTACTGGAGATCCGGGAGTTTCACCAGATGCAGGGGATGTAGGAGCAGAGAGGCGGTGAGATGGACGGGCTCAAGATTAGGCCAGAAAGTGGTACCGATTTCCTCCTCATCTAGAAATTATCGGTTGCCATTGCTGTTTATGTTGCCATGTCGTTGTGTCTAGCAGCTGGAATAAGTTGCTGCTTCATGGAGTGAAGCAGCTTAAATGATTTATTTCTGTGTCACTTACATTCCGTCGTATTTGGAGACCTCCTGCCCCTCAGCAATCGTGGAACCGATGCTGCGTGTTTTTAGATAGCTGTAGCACAATCACAATTTCGGATTCAATTACTGACTCGGGCATTTCCAAACCCTAAGTCGCGGTATATTTTACTCAGAGAACATGGGTAGATTGTTTCGCCCAGCAAAATACCACACAGAGCTCCAGAATTTAACCGAATTACATATATAGGTTCAAGTTCAACACATTACTATGCATCTTCATTGCCAGCAGCCTTCTTCCGCGGCCTGGGTGCCAAGCTTTCACGTCCACTGGCTTCTTCATTTCCTTCCTTCTTCCTCTTCCTCAGTGCCAATTTTATTAGCTTCACGTACTCTGCATCGACGGGACAATGGGCACCAGAATCGTGTCTAGCATCATCTTTCCACTCGTTTTGAATTTCTTCGGGCAGCAAAATGACTGACCCGGAAGTCATGTTTCTAACCTTGCGGCGCTTTCTGTCAAAGAAACAGGACTATTGCATAACTGGCCAATGTCTATAGAGTAAATAAAACAAAAATTACAATTCAGCACAAACAGGTGAACCCCAAGAGACTTTTGCTTACCAGGAGCTAATTGGGTTCGAGCAACCACCCTGTCCAAGAATAGAAGGGCGACTCCCAGTTGCAGCAGCTTCCACATCCAGTACATCACATTTCAGCTCAAAGATGCAAGCCGAAGAATACTTTTTCATCAACCCAATTAGCTGACTGTCACACGTTAGAGGAACCATGATGCCACGTTCATCCATGAATCTGAACTTTGCAGTCTGCTTTGGCCATAATTCATCATGATTACGCAGAGCAGCAACCATACCAGATATAGTGCAGATCTGCGCAGGCGCTTCTTCCATTGTGATACAATGGTGTCCATACCACTTGCCCTTAGAGTCGTATCTAAAGAGGCTTACCGTAACCAGGTAATGGTGGTCCGCGGAGATCCCACTTGACAGAAAACTGTGGACAAAGTATGTTTGTCAGCGTTGGGCTAACAGACAATTTTAGGTTCAGTAGCTAGCTAGCAGTTATAATTAGTGCGAATAGCAAAGAGAAGGGTAGCTCACCCGCTTGTAGCCAGAACTTCTTCTTCCTTGGTAGTAGGATCTGCCATCCTCCGAGCTGCTCGGCTCGTCGACGGCGGAGGTGGGCTAGAGCCTCGCAACGGCGGCTACGGCATGCGCCATTGGAGCTCGGGATCAGCGACTAGGCGCAGCAACTTGGTGCCGGAAGTCAAATGTATGAAGGGACCGTCCTGCCTGGAGGGTGGATTCCGACGCCGCCGGTGCCAGGGGAAAGGTGGGAATGGATTTGTGAAATTGGTCAACGCATCCAATCCACTTAGTTCATCGATTTTCCTAAGAGGTTGCCGCGTTGGCGCTCGCGTCATAGACAGATGACTGACATGAGGGTCCCGACCGTCTACTTCACGGGGCAGTTTAACGGAATGTTTAAATTTGACAGGGGTGAGATGAGTTTTCCTCGAAATGGCCCCTCTCAGTAGTTGGCGGCCCAACATTTCAAAACGTGGCAATTTCAGGCAACTTAGGTACCGCCATGCGTTGGCCCGCGAACTTTGGTACCGCAGACGAACAGGCCCCAGCCACCCTGCTCGTAGAGGTTGTTAAGGGCGGCGATCATACCGGTGTTGTCCTAGGTTGTCGAGGAAGAGGACGTCGGCGTGGACTGGAAGAGTGGTGTAGCCGTGGTGTTGTATGCCTAGGGCCGGGGACCAAGGATGTCGGGGCCAGAGGGTGCACACTAGGGCACGGACCCCGGGAGAAGCACACCCAAGATCTAGTAGGAGCGGGCATCGCCGCCTGTGGAGTGCCACCTTGCTTTCCGCTATTCTTGCCCTTGGGCTTGTTGGCGGTCTTGGGCTTGTTGGCGGTCTTGGGCTTGATGGAGGTGGAGGACTCGGCACGACAGCCTTGGCCGATGCACGCCACCTGCTGGGGGCGGGCCTGGGCGACAAGGGCGGTGGAGGCGGCGTTGGCCTGCTGCATCTCCTCCATGAGAAGCATGCTCCAAACATGGAGGAAAGAGGGTAGCAGGCCCGTCATGGAGATCACGGTGGCCGTAGAGGAGAACCGAGGCCCGAGACAGCGCAGAGTGTTGAGGACAAGCACGCGATCCGACACAGGCAAGTCGTTCTCGGAGAGGGTGTCAGAAATCTTCTTCTAGCTACGGCAGTACTCGGTGACGGAGGAGGCGCCCTCGACCAGCTGGCGGAAGTCGAAGTCGAGGTAGATCGCTTTGCTAGCCTTGTTGGCAGAGAAAAGCTCGAGGACGGTGAGCCACATTTGGCGCCCAGTCTGGTCACGGGAGAGGACCATGTCAGCGACATCCTCGTCAATGGCAACGTGCAGGACGTTGAGGACGGTGTAGTCTGCGGCAGCCCAGTCGGCGTTGGTGGGGGCGGCGGCGGTGGTGCCGTCGATGTGGCCAATGAGACCGGCAAGACCAAGAGAGGCGCGCATGTTGATCGCCCACTTGGTGTAGTTCTCGACGTTGAAGGAGAGAACGACGGGGCCGACATGGAGCAGGGCACCGCCGAGAGGCAGGGCGCCGTTGGTGGTAGGGATGATGGCGCCGGAGGCCGGGGATAGGGAGCTCGGGTAGGTGGCCATCAGTGGTAGCGGAAGAGGGAGCGGCGGCGGCTAGGGTAGGATCGGGTGGGGTTTAGGGTTTGTAGTCTGATACCATGTAAACCGGTATTGGGGGGAAGCCTTGCACAGTAAAGGCTGTGGGGTTTCGGTGTTTATATAGACACTCAGGCCAATTAGGGTTTAGTACAATTACAATTAGATCATACGTAAATACAACAATATGTACAGTCTAACAAAAGCATATCTATACCTTTTTTTGAGGAACGCCAGCATGGCTACTTTATTGATTTTCAAATAAGCTTACATCGTTTGCAAGGATCTAAATAGCAAAATCAGGTGGATCCTCATACCAAACATTGGTCAGACAACCCACCACTCTACTAGTTAGAACATGCGCCATAAGATTGGTTTCTCTAAGAGAATAATGAAATAAAACATGAGAGAATCTTTTTGCTAAGAAAGCACACTTCTCATAAATAGCTGCAGCTGGTCCGAACAAAAGCATATCTATACCTAATAATAAAGGAAGAAGCGTTTCTCACCGTTTATATTTTTTTTGGACAGATCGTTTCACATCATCTCTACATTTTTTGGACAAATTTATCCTCCCACTAAATCACATAATACGTATCGTGCCACATGCCACCCCTACGTGGAGATAAAAGTTTCAACAACCCGAATCGATCAATCTGTGGGCTCTAATCCATACATGCATCAGGTCGGCCTTGGCCCATGCTACCTTACCGATTCAAGTATGTCAACTCGTCTCTCATACACGGCAAAGGCTGAGTTAGTTCAATCGAATCCATTCAAAAAATTAGCTTCCATATTCTTGGTTGAATAGTCCCACATCGTTACATTACAATAATTCACACCGGTTATCTGTTTATCAGCGAGCAATGAGCTCCTTGGGAATCAAGAATAAGAATCAACATGGATTGGTTTGAAAATCTGATGCCTGTCTGAAATAAAAGAAGGGGGTGCCTGGTGTGAGCTGAACTAAAATGGGCGAAAGAGGGCGACGGTGTGACCTTCGACGCAAGGTATATCACGTGAGAAATATATTCGGGCATATATGATCAGGCATGAACAAGGGAGCAGAAAGTGTGAACAACGAACAATATCAGGTGCGCAAGGGGTGCAAGGCCGAGGCAAGTTCCAGCATTGGTGCACTGTGCACTCCGGCAGAAGGCCTTTTTTTTGCGAAATTCCATCGATCTAAAAGTAATAGAAATTATAAAAAGGTCATTGGACCACCTAGCGACGATTACAGACACTAGCACGAGCCGAAGGCGCGCCGCCGTCCTTGCCCCGCCATCACCGGAGCCGGGCAAAGCTTGTCGTATTAGAGCTTGTTATAGTAGACAGACGGGAAGTCGCCGTGCTAAGGCCTCAAAGGACCAGCGCACCAAAGAAGCAACCATCGCCGAAGATGACAACCGTAGATCGAAAGAGACTGACCTTAAACCACACCGACAAATACAGAAAACGATCAGATCCCAAGAGATCTACCGGACACAGACTCCACACGCACTCCGTCAGCGCTATACACATCGCCGGAGCGAGAATAGGGCGGGAGGACCTTATTCTGACTTCAGGACGTAGCCATCACCTCAACATCCCGAAAAAGACACTGAAAAAAGGCTAAACTAAAATGAAAAAACCTCCTGCCGGTGAGAGGCCGTGGTCCGCCACACCTCCAAGGCCCTAAGGCCACAGGAGACGGAGCGGACCGGCGGCGTCGCCGGCGAGGGGATGGAACCCTAGATGGGTTTAGCTGGTCACCCGATGGTTGTGCCCTCACGTAGGTACCAGGTACTGGTTCTCCGGCAGAAGGCCTTTGCATATCACCGGTGCCGGAGCGGATGGTAGAGCGAGCGCCATGCTTCCGCACTTTAATTCCACTAATTACTTTCTGCATAGTACATTTTTTCTCTCCCGGTGCAATACACGGTGTTTCAGAAAGCTAGCACCATGAAGGTAGGAACGAAAAAATAGTTAGTGCCACGCATCTAGCTAGCACCAACCACCAATGAACAATGGATCGAGAACAAGGGAAAGCCCATCTTTTTGCTACCTGAACAAAACATAATAGGTGCAGGCCTGAGAAAAATAGGATGCTCAACGGATCCCGATCGCACCAAGTCAACAAAATAAGGAAGCAGAAGATCCATCAATCCTGCCATGACCATGGATCAGATCCTTTTCTAGCAGCTCGTCCGTGACGCCGTGAAGGAGCTCCGACGGGCGGCGTCGAGGCGTCGAGCCGCAGGCCGTAGCTGGTGGTGGTACATGCCGTATAGCAGAACCACCAGAACGGCATCCTACGAGATAATCCTGCTCCGGAGCAACGCCAAAGCAGCTCGCCCTGTCCTACTTGATCTCCGGACGGGTGGTCATGCCTCTCATACCTGGCATGGGATGCAGCCAAGGTTGGGGTAGGGAACGCCATGGAGAGGGCATGGAGTAAGATGCTAGTGAGGCAGCAACAGGGCGACCGATGTCGACCCGGGAGCTCGTCGTTGACCAGGAATTGGCCACGCGGCAACGACGAAAGAGGGTGGCCACGCGGCTGATGTAGCCCAGGGCCGCTACCTCCCCTCGAACCACTCACTCTCGATGCGCTCTCCTCGTCCACGACCTCGCATAGTGAACGGTTTTTTCTGCTCGAATCGCGAGCTTGCCATCGTGGAATGGTCGGCTTTGATCGTAACTTAGATCGATCCGTGGCACGGGAATCAGTTGCTCCCATCTTTAAAGACTCAGAGAAGGGAACAAGAGATTTATCCGGACACAAATAAAACCATTGGGTCGGGCCGTGTTGGACATTGATACGACTGACGAGGACGAGAAAGCCTACGATTGAATGAAAAAAAGACGCATATGTAGACGGAGTACGCGGATGAAAACCACCTTTAAGACTTTTTATACATTAGACTAGTTGAATGCTTGCACGCTTGCTACGAAACAAATAATAAAAATATGATAGCTGATTGCAATTTGGTTATATTTCCATATTTCCTAATTGATACACATGCAAATAAGCTGAGGTAAACATCTGTTTTCTTTGAATAATAATAGTGTGTGTGGTGCATAATCCTAGACATTCTGGCATATTGCTAGAACATTTCACAACTAAAAGTATGTTGTCCGGTCATCCTAGATGTAAAACTTTTTTTTAATAAACATTATAATCATACTGTTCGGAGTTCTCAATACCGTGCATTGTCATGTAGCAATATGCAAATATTGTGTGTTTCACCTGGACATGCTCGGAAACTGAAAGTTATTACCAATCTAAATACTTCTTCTAAACAACCCAATAATGCAATAGTTATCAAAAACTAAGTATAAGAGCAAGGATATGAAAAACTATCACACTACAATGCATGTTGTCGCTGTTGGTAACCTGAGCTATGTGTATGGTGACAACGAGCCCATGTAGAAGAAAAACGTGCAGCAATAGTTAAGGAAAAAACTACTACCTGTGTCCCAAGGAATAATGCACTCTCGTTTTGTGTGTTTTTTTATCAAGATTTACTTTAAATATATAAAGATAGGGAAATACAATTATACTTGTACACATGAGTATGATAGTTATCTTGCCGTCTGTTGAAGTATGTTCCAAATTCTATTAAGAGGGCTAACTTCTAAAGGAGCGGAGCGAGGCCTGTCGCCGGCTGGAATAAGTTGCATCTGTGAAATCCTCGGCGTTGTGTAAACACTCCCTGTTATAGTGAAGATTTGTTGGCTGGCGCCCATGGTTTTTCCCTCTCTTTGTTGGAGAGGGTTTTCCACGTTAAATCTGTGTCTCCCTTGCTACGATTTTATTTTCGTTCTTCGTTATTTACTTGTCGCAAAGCTAACAAGTGGTATCAGAGCCCCAGATTCTAATCTAGGGTTTGCGACATATCGTCATTGAGTTTGATCTACCGCAGCTTGGCTACACCACAAGATTCTGCTTGTAGCAGGTGAAGATGCGGGCGATTCTCGCCCAAACTTCAGATCTAGATGAAGAGCTGGAAGGATTCGGGAAAAAGGATGCTAAGAGCTGGTCTGACGAAGAGAAGCAGAAAGACCGTAAGGCTTTGTCTATGATTCAACTTCATCTGTCCAATAATATTTTGCAGGAAGTTTTGGCAGAGAAATCTGCTGCTGCTCTTTGGGGGAAACTGGAATCGATCTGCATGTCAAAGGATCTAACCAGTAAGATGCATGTGAAGATGAAGTTGTTCTCACATAGATTGCAGGAAGGTGGATCGATAATGAATCACTTATCTCTTTTCAGAGAGATTATTTTTGATTTGCAATCTATGAAAGTAAAATATGATGATGAGGATCTAGCTCTATTACTCTTATGCTCGCTGCCTAGTTCTTATACACACTTCGTGATACAATGTTGTTGAGCCGTGATAAAATAACCCTTGATGAAGTACAAGATGCCCTCAAACAGAGGGAAAATATGAAAACTATGGTGGAGGCAGATGGGGCGTCTTCCAAGGCTGAAGCTCTGCAGGTTCGTGGCAAGACCGAGCAGAGATTTAACAACCATGGCAACCGAGATAAGAGCAAAGACGGCAGAAGTCGTTCGAAGTCCAAGGGAAAGGACAAGTTCTGCAGGTATTGTAAGGAATCTAATCATGTTATTGATGATTGTTGGAAGCTGCAGAATAAGGAGAAAAGAAATGGAACTTACCAACCGAAAGATAAGGATCAAGGTACTGGTAAGGTTGCTGTTGTTTCTAGTGATAGTTCTAACAGTGAATGTTTAGCCGTTTTTGCTGCTTGTGCTTCCCGTGATGATGAATGGATACTTGATACTGTATGTTCGTTCGTATTTACTATAACAAAGATTGGTTCAGTTCATATGAGTCTGTGCAGACTGGAGATTTTGTACGTGTGGGGAATGACAACCCGTGCTATATCGTCGGAGTTGGATCTGTTAAGAACAGGACAAATGATGGCGTGACACGTACATTGACTAAGGTAAAGCACATACCAAGCATGGCCAGAAATTTGATCTCCTTGAGTACCATGGACGTTGATGGATACAAGTACGCCAGTGGGCGTAGATTGTTAAAGGTATCAAAAGGTTCTCTTATTCACATGATAGGTGATATGAATTCTGCTAAGTTATATGTTCTTAGAGGTAGCACTTTGCCTGATATTGCTGCTGCTGTTACTTCTAATGATTCTAATGATTGTGGTAAAACAAATCTGTGGCATATGTGTCTTGAGCATATGAGAGAACATGGCATGGCAGAGTTGGTTAAGAGAGAGCTGATTGATGGTTACAACTTGGGTAAGTTTGAGTTCTGTGAGCACTATGTGTTTGATAAGCCTAAAAGAGTTAAATTCAATGCTTCCGTTCATACCACCAAAGGCATATTAGATTATGTGCATGCTGATGTATGGGGACCTTCCCCTAAGACTTCTATTGGTGGTGCTAATTATATGCTTACTATTATTGATGACTACTCAAGAAAAATGTGGCCATATTTTTTGAAACATAAATCTGATGTTTTTGATACTTTTAAGAAGTGCAAAGTTATGGTAGAAAAGCAAACGGAGAAGAAGGTAAAGGTACTACGTACTGACAATGGTATGGAATTCTGTTCTAATGAGTTTGAGGAGTTTTGAAGTAATGATGGTATGATCAGGCACCACACTATCCCTTACACTCCTCAGCAGAATGGCGTGGCTGAGCGCATGAACAGAACCATCATATCGATGGCTCGCTGTATGTTGTCCAATGCAGGTATGCATAGACGTTTCTAGGCTGAAGCAGTCAACACAGCGTGCTACCTCATCAATAGGTCACCTTCTATTCCACTTGAGACGAAAACTTCCATTGTGGTATGGTTAGGTTCGCCTGCTGATTATTCACAGTTGAGAGTTTTTGGTTGCACTGCTTATGCTCATGTTGATGATGGAAAGATAGAGCCTAGAGCTGTCAAGTGTATATTCCTTGGTTATGGTTCAGGAGTTAAGGCATATAAACTATGAAATCCTGAAACTAAAAAGATTTTTTTGAGTAGGAACATTGTTTCCAATGAATCCGTTATGTATCATGACAGGTTGCCATCAGATCCCTCTCCTATTGCTATTGGAGAGGAGGGAGTTAGTGTGCAGGTGGAGCACCTGCAGAAAACTGTTGATAATAATGTTGTCGTTGATGATACTGATGAGGAAAATATGGATGATGATGTTGTTCAGCACTCACCTACTGTTTTGCAGCAGCCACATGAATCTATTGCTGCTGATAGACCGAGGCATAACATAGTCCCACCTCGTTGTTTAATTGAAGAGTGTAATATTGCTCATTATGCTTTGAGTTGTGCTGAACAGGTCATGATACTGAACCTGCTACATACAATGAAGCTATTGCATCCGTTGACCGTGAGAAGTGGATTTCTGTTATGCAAGAAGAGATGCAATCACTTGATAAGAATGTCACATGGGAAGTTGCGCGCTTGCCTAAACAGAAGAAGGATGTCCGCTGTAAGTGGATATACAAAAGAAAGAAAGGTTTGTCTCCGAATGAGCCTCCGAGGTTTAAGGCAAGGTTAGTAGCAAAAGGTTTCAGCCAGATTCCAGGTATTGACTATAATGATGTTTTCTCTCCGGTTGTGAAGCATAGCTCTATTCGTACTTTCTTTGGTATTATTGCTATGCATGATCTTGAGCTTGAGCAGCTAGATGTAAAGACTGCTTTTCTGCATGGTGAACTAGAGGAGGAGATTTACATGGACCAACCTAAAGGGTTCATAGTTCCCAGAAAAGAGGATTTTGTGTGCAAATTGAAGAGATCGCTTTATGGTTTGAAGCAATCTCCAAGACAGTGGTATAAAAGGTTTGATTCATTTATGATCTCACAAGGTTTTAAGAGGTCTCAGTTTGATAGTTGTGTTTACATAAAGTTTGTTAATGGATCACCTATTTACTTGCTTTTATATGTTGATGATATGTTAATTGCTGCCAAGAGCATGAAAGAAATCACTACTTTGAAGGAACACCTAAGTGGTGCTGCTAAGAAAATCCTAGGTATGGAAATTAAATGGGACAAAAAATCCAGGTTATTGTTTCTTAGTCAGCAAAGTTACGTTGAGAAAGTTCTTCAACGTTTTAATATGCATGATGCAAAGTGTGTTAGTAATCCTGTTGCTCCTCACTTTAAATTGTCAGCATTGCAATGTCCTAGTTCTGATGAAGATATTGAGTACATGTCTCGAGTTCCTTATTCTAGTGTTGTTGGTTCCTTGATGTATGCCATGGTTTGTTCTCGCCCTGATTTATCATATGCTATGAGTTTGGTGACTCGTTACATGGCTAATCCTGGTAAAGAACATTGGAAAGTTATTCAGTGGATTTTCAGGTACCTCCATGGCACATCAAATGCTTGCTTGAAGTTTGGCAAGACTGGTGAGGGACTCGCAGGCTATGTGGATTCAGATTTTGCTGCCGATTTGGATAAGATGAGGTCCCACATAGGTTATGTGTTCACGGTAGGTGGATGTATCGTGAGTTGGAAGCCAATGCTGCAACCAGTTGTTGCTCTATCTACAACCGAAGCTCAATATATGGTTGTTGATGAAGCTTGCAAAGAGTCTGTTTGGTTGAAATGTTTGTATACTGAGCTTTGTCGGGATGATTCTTGCATTAACCTGTTCTGTGACAGTCAAAGTGATATTTACCTTACTAAGGATCAGATGTTCCATGAGAAAATAAAGTGAAGGGAATATTCGCGAGAGGCAATAATAAAGTCGTTATTATCTTATTCCATGTTTATGATAAATGTTTATTTTGCATGCTATAATTGTATTAATTGGAAACGTTAATACATGTGTGTTTAATAAAAAAAATACAAAGTTCCTACTACTTCCTCTCATATAACTAGCTTGTTGATTAACAAGATGATCAAGGTTTCCTGATCATGGACATTGGATGTTGTTAATAACGAGGTCACAACATTGGTGGAATGATGTGATGAACATTCATCCGAAGTATAGCATTACGATCAAAGTCATTATGTTTATATCATTATACAATCATACAAAGTAATCTTAGTCCTTAGACCATAAGATCATGTTAATTGCTAACACCAGAAGAGTATCTTGATAACACCAAACGTCACACCGTAACAGGGTGACTATAAAGGTGGGTTCAGTGCTACAAAGGTGTTATGTTGAGGTTCATGGATCAAGAGTGGGATTTGTCCATCCCGATGGCGGATAGATATACTCTTGGCCCTCTCGGTGATATCACATTAAGATAGCTTGCAAGCAAGTGATGTGATCACTAGAATGTTATATCACGGGAACGAGAAAAGAGTGCATGTCGGCAACGAGATCAAACTAGGTATGGAGATACTGATGATCAAATCCCGGACATGTAATATATCGCGAGACAAAGGGATTTAGTTACTAGCGTTAAAGGTTCTCACGATCACATAAGTCATTGTTGAATGTGTGGGAGTTAGTATGGATCTCCAGGTCCCGCTGCAGATTATTGATCAGAGAGGGGTCTCGATCATGTGTGCATTATTCGCGAACCGTAGGGTCACACACTTAAGGGATACCGATACCATTTGGAGAAAATATGTTTCAGATAAAGATTTAAGAAAGCGCTGAAATTATTTCAATAGACACCGAAACTGTTTCGGGTGAAATTGCCGAAATTGGTTCTGCATGTAATATTAAAATGTTGCAGGGGGTTTTATGTGAATTTGTAAATTAAAGTAATTAAAAAAATCTGAATAAAATTAATAAAATAGTTTTATTAAATGAGAGAGCATTAAATTTGGAGAAATTTAATGCATTTAAAGTGGAGACTTTAAAAGAGAATGTGAAGGGGCAAATTTATGTGGAGGGAGTTAACACCACATGAATGAGGAGGTGAGGGGTCACCCCTTGGGCGCCGGCCATGGGGAGGGGCACCCCCCTCCTCCTATAAAAGCCCCCCTGATGGCTCTGAGTATGGCACCCAGAAAAATGCTGGAGCAATGATGATGTAGAGCTCGTTGGGAACCCCAAGAGGAAGGTATGATAAGCACATCAGCAAGTTTTCCTCAGTATGAAACCAAGGTTTAATCGAACCAGTAGGAACAAGGAAACACCCCAAAGGTGTTACTAGCTGAGCTTTGGCAGGGCGCACTACCGGTGCTAGTAGCAACGTGGAGACCTGCACAACACAACCACAGAACTCTGTCCCCAACTTGCGATGAGGTTGTCAATCTCACCGTGTTGTGCTGAAAACAAAGGATTAAACGTATCGAATGGAAAGAAGTAAAAGTTTGCAGAAAGTAAACACAAAGAAGTAAAATATTGTAGATTGAATGTAAAAGACAAGGACCGGGATTCATCGTTCACTAGAGGTGGCTCTCCTTAAGATAGATAACATGTTGGGTGAACAAATTACAGCGGGGCAATTGACAAACATCGAGAAAGCAATACATGCATATACTAATCATCTTGACTCCTTTGAGACTTGGTTGGGCATTACAACATTATACATAGACCGCCATCCAACTGCATCTATGACTAATAATCCACCTTCAGGTTATCATCCGAACCCCCTCTAGTATTAAGTTGCAAGCAATAGATCATTGCTTTACAAACTGCGTGTAAAGTAAACAATATGATTGTTCTATGAACAAAGGATTGTTGTTTTCTCCCTAGTAGCAACAACACATCTAGTACCTTAGAGATTTCTGTCACTTCCCTAGATTACCAGAGGCATGAACCCACTATCGAGCATAAATACTAACTCTTGGAGTTGCTAGCATCTACTTGGCCAAGATAGCTACTAACAACAGAAAGCATGCAAGATCACAAATAACAACGACATGATAGAATCAATAATCAATCTAAAATGGCATCTCAATATCCATCGGATCCCCGCAAACACAACATGCAGAATTACAAATAGATGAACTTGATCATGAACGGAGCTCACAAGATCTAGACATGAAAGCACAAAGGAGGAGAACCAGCCATCTAGCTACTACATGGATTCGTAGTCCAAGGATGAACTACTCACGCATCATACCGGAGGCTGGCATGGTGATGAAGAAGGCCTCCAGGGTGAATTCCCCTCTCCGGCAGGGTGCCGGGAAGACCTTCAGATCCCTCCCAATCTAGGGATGGAGATGACGGCGGATACAGACTCTTTCGTGGATTTTTTGATCGGGCACTTTGGGTTTTCGTCCCAAGGGCATCTTATAGGTGGAAGGGGAGGCCGAGGGGGTGCCAGGGGCCACCACACCACCCCCTGGTGCGGGCCTAGCCTGGTCGCGCGGCCAGGTGGTGTGGCCGGCCTCTAGCCCCTCTCCATCTCGTATTCTGGCATCTGATGACTTCCGGAAAAATAGGCACTTTGGATTTTGTCCCATCCAATTCCAAGAATATTCATTTTCAGACTTTACTGGAACCAAAAACTGCAGAAAACAGGCAGTTGGCACTGTGGCTCTTGTTAATAGGTTAGTCCAAGAAATCATATGGAAAGTACTCCAAATTGGAACAAAACACAAGAAAGTGGATAAAATCAAGCATGGAACACCAAAAATTATAGATACATTTGCAATATATCACCCCCCTCTCACACCTTCACACTCACACCTCCTCGTGAAGGATCTCTCTCCCCCTCTAGTATTTTCCCCCATGGTCTCGGATTAACGAGATACATGTTCCCAGTGGCTTTATCTGGAAAGGAGTTGCTACTTCCGCTTCTTTGCTGGAGCGAGGGACGGAGGTTGTCGGGGTACCGAACGTGTGTGCGATCACGGATGCACCGCTGCTTTGCGGTGCTGGACTTGGTGGTGCTGGTTGCTGGAGCTGGATCTAAAGAACGTGCTGGAGCCGGACCTGCTGGACTTCATCGCGATCTTGAGATCGGCAAGTGTACGACTACATCATCCACGAGTTCCAACTCGTTAACAAAGCTTTGTTGTCTTCGAGGGTAAGTTCTCCATGGATGTATATCCACCCGTTGCTTGTATCTAGTAGATAGATCTTGGCGTATAGTTTCTATCGTAGGAATTTTTTGTTTTCTATGCTGCGAACCCAACAAAAAGCACATTGATATCAAGTACAATTATGTTCGTGATGTTGTTGCACAGGGTACACTAAAGGTATGCAAGATAAGCACTCATGATAATCCTGTTGATATGATGACAAAGCCTGTTCCAATTGCTAAGTTTGAGCTATGCTCAAGCTTAGTTGGTATAACTGCTTTGAAGGAAATATGCCCTGAGAGGCAATAATAAAGTTGTTATTATGTATTCCTTGTATATGATAGATGTTTATTTTTCATGCTATAATTGTATTGATAGGAAACGTCAATACATGTGTGTTTAATAAACAAAAAGGGTTCCTAGTTATGCCTCTCTTATAGACTAGCTCGTTGATTAACAAGATTATCAAAGTTTCCTGATCATGGACATTGGATGTTGTTAATAACGAGGTCACAGCATTTGTAAAATGATGTGATGAACATTCATCCGAAGTATAGCATTACTATCAAAGTCATTATGTTTATATTGCTATAACATCATACGAAGTAATCTTAGTCCTTAGACCATGAGATCATGTTAATTTCTAACACCGGAAGAGTATCTTGATAACATCAAACGTCACACCGTAACAGGGTGACTATAAACGTGGGTTCGGTGCTATGAAGGTGTTATGTTGAGGCTCATGGATCAAGAGTGGAATTTGTCAATCCCGATGATGGATAGATATACTCTGGGCCCTCTCGGTGATATCGCATTAAGGTAGCTTGCAAGCAAGTGATATGATCACTAGAATGTTATATCACGGGAACGAGAAAAGAGTGCAGGTCGGTAACGAGATCAAACTAGGTATTTGGATACCGATGATTGAATCTCGGACATGTATTATATCATAATACAAAGGGATTAAGTTACTAGCGTTAAAGGTTCTCACGATCACAGAAATCATCGTTGAATCGGCAGGAGTCAGTATGGATCTCTAGATCCCGCTTCTGATTATTGATTTGAGAGGAGTCTCAATCATGTCTACATTATTCGCGAACCATAGGGTGACACACTTAGGGTTTCCGGACACCATTTAGGACCACATATGTTTCAGACGAAAGGATTGCAAAGCGCAGGAATTGTTTCGATAGAAACCGGAATTGTTTCGGGTGAAATTACAGAAAGTGGTTCTACATGTGATATTGAAATGTTGCAAGGGGTTTTATGTGAATGTTTGTTAATTAAAGTAATTAAAATAATTCTGAATAAAATAGATAAAAGAGTTTTATTAATTGAGAGTTGCATTAAATTTGGTGGAAATTTAATGCATATGAGTGGAATTTTGGGTGGAGTCAAAATTAATGTGAGTGGAGCTTCCACCACATAGATGGGGAAGAGGTGGGGGCACCCTCCTTGGCCGCCGGCCATGGTAGGGGAGGATCCCCCTCTCCTCCCTCACAAAGCACACCTCCTGGTGAAGGATCTCTCTCTCCCTCTAGATATATTCCCCATGGTCTTGGATTAGCGAGATACATGTTCCCGGTGGCCTTGCGTCTAGAAGGAGTTGCTGCTTCCGCTGTTTCACTGGAGAGCGGAGGTGGAGGTTGTGTGGTGGCTTGAACGTGTGTGCGAGGTTGGATGCGCTGCTAATTTGCGGCGCTCGGACTTCCACACGATCTTGAGATCGGCAAGCGTACGACTACATCATCCAGGAGTTCCAACTCGTTAACAAAACTTTGTTGTCTTCGAGGGTAAGTTCTCCATGGATGTATATCCACCCGTTGCTATGTATCTAGTAGATAGATCTTGGCGTATAGTTCTCATCGTAGGAAATTTTTGTTTTCTATGATGCGGACCCAACAGTGGTATCAGAGCCTCATCTATGCGTAGGTGCTTTGCACGGGTAGTACACATATGTTTATATGTAGGCGATGATGATCATGTTATTGCATCTTTTATGTATTTTGGATATTGGTGGCATAGTGGGATGAAGAGGTCTGAACCAACCTTACATGTCATCATACATGAGACTGGTTCCATGACTGACATGCAACTAGTTTTGCATAAGTGGCTAACGGGTGTCTGTCTCTCCTAATATAGTCAATATTTATATTTACAACGAGTTGCTAATAACTTGGTTATCCTCGTTATGGTTCATGTTCGTAGGTAAGACCAGTTCTATCTCCGAAAGCCCTAAGCCACGTAAAACTTGCAATTGATAAACTAGAGGCATCTAGTTTAGATCGTTGATGGGCTAGTGTGTTGATATGGTATTGTTGTAAGTAGATGTATGATAGATACTCTTACAACACACTCAATGTGTAAGTTCCATAGACCTTGGCCTTACACACAAAGGAATGATAGAGATCATACCACGATGCAAATGATAGAGATCAAATGCATCGACCATATCATCTCACTTTACACATTAGATGTCAGCATCTTATACTGCTAGTTTGGCGCTTTTGGTAGCATTGTAAGATGATCCCTCATTTAGATATCAAGATAAAATGTGTTCTTCCTTAAGTATGCACCGTTCTATGGATCGTGTTTCGAGACATCACGTGATGATCCGGTGTACTCGACTCTACGCTTTCATACAACGGGTACAGTTTTACACACGCGAATACTAAGGTTCTTACTTGGCGAGCCTAGCATGTACAGACATGGCCTCGGAACACGGACCAAAAGGTTAAGCATGAGTCATTTGTTGATATGATGCCCATATAGATGCTCGCCTTTGAAGCTACACTGACTCACGTGATAATAGGACTTGGTGTAGTGGATTTGGTTCATGTAATCACCAAAAAGACACGAGGGATGTCGTTTTTGAGTGGGAGTTCATTAGTAATTTGGATTAGTTGAACTCAATCTATCATAACCTTAGTCTAAATAAACTTTACAAATTCTGTTGTAGATGGCACCACCTGCTTTTAATTTCAGTGTGTTCATGGAGAAAGAAAACTTGCTGCGAACGGTAGCAACTTCACCAACTGGGCTATGAATTTGAGGATTCTCCTCACTTCTGCACAAAAGCAATATGTGCTAGAGGCGCCGCTAGGCCCCCCACCATCTCCTGATGCCCCTAACGAGGAAAAGAATGTCTATATAACTCGTCACGAGGACCACAACTTAATTCATTGCGGCATACTGTATGGGCTAGAGCCAGAACTTCGAAAGCGTTTCGAAAATGGCAATGCCTTTGATACCATGGGAGAATTGAAAATGGTTTTCTATACCCGTGCTGCCGTAGAGAGTTATAATGCTTCTAAAAAGTTCTTTAGCTGCATGATGGAGGAGAACAGCTCCGTTAGTGAGCACGTACTCAAAATGTCTGGGTACGCCGATAAGCTTGTGTCCTTGGGAATAACGATTCCCATTGACTTAGGCATACATCATGTTCTCCAATCTCTGCCACCTAGCTACAAGAGCTTCGTGATGAACTATAACATGCAGGGCATGAAGAAGTCTCTTCTGGAGCTTCTGTCAATGCTTAAGACTGCAGAAGTGGAGATTAGGAAAGAACATCAAGTGTTGATGATCAATAAGACCACTAGTTTCAAGAAGGACAAGAAAGGCAAGAAGAAGGGAAAGAAGGGCGGCAAATCTGTTGCCGCACCTCAAAAGAAATCCCGAGCTGGCCCTAAGTCTGATACCAAGTGCTACTATTGCAAGGGGATTGGCAATTAGAAGTGCAACTGCCCCAAGTATTTGGTGGACAAGAAGGCCGGCAAGGCAAACAAAGGTATATGTGATATACATGTTATTGATGTGTACTTGACTAGTACTCGCAGTAGCACCTAGGTAATTGATACGGGATCGGTTGCTAATATATGTAACTCGATTCAGGAGCTGTGGAACAAGCGACGGCTAGCAAGGGATGAGGTCAGGATGCAGGTCGGCAATGGATCAAGAGTTGATGTGATCGCCATCGGAACGCTGCCTCTCCATATGCCGTCAGGATTAGTGATAAATCTAAATAATTTTTATTTGGTGCCTACACTGAGCATGAACATTGTATCCGGATCGTGTTTGATGCCAAGTGGTTATTCCTTTAAATCTGAAAACAATGGTTGTTCGATTTATATGAATGATATCTTTTATGGTCATGCACCTGTGTTGAATGGTTTATTTCGGTTGGATCTCGATAGTAGTATTACGCATATTCATAATGTTGATGCTAAAAGGATTAAACTTGATAATGATATATCTGCATATATGTGGCACTGCCGTCTAGGTCATATTCACGTTAAACGCATGAAGAAACTCCATAATGATGGACTTTTGGAATCACTTGATTTTAAATCATTTGATACATGTGAGCCGTGCCTTATGGGCAAGATGACTAGAAAGCCGTTTTCCGGTTCAATGGAACGGTGACAGATTTATTGGAAATCATACATACTGATGTGTGTGGACCAATGAGTGTGTCGGCGTGAGGTGGATATCGTTATTTTGTTACTTTCACGGATGATTTGAGTAGATACGGGAATATCTATTTGATGAAACATAAATCTGAAACCTTTGAAAAGTTCACGGAATTTCAGAATGAAGTGGAAAATCATCGTAATAGAAAGATCAAATTTCTGTGGTCTGACCATAGAGGAGAGTATCTTAGTTACAAGTTTAGCACATATATGAAACACCGTGGAATAGTTTCACAACTCACGCCTGCCGGAACATCACAACATAATGGTGTGTTGAAACGTCGTAATCGTACTTTATTGGATATGGCTCGATCTATGATGTCTATGACTGACTTGCCACTATCATTTTGGGGTTACGCACTAGAAACCGCTGCATTCACTTTAAATCGAGCACCATCTAAATCCGTTGAGACGACACCGTATGAATTATGGATTGGAAACAAACCTAAGCTATCATTTCTTAAATTTAGGGGATGCGATGTTTATGTGAAGAATCTTCAGCCGGATAAACTCAATTCCAAAGCGGAAAATTGCTCTTCATAGGATACCCTAAGGAAACGATTGGGTATACCTTCTATCACAGATCCGAAGGCAAGGTTTTTGTTGCTAAGAATGGATCCTTTCTTGAGAAGGAGTTTCTCGCGAAAGGTTTGAGTAGTCGGAAGGTAGAACTTGAAGAGGTTATTGAACCTGCTCTTCATGAATTGGCGAGTGGCGCAGCACCGGAAGTTATTTCGAAGTTGACTTCACCTGATGAAGAGAGAGCTAATGATAATGATCATGAAACTCTGAAAGAGGATATTGCCGAACCTCGCAGGTCAAGCAGGACACGTGCAGCTCCTGAACTTTATGGCAATCCTGTTATGAATATCATGATTTATGAAATAGATGACCCTGCGACGTATGAAGAAGCGATGGTGATCCATGATTCCAACAAATGGCTAGAAGCCAAGAAATCCGAGATGGAATCCATGTACGAAAACCAGGTTTGGACCTTGGCGGACTTACCTCACGATCGAAAGGCCGTTGAGAATAAATGGATTTTGAAAAGAAAAACGGATGCTGATGGTAATGTGACCATCTATAAAGCTCAACTTGTCGCAAAGGGGTTTCAAAAAATTTAAGGAGTTGACTACGATGAGACATGCTCTATGTAGCAATGCTAAAGTCGGTTATGATTATGTTAGCAATTGCTGCATATTTCGATTATGAAATATGGCAAATGGATGTCAAAACCGTGTTCCTCAATGGTAATATTGAAGAAGAGTTGTATATGATACAACCTAAGGGTTTTGTCGATCCTAAGGATGCTGATAAGGTATGCAAACTTCAGCGATCCATCTATGGCCTGAAGCAAGCATCCCGGAGTTGGAATCTCCGCTTTGATGAGGTGATCAAAGAGTTTGGATTTGTCCAAACTTATGGAGAGGCTTGTATATACAAGAAGGTGAGTAGGCGCAATGTGGCATTTCTGATATTATATGTGGATGACATATTATTGATTGGAAATGATATAGATCTTTTAAACAGTGTTAAAAGTTATCTAAACAGCAAATTTTTGATGAAGGACCTTGGTGAAGCTTCATATATATTAGGCATTAAAATCTATAGAGATAGATCAAGGCGCCTAATTGGGCTATCACAGAGTACATACCTTGATAAGATATTAAAGAAGTTTAATATGGACGGAAGTAAGAAGAGGTTGTTACCTATGTTGCAAGCCAAGGCATTGAGTAAGACTCAAAGTCCGGGTACGTCGGAAGAAAGAGAGATAATGGATAAGATCCCCTATGCCTCAGCCATAGGCTCTATAATGTACGCCATGCTATGTACAAGACCGGATGTGGCACATGCTATTAGTTTGACTAGTAGGTACCAATCTGATCTATGTTCGGAACACTGGATAGCGGTCAAGAATATCCTTAAGTACTTGAGAATAACTAAGGATATGTTTCTTGTATACAGAGGTGAAGAAGAGCTAGTCGCTAAGTTTTATGTCGATGCTAGCTTTGACACCGATCCGGATGACTCTAAGTCTCAATCCGGATAGGTATTTCTCTAGAACGGAGCAGCAGTTAGTTGGAGGAGTTCCAAACAACCTGTGGTGGCTGGATCAACGACGGAGGCGGAATATGTTGCTGCTTCAGAAGCGGCACAGGAAGCGGTTTGGATGAAGGAGTTCATAACGGAACTATGTGTGGTTCCTAGTGCATTGGAACCAATGGTGATCTATTGTGACAACAATGGAGCCATAGCCAACACCAAGGAACCAAGGTCTCACAAGAATTCCAAGCATATTAAGCGCCAGTTTCACTCCATCCGCGAGCATGTCAAGGATGGAGATATAAAGATTTGTAAAGTACATAGGGACCTGAATGTAGCAGATCCGTTGACTAAAGTTCTCCCTAGGGAAAAACATGATCAACACCAGAACTCCATGGGTGTTAGATTTATCACTATGTAAACTAGATTATTGTCTCTAGTGCAAGTGGAAGACTGAAGGAAATATGCCCTGAGAGGCAATAATAAAGTTGTTATTATGTATTCCTTGTATATGATAGATGTTTATTTTGCATGCTATAATTGTATTGATAGGAAACGTCAATACATGTGTGTTTAATAAACAAAAAGGGTTCATAGTTATGCCTCTCTTATAGACTAGCTCGTTGATTAACAAGATGATCAAAGTTTCCTGATCATGTACATTGGATGTTGTTCATAACGAGGTCACAACATTTGTAAAATGATGTTATGAACATTCATCCGAAGTATATCATTATGATCAAAGTCATTATGTTTATATTGCTATAACATCATACGAAGTAATCTTAGTCCTTAGACCATGAGATCATGTTAATTGCTAACACCGGAAGAGTATCTTGATAACATCAAACGTCACATCGTAACAGGGTGACTATAAAGGTGGATTCGGTGCTACGAAGGTGTTATGTTGAGGCTCATGGATCAAGAGAGGAATTTGTCAATCCCGATGACGGATAGACATACTTTGGACCCTCTCGGTGATATCACATTAAGGTAGCTTCCAAGCAAGTGATATGATCACTAGAATGTTATATCACAAGAACGAGAAAAGAGTGCATGTCGGTAACGAGATCAAACTAGGTATTTGGATACCGATGATCGAATCTCGGACATGTATTATATCATGAGACAAAGGGATTAAGTTACTAGCGTTAAAGGTTCCCACGATCACAGAAGTCATCGTTGAATGTGCAAGAGTCAGTATGGATCTCCAGGTCCCGCTTCTGATTATTGATCTGAGAGGAGTCTCAATCATGTCTGCATTATTCGCGAACCGTAGGGTGACACACTTAAGGGTTGTCGGACACCATTTAGGAGCACATATGTTTCAGACGAAAGGATTGCAAAGCGCAGGAATTGTTTCGATAGAAACCGGAATTGTTTCATGTGAAATTGCAGAAAGTGCTTCTGCATGTGATATTGAAATGTCGCAAGGGGTTTTATGTGAATGTTTGTTAATTAAAGTAACTGAATAAAATAAATAAAAGAGTTTTATTAATTGAGAGTTGCATTAAATTTGGTGGAAATTTAATGCATGTGAGTGGAATTTTGGGTGGAGTCAAAATTAATGTGAGTGGACCTTCCACCACATGGATGAGGAAGAGGTGGGGGCACCCTCCTTGGCCGACGGCCATGGTAGGGGAGGATCCCCCCTCTCCTATAAAAGGCCCCCCTCTCCTCCCTCACAAAGCACACCTCCTCGTGAAGGATCTCTCTCTCCCTCTAGATATATTCCCCATGGTCTCAGATTAGCGAGATACATGTTCCCAGTGGCCTTGCGTCTGGAAGGAGTTGCTGCTTCCGCTGTTTCGCCGGAGCGAGGAGGTGGAGGTTGTCTGGTGGCTTGAACGTGTGTGCGAGGTTGGATGCGCTGCTAATTTGCGGCGCTCAGACTTCCACACGATCTTGAGATCGGCAAGCGTACGAGTACATCATCTACGAGTTCCAACTCGTTAACAAACTATGTTGTCTTCGAGGGTAAGTTCTCCATGGATGTATATCCACCCATTGCTCTGTATCTAGTAGATAGAGCTTGGCGTATAGTTCTCATTTTAGGAAATTTTTTGTTTTCTATGTTGCGGACCCAACATGCTTATCCCTAGTGGCTGTTGGCGCCGAAAGTGTTTTCTTTGTTTGTTTAGGAAGATGATTGTTGTTGATGCTACACGAAGTAATTTGTCTCAAGGTGGAGTTTGTTGAAGTATAATCCAAATTCTATTAAGTAGGCTAACTTCTGACGGAGCGGAGCATGGCCCGTCGCCCCCTACGGTACGGATCATTGATGACCTAGGTTACCACAGCTATATATACCTCTTGTAAGCCACCGGCTAGGATAAGTTGCATCTGTGAAATCCCCGGCGTTGTGTAAACACTCCCCGTTATACTGAATATTTGCTGGCTGGTGCCCGTGGTTTTTCCGTCTCTTTGTTGGAGAGGGTTTTCCACGTTAAATCTGTGTCCCTCTTGCTGCGATTTCATTTTCGTTCTTCGTTATTTACTTGTCGCAAAGCTAACACCGTCCATTGATGCTTTAAGATCTAAAAAGGCAATTGTTGCACATTGCCCCCTCTCATTTTCTGAAATAAAAATCGCAGGGATCCTGACGGGACAAAACACAAAGGTATGGGTGAGGCCCCTGCAGCAGTACTGTTGGCCACGTAAAGTCTGCAATTGACCCAGGAATCCCGCGCAAAGTTTCTGGGTCAGGGCTCGTTTGGTTGGCTGCCGAAAAATCAACGAGAGGATACGGTTCGGTTGGCCAAACCTGGCCAACGGGCCGTGCCGGCCCGTGGCACGCGGGCTTAAGCCCGCCAGAAGCCCAGTACGGCACGTGTCAGGCGAACCCTTGACCTCTCCCTCAGAACCAGCCGCCCCAACCACTAGGACAAGGAAACCTTGTTGTCATAAGTGTGACTCGTCCCTTTTTGTATATTTATTACGGGCCAGCAAAAAAGAAGGACAGGCCCGCGTGCCTGGCGTGCCGTGGGCCGGCCCGTCTAGCTCTGGTGCCGTGCCCGGGCCTCGGAGGCAGGCCCCGTGTGTTTCTCTAATCGTTGTGGTTTAATTAGTTGTGCAATACAGGAATTAATGTGATAAAGGGTAAAAGACCACAACTAGTATCGGACCTGACTTCTTAATTGTAGCACCTTTCCTCTACAGACCCGGTGAGAGCAAGGGCAACAACATAGCCAACTGCTGGCTATAAGCCATGTCTATGTCATCTATAGTCAACATAATAGCAAATATATACAATAGATAGAGATAGAAATATACTACTTTATTAATATATGGCCCATTTTACACTCTCACATAGTAGTGCCTAGGATCACGTGCTGCAGATGGCTGTTAACTAAAAGCCCACTCCTCTTCTCTCCTCTTCTCTCATTCAACTAAGCATAAATATACTATTTTAAGTCATATAGCCTGCTGACTGGACCTTATTGTACTTGCTCTGAGTGGATTCTCCATGTATCGTTTTCTGTAGCTGACGAGACATTAACAGTAAATATTGTACATGTGTAGGAAAAAGACTACTGTGTAGACCATCCAAAAGTACAAGATGATGGAGGCAAATTCTCATGAACATGTAACATAATGTGAGGGAGGGGGGAATCTAAAAACATGTGGCACAGATCTCAAAGTGTAACGAGTGGACATGATAGATCATGTACCCATGTATACAAGTACAAAATTCATTCTCAATATTGGTATAAAACTAGTATCGTTGGAAAGTGTGTTTCAATACGAATCCAACGATACTAATTTTACACAATATAATCAAATTTTAGTTATTTAATTTATTCGATCAAACTTTTCTTTAAAATACGGGTGCGCCTTATTCCTTGAAACGGAGAGTACCACCCATTGATTTGAATATGACGTGAGGCCACCGTCCCCACTGGGACCAACCCCCTCTATCTCTAGATAGTATTTCCTATTCTCCATAATGCGTACTTTTGGCTCTAGGGTGCTACACACCGCTATACTTGAAAAAAATAAAAAAAAAATAAAAAATGTTTAAAAATTCAAACATTTTGCAAATCAAAAATGACTAGGTATGCTACTTGTATAAAAGTATTTTCCTAGGAAATTATTTTCATTGTATCCTGAGGAAAAAATAAAAATATGACAAATTAAAGGTGAATAGTACCTGCTCATGTAGCGTTTTGACTTTGTTTTTTTGCCCAGATACAATGAAAATAATTTCCTAGGAAAATATTTTTATACAAGTAGCATACCTGGTCATCTTTGGTTTCTAAAAAAGTTTGATTTTTTAAACCTTTTCTAAATTATATTTTATTTTTTTCAAATATAGGGTGTGTAGCACCCGGAAACCACACTGTAATTCTCCTATTCTCCATCTCTATCCTCCACAGTTCATCTATTTTTCTGCCACGTAACACCCGGGCTCCTCTTTTCCCCAAATCAGAATCGACAACGCTTCCATTAGATCTTCAAAACAAAGCCTAAATTCACCAAGTCATTCATTTCCGTGGCCGTTTTTGTTTGTATCACTTTGAATTTTGAGATCCCGTGAAGGCCAAGAGGAAGGAGCGGGACAACGCGTACTATAAGAGCAACTGGAACAGAAGCTGTAAATTTCGGTGCGCTAAAATGGCTATGCAGCGCGCGCGATCCGAGTTTCGCGTGCCGCGCATGAATCTCCTCCACCAGACGCGCTATACAGACACGTGCTAAAATTTGGTAAAAAATTGCCCCCAGCAGACGCGCTAAATTGCAGCACGCACAAACAGTTTTTTTCAAAGAAACTCACATTCCGAAGATCTGAAAAATACATAAAAACAACGTACGATAGAACAGAAAATATACTATATTATTTGCTACTAACATCTAACAGGGATGCTACTAAAATCTAATCCTCTCAGTCGAATCGGACAAGGCCAGTGTCGTGTCGGACACCGTCATGGACGACAACTCATCCATCCAACGGGGATCATCGTCGTCGATGGTCTGCGGGCCAACGTGCTGCGCCTCGATGAAGGCGCGCCTCGGCGCCTTGTCCGCCTGGCGCTCGAGGCGGTCCTCGTGCTTCACCGTTCTGTTCGCCGCATGCTCGGCGTCGTGCTTGCGCTGCACCTCGACGTCGTCAGGGAAGCGACGGCACCACTCCTGCCACAGGCGCTCGTCGAGCTCGACGACGAGAAGGCGACGCTCTGTGTCGCGCTGGCGGCGGTGCTCCTCCTCCGTCACGAGGCGAGGCGGCGGCGCGAGTGCCTCCGCCTGCTCGCACGTCCACACATCGTGGAAGTTCATGCTGCCGCTCGGACGACCGAGCCGCCACGGCACGGCGTCGTAGGAGCGCACCTCTTCGTGCGCCGTCTCGAACGTCCCGAGGCCGATGCGCTCGACGCCGAACCGTATCTCCGAGTAGAATGTCCTTTTCGGGCATGGGCGGACACCGCGGTAGCCAGAGCTTCCTGGTGCGGAGGCATACCAGCGGCGGCCCAGTCGGCGTTGGTGGGGGCGGCGGCGGTGGTGCCGTCGATGTGGCCGATGAGACCGGCGCGACCAAGAGAGGCGCGCATGTTGATCGCCCACTTGGTGTAGTTCCTGACGTCGAAGGAGAGAACAACGGGGCCGGCGTGGCGCGGGGCACCGCCGAGAGGCAGGGCGCCGTTGGCGGTAGGGATGATGGCGCCGGAGGCCGGGATAGGGAGCTCGGGTGGGTGGCCATCAGTGGCAGGGAAAGAGGGAGCGGCGGTGGCTAGGGTAGGATCGGGTGGGGTTTAGGGTTTGTAGTCTCCATGTAAACCGGTATTGGAGGAAGCCTCGCACAGTAAAGGCCGTGGGGTTTCTGTGTTTATATAGACACTCAGACCAATTAGGGTTTAGTACAATTACAACTAGATCCTACGTAAATACAACAATATGTACAGTCTAACAAAAGCATATCTATACTTTTTTTGAGGAACGCCATCATAGCTACTTAATTGATTTTTAAATAAGCTTACATCGTTTGCAAGGATTTAAATAGTAATGGATCGATCCTCATGCCAAACATTGGTCAGAGAACCCACCACTCTACTAGTTAGAACATGCGCCATAAGATTGGTTTCTCTAAGAGAATAATGAAATAAAACTTGAGAGAATCTTTTTGCTAAGAAAGCACACTTCTCATAAATAGCTGCAGCTGGTCCGAACAAAAGCATATCTATACCTAATAATAAAGGAAGAAGCGTTTCTCACCGTTTATTTTTTTTTGGACAGAGCGTTTCACATCATTTCTACATTCTTTGGACAAATTTATCCTCCCACTAAATCACATAATACGTATCGTGCCACGTGCCACCCCTACGTGGAGAAAAAAGTTTCAACAACCCGAATCGATCAATCTGTGGGCTCTAATCCATACATAGATCAGGTAGGCCTTGGCCCATGCTACCTTACCGATTCAAGTATAGCTTCCATATTTTTGGTAGAATAGTCCCACATCGTTACATCTAAAAGTATAATAGGAGCACCACCTGTGTGTTATCACAAAAATTAGATTTGTTTAGCCGTCCGATCGAATCCTAACGGCGAATCAAGACCGTTGCTTCGCAGTAAGACGATTTTACCCACATAAGCAGTAAAATGTTAATTCGCTGCGCGCAACCGGTTTTGTGTACCCACGGTCGCGTCTCTCTCGGCTCGGCCTCGTCCTGTCCTGCAGGAAATGGTCCGGGCCTGCTTGTTAGCCTGCCGGGTAATGTTTTCAGGAGGCATTTATCGGGTGCTAGTGTTCTGGCAGGGGCAGTGGCTCCGCGCCGGCGATGGGTGAAATCCTTAGCTAGCCACGATTGGCCCAAACCCAACCTCTTCCTCCTCCAATCCCCCGCACCGCCGGGATGCCACCGCGCTGCATCCCTCCTCCTCTCCTGCTGTTGGCTGCCCTTGCTCGTGGACACGGGCAGGAGCTCCGCCGCGGCCGCATCCCGTGGGAGCCCGGCCCGGCCTGCATCCCCGCCTCCACACAGGCCCCGAGCAGGTCGCACGGCGAAGGCCGCGAGCAGGGCATGGGCCTAGCGGCGATGGCGACGAGAAGGCTGCGGCGCGGGCGAGCAGGGTCAGGGGGCCCGACAACGACGGGCGAGCAACAACGGCTTCGACGGGCGAGCAGGGTCAAGGCGGCGGGCATCGGCCTCCCTCCCCAGCTTTGGGTGTTGGATAATGCTCCAGCCGATTGAAGAGATACGGCCTTCCGGTGTGATTGTTTGGTTCTCTCCATGGTTCATCTTGTTCAGTGTTCTTGTGCAGGCTTTTGTCATATTAGCCGATACAGATATGCAAGACAACATGTATTTTACGGTTCTTTTATCAGTTGTTGTTACTACAGTTCCACTTTGGTCATCTTGTTCTCCTCGTCTATGTTAGCAGCTGCTGCCTCACAGGTATTGCAGCTTCATGGAACAGCAAACCATCAAACTGGGTTGACAATGATCCATGCGGCTTCAAGTGGGTTGGGATAATTTGCATCCACGACCGGGTCACATCTATGTTAGCGCCAGTACTAGAGATTTATATATGTCTGGATTTATTTTTACTTCTAACCATCGGTTGGCTTTATGAACAATAATCGCTCAATTGTTGTGTTGTTCTTCTCCGGTGGATGTTTTACAGAAGACTGTCAAGTTTTGGACTGTCCGGTAGTCTTTTAGGGGACATTCAGTCTTTGTCAGAATCGCAGTACCTGTAAGCAATTTATTCTCTACTTCAGTTTGAGCACTTTATATTGCTTACTTTGTTAAAAAAAGAACAAGCCAAAGGGCACGTATGTGAAGAAGACATTACTCAGTCATGTATCCTGCTTCTCTTTTCTTGAATTCTCAATTGGTATTTACACCAAAATTCCAGAACTTTAGTATCAGCGTAGGCAAGAATACAATTTACATTTCAGATTGTATGCAGACTTATGAGGTATTTGGTTCTTTTTGTTACAGGGACGTATCCTACAACAAGGAATTGGGTGGCTCTCTCCCTTCACCCATTGGAATCTTGCGCAACCTCCAAAACTTGTGAGTAATTGAACTTGGAGGAGCCAACTGGTTCTCAAGTCCAAAGTTCCAGTGCATATATTCTTATTTTTAACATCTACTCTCTCATTTCTCTGTATAATTCTTGTTGGCTGAGTTTTACCGGTGATGTACCTGGTTCTTAGTGAAATTTGTTATTAGTGCATAATTTGTACGCCTTCTCTCAGGAGTTACGCCAAACCTTTTCTACACCCTAAATACCTCACAATCAGAAGCATCAGTGTGTTCCGCAGATAATTTTTCAGAAGCATCAGTATGTTCCGCAGATAGCCTTCCAGGTAAGAGGTTAATTATTTTGCCACTTCTCATTATGTGTCTTACAAATGTTGACATACATCCATCGCTTTTAGGTTATTTTTATATATCATTTGGCCAAAAATAGTTGCTGCCTAGATAGCCTAGGTCATGAGGTGAATTTTTCATGCCTGATGTTTACTGTGATGTTTACTGATAGTTAGTGTGTTGCCAAATGTCATGGATATTTGTATGTATAAATATCAAATGTCTAGCTTTCAAGAGGCTTGCCCTACCATTGGGTTTTAATAGTATGTTTTGCGTCACCATTCACTAGTGCACCCCCCCCCCCTCTAACACCGGTTTGGAGGGCCCTCTAACAGCGGTTGTAGAACCGCTGTTGAGGGTTCGGTGTTAGAGGGCCCCCCCCCCTTTAACACCGGTTCTTATACGAACCGGTGTTAAAGGGTGGCGCATGTGGGGCTGCCGCAGGGCTCAACCCCCCCCCCCCCCTTTAACACCGGTTCGTAACAAGTTCTGTGCCGCGGCAGGAAAAAGAGATAAATCTCTGCCGCGGCAGGAAAACAGCCTAAATCTCTGTCGTGGCAGAGTTCTGCCCCTGCCTCGTTCTGGGCGTATTTCTGCGGCGCGGCGGGGACGGGGAGGGGGGAGGGGGAATCGATCGGGAGTGGTATACACATACATCGTCATCGCTACATACGAGTACATGAATAATTAAGCAACTATTATTATACACAACATCGTCATCGTAAACGTTGAAGGATCAAGTACAAGACAAACACGTTCAAGCATACGTACAACGTTCATTTTGGTGGATATCTAAAGAGTTCTCCGCCAGGTGTGACGACCTCATCAAGTATGAACCCCGCCAATTCCTCTTGAATGGCTCATATGCGGTCAAATGGTAGGAGTTGGTCCCGCATCCGTTTGATCTGAATATATATGAATAATGGGGTCAATATATATAAGAATAAAACTCAACACAATTGATGGTAATAAAATAATGTTGTGTACTTTGTTTACTTACTCTAAGTTGTTCTAGTGTGGCTTGGCCCGTCGCACATATCGTGTTGCGAATGAACTCGCAAACATAGTACCCACATAAGTTATTGCCGTGTCCCTGATGCGCGCACTTTACGAGAATAGAGAGTTCAATCAAAATAATAATCAATAAAGCATGATATAATGGAATTGGAAGCAGAATCAAAGAGATACGCAGACCTAGCTAGCTAGTATTACTTACATTTTGGTCTACAAATTTTAGTTCTTCTGACCATTCACCCACGGCCTTGCCCGTGAACCTTTTCCAAACCCTGTCCGGCAAAGAAAATGGATAAAGGAGTAATTAATTACTTGTTGTCACGAAAGTTGCCGATCTAGTGCGATAATATGATTGAAATTACCTCTGGAGCATCTCTCTAAGGTCTGCCCATAGCTCTTTTTCTTTTCGTAATGAGTCCATGACAAGGACTTTTCCTGAGTCAGGTTGAATGACTAGCAGAATAAAGTGGAACCTACGCACGCATAACTCATCATCAGTTACACTTAACATCGACTAAGCCGAAACAAAATGTGTACAAGAGAGGGTAACAGTACTCACGAGAAGTTGTAAGGCAATAGTATTTCCCTTTTGGTTTGTTTTCTCAGTAAAGACCTTAGCAATAAATCTTCTGTTTGCCCGGGTTTGGTTCTTACCACTTCTTCATGAACTCTATTTGGGTCAACGAACCCAATGTCAAAAGGTCCTCCTTTCATGCATTCCATAACCTTTTTCCTGCATAATAGTATATACATATATGGTGAGCATATATATATACATGCAATTAATGAAGTGAATGAGATGAGATAGAAAATACAGAAATAGTACTTACACACAATAAAGGCTGATGGCAGCTTTGTGGAGTTCCTTCTGATTGAATAGAAAATGCAAGTCTTGAATGTTGAAGTCGATCTCGTCGTCTCCGCACAAGAAAATCTCATCTCTTATATGCGACGTGATCCATTCTTCCTTTCTCGTCTTGCAGAAATCAAGGTACCACTTGTGCAACCTTCGCATCTTTGTTGGTAGATTCTTGAGCTCCTCTTTCTTGACGAGATTCTTCCCATACTTCCATGGCTGTATGGGGTTGGCATCGCATTTGGGCAAGTTGTCTCCCATGATGTTCAAGTATGCAATGTAAGTCATCCCCATCTCATTGGCCTTTCTTTGTAGCTCTGCCTCGTAATCATTTACGGGAGGAGCGTCCCGTGTGTCGAACACTTGGAGCGGGGCGCATGATTGGTTTTCCTGCACTCCGAGCATGGGAACTGTTTTCTGGGGTGCCGCACGACTGCTACTTTCAGTCTCACTACGGCGCCTTGCATCCGCCTTCAAAATCTGGCGCTCGTAGTCCGGCACAAGTGGGGTTTCAGGTTTCAAAAGATTTTTGTAAAGATTCTCCACCACCGCCGGATCTATTTTCTCCTTTGGCTCGGCCCGCCTAGGTGCAAAGAATTTCTTGACCTCTTCTCCCGAGATCCTATTGGTCTCCTCGTCGCTGCGATTCCACGGTAAAACCGGCAATGGCTTGGCGGAAGGCTGCGGGACGTAGTTTTTTGAACTCTTTGGCGTACGGTTTCCTGCGGATTTCTTTGTGGCAGTGCTAGTGATGC
This sequence comes from Avena eriantha, assembly GCA_910589775.1. Taxonomy (NCBI): domain Eukaryota; kingdom Viridiplantae; phylum Streptophyta; class Magnoliopsida; order Poales; family Poaceae; genus Avena; species Avena eriantha. Next base: position 32,221,784 of record OU342745.1, read on the forward strand.
TCTTCGTGGCAGTGCTCTTCCGCTTACGCTGAGGAGATGGCTGAAGCGCCGGAGATGGCTGACGAGCAGGAGATGGCTGGCGCGCCGGAGATGGCTGCCGCGCAGGAGATGGCTGAAGCGGCTCAGACTGCTGACGCTGCGGAGACGGCAGGGGTGCCAGTGGCCTCCAATTTGGAAGCACGATGTGTTCCTTCTTCCAAAGAATGGTTGTTTTCACTGCAAATTTGAGTTGAGTTTCCCCTTCACCTGTAGCATGGTCAAGCTGTGCTTCCTCATATTCCTTCACAACCTCATCCACCCCGACAATAGCATAGCCATCTAGAATCGGTCGGCAGTGGTAAGTTCCACCAGCTACAGGAGGTAAGGCATAGCCGACAGCCACCTTAATGGATAAGCCCATTAATCTCACATGCAGCTCAGAGTGTTCGCTCTCCGTGATCTCATCCATGGGGTATTGAGGACCCGCCATTTCAAGCGTGGGCTGCACGTTCTCCGTGGAAGCCACGCTGCTTTTCCGCGTAGAGTCTAGGCCGCCGGCAGATTCCAATGTAGGCTCTTCGTGCCGCTGAGATGGGCCGGTAGCTTGATGGCTCTGTTGTGCATTCACTTGCGCCTGCAGCGCCACAAGTGCATGTTCTATCTATGTCATCCGCTCTATACGCTCTTTTTCTTTTCTGTCGCGCCATCTGTAAGAGTCGCTCCACTCGGCAAACCCATCCTTCCACGTCATACCCCTTGTGCCTCGTGCATGTCCAGGGTGTTCTTTTTTACCGATGGCGCGTGTGAGCTGGTCATTCTCTCTGTCGGGATGGAAGGTCCTGGCGGCTGTTTCCTCATATGCCGTGATGAGTTCAGTGACGGGTTTGGCAAGGAGGGTTGGGAAGATACACAATCCTGTTTCTGGGTCCAACCTTGCCCCGATTCCGTAGAACCAAGTCTTTGCACGTAGGTCCCACCCATGTGTCTGGGGTGTGATCCCTCTGTCGCGCAGGGCCTTCTCAGCTTCCTCCCACTTAGGCCTCTAAGATATGTAGCCACCTGACCCTGTCCTCTGGTGATATTCCTTCTACTGGGCATTTAGCGTATTGGTTTCTGACCTCTTTGTAGCTATAGCACCTTCCTTGTATGCCACAAATTCGCGCCACTGAGGTCTTACCTTCGCATAATATGCGTCTTCGAAATCTGGAGTCTCGCGAGCTTTGACAAATTTGTTCAATTTTGTCTTCCAGTAGCGGAAAGCGTCAGCCATCTTCTTTAGAGTCCACTCTTTGACCTTTTCCTTTATAACCGGTTTGTTTTCATCCTCCTCTAGCGGAAGGGTGAAATTTACCAACAGCGAATTCCAAAGCGTTTCTTTGGATCTTTCATCGACAAAGGTACCGTCGCCCTTCTTTGGCTTATTCCAATATTCAATTATGATTGGGATTTGGTCCCTAACAAGAACTCCAGCCTGACGTACAAATTTGTCTGCGGCCTTCTTGGGCTCCATCGGCCTGCATTCAACACGGACTGCTTCGATCGTGAACTTTGCATGATCTTTCAATCGATGGCTCGTGCCTCGCTTGCTCTTTTTCGTAGAAGAAGATGGTTGCTGGCTGGTCGATCCAGAGGGCTAAAATAAGAAAGAAGCGTTAATTAATACATGTAGAAGAAGATTGTTGGTGGAAGTCAGCAGAGGCTTAATCAATGCATATACCTCGCCGGACTTTGTAATCACTAAATTGCGTTCACCGGAGTCTTCATCTTCTCCATGACTACTTGAGCTGTCATCATGTCCCTCCAAGTTCAGATATTGTGAGGTGTCCTCATCGATAATGTTCTCCATTATTTCTTCTTCTTCAAGGTTTCTACTAAGTGGATCCATAGTTTCTAAAACAATAATATTATCTAGAGTAAGAGAGTAAACATTCAAGTGGACTTGGATTCATACACAAATATACATATTATTCATACAAAAATACACAAATAAATACACAAATGAAATTAAAACCCTAAGGATGCTTGATCATTTTAAACGAGTTCCGAGGGGTCCAAACCCTAATTCGGAGAAATCCTGGATGCATATGAGAGGGGCTAGCTACAGTGGCTGACCGGAGGATGCTCCAGAAAGCGGCGGCTGGCGGCGCTAGAGAGCGACCTAGGGCGCGCGAGGTAGCGGGTTCGCCTCAGCGTGATGCGGCCTACCTAAAACGGGCGGCGCCACTACCTAGGGGTCACCGGAGCGACGTTAACGACGACGGCCAGTGGCGGCGCTTGCATAGCAGCGAGGTGATGACCCTAAACTAATACTAACTATAAAATACACTAAATAACCCTAAACTAAATACACTAAACTACACTAAATAAATAACCCTAAACTAAATAACCCTAAACTAAATAAATAACCCTAAACTAATAACCCTAAACTAAATAAACCCTAAACTAATAACCCTAAACTAAATAAACCCTAAACTAATACTAACACTAAACTACTAATAATACACACTAAACTACACACTTATAAAATACTAATAACTAATTATAAACATATATGCAACAATATATACAACATATATGCAACAATATATATATGCAATTACACACAAATAAAATCATTCATACACAACAATATATATACATATATGCAATATTTATCCAATATACACACAAATAACATTTATCACCAATATCCAATATCTCCAAAACACAAATAGAGAGCTCTCACCGCCGGTGGCGGCAACTCTCGCGAACGGGGTCGGCGGCAGCGGTCGTGGATGCGGGGTTGGCGGCGGCGGCTCCGAGTTGGCGGAGGCTTCGGTGTTGGCGCGCGGCAGATCCGAGTGGCGCCGACGGGGTGGCGGCCGACGCGGGCGCGCGCGGTGGCGGACGGTGCTGGCGCGGCGGGGGGCGTCGACTGCGACGGCGACGGCTCGCGCGCGGGAAGGGGGGCGACGGCGCTCCCGCGGGATGGCGACGGCGAGGGCGGCGACAGTGAGGGCTGGATGGCGACGGCTGGATGGCGCCGGCTCTCCTCTGCTTTTCTCTGCGCGCGCACTTTCGATCTGGCTGGGGGGAAGAAGGAAGGGGAAGGCGCGCGTTATAACCCCCCCCCCTTTAACACCGGTTCGTGGCTGGAACCGGTGTTAAAGGGGGGGATTCGTTTCACGCTCGCACACCCCCTTTAACACCGGTTCCAGCCACGAACCGGTGTTAAAGGGGGGTGTGCGCGCGCAAAACGAAATAAATGCGCCCCCCCTTTAACACCGGTTCGTGGCTGGAACCGGTGTTAAAGGGGGGACATTTATTTCATGCATTAAAGGGGTGGGGGCATTTATAATTCAAAAAATAGGATATGAATTTAGAAAATTCATATCTTATTCATTTCAACTCAGAAAAATATGAATAATATATCATAATTTTCAGAAAAATAATATCTATCCATTCATGTAAAAACATTTTATATTTACTTTAGATGAAAATTTTCAAAATGATTAAAACACTTACATATAAATTTTGATTATTCAATTCAAACAAAAATAAATTGTCAAATCCTAAAAATTTGAACATAAGAAATATTAAGCATCTAAAAAGGAATCTAACCCTATTTTATTAGAGCAAATCATATTTTATTTTGTATTAACATTTTTGAATTGATTGGATATTTAAATGCCGCATCTTTTGTATACACTTGAATCTGACAAAGCCTCGCTCAACTTGCATTGGATTTTTGATAAAATAGCATATTGTGAACCAAAAAATGATTTTTGTAAAAAATCATGAGCATCGTATCATGTACCTGTAGTTCATATCTGACCCACTTCCTACCGATTCGGCAGGAATTTGTCTTTTTCACCAGAGGTGGACGGAAAGGTTTCAGATCCCCCTGTTGGTACATTGTCCATATAAGGTGGTCTAGTATTTTTGTAAAATATGGTGGTGGTTTTTTGAATTAGCCATTTGGTGGTTGCTTCACAAAACCGTCCGTTTTTTATGCTCGGAAAATGGAAAATGCCTTTTTGGTGCGATAAAAAGGAAAACTTCCTCTTGCAACATTGTTTGCCATGCCATGATGCACATGTATGCACAATATGGCCATATTATCACAAACTATGCCTTGATTCTAGCCATAACATTGGTCATTTGACCCGAAAGCCAAGAAACCTCGAATGAGATAGGTCATTTTGTGAAGGAGATAGAACTGGAATTAAAATACAGAATGCAACTAATAGTAAGTTACATAAAGCACGACTGAAAATTAAGATACATAAAAGAACTGAAAATTAAGATACATGGCCAGATTAAGTAACAATCGGCCGAACTTGTTTCGGAATGTTGGAGTGATTCAGTCATGCTCCTGCCTACACCTGTAATACTCGCCACTGTAGTTGTCGTACTCGCCGCCGCCGTCATCGCTGTCGTCGTCGGGGTCGTCGTAATTGAACCTTGAAGGCTGAGTACGCGTGGGCTGGACTTGAGGGTAGCGCAGACGAGGGTTAGAGTCGGCGGCAGTGTCATAGGCCATGACGCTCTAGAGAGTCCGACCGCACCACCATAGCCGACGGCCGGCCTCGTTAAAGTTCGGAGGAGGTGGGCCGTCCTCCTCGTGCCTGGCGAGCGCCCTCTCACGCCGATCCAGGAAGAAGGCTTCCCAAGTAGGGAAATAGTCGGGATGCCATCTGGGATTCCTCCGCTGCTCCGGCGTGAGCTCGAAGTAGTAGTGGTTCGTGATGGCCATTCGGCGCGCCACACCTAGAGGGACAGGAGGAACCGGCACGCCTCCGGCGCTCAGCATCCAGCCGACAGGGACACAGTAGCCCGGCGGGCAGGGGTAGTTCGAGGCGCAAAGCGCCTCCGCCTCCCTGGGGGTTAGTGCTACGGTGGAAGCCATGGGAAAGAGTGATGAGGTTGCAGATATGAGTCTAGAGATGTGCAATGACAATGGAGGCCAACCCTACATATATATAGTGAAGAACTGGCGGGAAGAACTGGAGGGAAGAACTGGCGGGAAGAACTGGCGGGAAAAAATGGCGGGAAGAAAAATGCCAGGAAAAAATGGCGGGAAGAAAAATGGAGGGAAGAAATAGAAGGAAGAAAAATGGCTCATTTAATAAATATACTATTAACAGAAGAAATATGACATTGATTTCCATGTTGAGATACATATGTGTGCCAAAAATGGCTCAATTAATACATATAGTCAATCTTATGATCGCGTCGGCCGTAACCATGGAGTATCAACACCGTTTAACAGGATGGTTGGGTCAGTCTTCACTCTGAAGGGCGGAATTTCATCAAACTTATTATAATCTTCTAACATGTCTGTCTTGTCCTCCACTCCCACGATGTTTCTTTTCCCTGAAAGAACTATGTGACGCTTTGGCTCATCGTGTGATGTATCTGTTTGCTTATTTTTTATTTTTTTCGGTTTGGTAGACATGTCCTTCACATAGAAAACCTGAGCCACATCATTGGCTAAGACGAATGGTTCGTCTAAGTTCTTGTCTACCTTCATAAGATTGTTGAGATCCACCGTTGTCATTCCGTACTTCTTGTCTACCTCAACCCCCCCTCCTGTTAGCTTGACCCATTTGCATCGAAACAAGGGGACCTTAAAATTAGGTCCATAGTCAAGTTCCCATATCTCCTCTATGAACCCATATACGTGGTCTTTTTCCCATTGTCTTCTGCTGCATCGAAGCGGACACCACTATTTTGGTTGGTGCTCTTTTTATCTTGGCCTATCGTGTAAAATGTATTCCCATTTATCTCGTACCCTTGGAAAGTACATACAGTCGAAGATGGTGTCCTGGCCAACAAGTACAGCTGATCCCCAACAGTGGTGTTATTCGTGAGAAGTCTTTGCAGCCAGCCGCAAAAACTCGCCATGTGTTCACTTATAATCCATTCATCAGACTGCCCCGGGTGTTTGAGGCGTATTAAATTCTTGTGTTCATTGATATACGGGGCAACCAAGATAGATCTTTGTAAAACCGTGTAGTGTGCTTGATTGAGAGAATGCCCGTCCGTACATATCATTGCTTTACATCCTAGGGTGCCTTTTCCACGCAGTCTCCCCTCATGTCGTGATTCTGGAACACCAATCGCCTTAAGGTCAGGAATAAAATCAACACAGAACTCAATGACCTCCTCTGTTACATAGCCCTTGGAGATGCTTCCTTCCGGCCTAGCACGGTTATGAACATATTTCTTTAAGACTCCCATGTACCTCTCAAAGGGGAACATATTGTGTAGAAATACAGGACCGAGAATGGCAATCTCTTCTACTAGGTGAACCAGGAGATGCGTCATAATATTGAAGAAGGATGGTGGGAACACCAACTCAAAGCTGACAAGACATTGGGCCACATCTGTCTGTAACCCTGGTAGGCTTTCTGGATCGATTACCTTCTGAGATATTGCATTGAGGAATGCACATAGCTTCACAATGGGTACTCGAACATTTTCAGGTAGAAGCCCCCTCAATGCAATCGGAAGCAATTGTGTCATAATCACGTGGCAGTCATGAGACTTCAGGTTTTGGAATTTTTTCTCTGCCATATTTATTATTCCCTTTATATTCGACGAGAAGCCAGACGGGACCTTGATACTGCTCAGGCGTTCAAAAAAGATTTCCTTCTCTGCTTTGGTAAGAGCGTAGCTGGCAGGAGTTAAGTGGCATCGTTTACCCTTCTCGTTCTCAGGATGCATAGGCTCTTCAGGGTCTTTCAGACGTTGCTAGTCCTGCCGTGCTTCCGGTGTATCTTTTGTCTTTCCATACACTCCTAGGAAGCCTAGCAGGTTGACTCAAACACTCTTCGTCACGTGCATCACGTCGATTGAAGAGCGGACCTCTAAGACTTTCCAATAGGGTAGGTCCCAAAATATAGATTGCTTCTTCCACATGGGCGCGTGTCCGGCATCGTCATTCGGAACAGATAGACTGCCAGGACCTTTTCCAAAGATTACTTCTAGGTCCTTGACCATACCAAATACCTCCTCACCGGTACGGAGGACAGGCTTCCTTCGGGGTTCTGCCAGACGTTTGAAATGCTTGCCTTTCTTTCTTACTGGATGCAGGTTCAGAAGAAATCGACGATACCCTAGGTACACAACCTTCTTACATTTATCCAAATATACACTTTCAGTCTCATCTAAACAGTGTGTGCATGCATTGTATCCCTTGTTTGTCTGCCCTGAAATGTTACTACGAGCAGGCCAATCATTGATGGTTACGAAAAGCAATGCTCGTAGGTCAAATGGGTCCCCTTTGTGCTCATCCCACATACCCACACCTGGTTTGGCCCACAGCTGTAAAAGTTCTTCAACTAATGGCCTTAAGTACACATCAATGTCGTTGCCGGGTTGCCTCGGGCCTTGGATGAGCACTGGCATCATAATGAACTTCCTCTTCATACACAACCAAGGAGGAAGGTTATAGATACATAGAGTCACAGGCCAGGTGATGTGACTGCAGCTCTGCTCACCAAAAGGATTCATGCCATCTGTACTTAGACCAAACCTTAAGTTCCTTGCGTCACGTGCGAAGTCTGGGTACTCTCGCTCGACTTTTCTCCACTGTGACCCATCAGCGGGGTGTCTCAACATCGCGTCTTTCTTACGGTCTTCCATGTGCCATCGCAACAACTTGGCATGCTCTTTATTTCTGAAGAGACGTTTTAATCGTGGTATTATAGGAGCATACCACATAACCTTGGCAGGAACCTTCTTCCTAGGGGCCTCGCCCTCAACATCGCCAGGATCGTCTCGTCTGATCTTATACCGCAGTGCAGTGCATACCGGGCATGCATCCAAATTCTCGTACTACTCACCACGGTAGAGGATGCAGTCATTAATGCAGGCATGTATCTTCTGCACGTCTAATCCTAGAGGGCAGACAACCTTCTTTGCTTGGTATGTACTGTCGGGCAACTCATTATTTCTTGGAAGAAGATTCTTCATTTTTACCAACAACTTTGAAAATGCGCTGTCAGTCACACCGTTCTCTGCCTTCCATTGCAACAAATCCAGTGTGGTACCTAGCTTTTTGTGGCCATCTTCGCAAGTTGGGTACAACAATGTTTTGTGATCCTTTAACATCTGCTCCAGCTTCTCCTTCTCCTTTTCAGTTTCACATTCTTCCTTTGCATCAGTAATGGCCTGACCAAGATCGTCATCAGCGGGCCCATCTACTGCCTCTTGATCTTCATTATCTACCCCGTTACAGTATCATCATATTCAAGATACATATTATGATAGTTGTCATCATCCTCTTCTTCTTCGTTGTCTTCCATCACAACCCCTTTTTCTGTGTGCTTGGTCCAACAATTATAGCTGGGCATGAAACCGGATCGAAGCAGGTGCGCGTGAATGGTTCTGGTATTTGAGTAGTCTTTCTTGTTCTGACAGTGAACACACGGACAACACATAAAACCATTGTGACCACGGTTTGCATTAGCCACAACGATGAAATTTTGCAGGCCCGTAATGTACTCGAAAGTGCGGCAGTCACCGTACATCCATTGCTGGTTCATCTGCATTAATATATAGTATATATCAAAAAATAATAGGGAGATGACCATTTATATATATAGTACATCAATGACACATGAAAGGATAGTTGCCGACCTCGACCGAGAAGGAAAGAGCAACGAGAAAACTTATTTTGAGCTCTCGGGCATTTCACCGAACACCTCTTGTGCATACGAAAAAAACACAAACTAGCACACTTCACACCCTCTTGCTAGGCTCCAAAATGAGATAGTGGGTGTGGGCTGCGGTGTCTTATATAGCCCCCCCCTTTAACACCGGTTCAAGCCACGAACCGGTGTTAAGGGGGGGGCTGCGCGGGCCACTGGTGCAGGGGCCTTTAACACCGGTTCGTGCCACGAACCGGTGTTAAACGGGGGGGCTCCTTTTTGCTGCACGGGCCACGCTGGTACAGGCCCCCCCTTTAACACCGGTTCATAGAAGAACCGGTGTTAAAGCCCATTTCCAGGCTCAACCAAAGGCCTCGTTTCCACTAGTGATTGGATCTGGATGATATGTTTTGGTTAGGGTAGTGCGACTGAACCTATTTCAGTTTGATCTGCTATGTTGCTAAATAAAGAACTTGGGAGGTAGGGACAGTGCTATATGGATACATGAATTTATCGTTTGCTATGTGAAGTTGATTAATTAATATCAAGGTGTTTTTGTGCAGGTCATCGTATCGTTAGTGATGCTTGTCCAGTGGCTGCCTCTGCTTCTCTTGTAGGTTTATGGTTCTACTTTGTTTGTTAGCCGTAGACTAGACAGATGATGTATGCATGTTTTACTGGTGGTGGCTTCTCTCTTTGAATTTTTTATTTTTTTGTGTAGGATCGAACTATCTTTTTTGCTCTTGAGATTTTGGGATTTGATCATCAGAGCGTACACATGTGGTGCATATGTGCATTGGAAATTTAAAAGGCTCGAGGGCTGTCAGTACTGTATTCATTAAACGAGAAGGTAGTGTTTCTCACTCAGCTCATATGTTTTTTAGTTTTGTTTACAACTTAAGTTCCTGTAGCTAACAAAGCCTGTACTGCTCCAGGCATGAAGCTATTTTTGTATCATTTTTTTTGTCTCAGTGCCTTGTGCTCCTATTGCTCCAGCTGGAGTGGTACAGTCTACATATAGGTAATATCACCTCTGAAAATTAGGTAATATCACCACATGTAGCCGTAGCTGCTGGAAAGAATATTCAGTTCTTATAATCCCGGACTGGTCCATGTGGTTTGCCGCTTCTTTCTTAGTATGTACCTTGATTTCTTTTCCTTTGTATATTTTTTTTTGAAAAGAGTATATATTAATGTCACAGTGATACCAATTACATCCAGCCTCTGCAACAACGCATGCCCTAGCGGCTCTACGGATGCACATAGCCCAGAAAAAAGAAAGAAGAATTACAAAAAAGAAAAGTCCTGCTACAGAGAACTAATCCTCAAAGCAACGACACTGACACCATCAGAACAACACCAGTAATCCACCACTCCAATAACAACGCCTTCAAAAAGGAAACAGTGCCCAAGCGCCGTCGTTGCCCGATCAAAGATCATAGGTTTTCACCCTGAAGAAAGTCCTCGCTCACAAAACAATGCCTTCAACAAGGTCATTGCCAGGCACAACCAGTTAAGGCCAGACCTTGGATTTTCACCCTGCAAGATAAGACTGGGAACTCCCCCTGTGTTGTCTTCCCGCACCAGCAGACGCTGCAATGAGTCCCAGATCACGCAGCCAGATCTCCGTCGCCACAAGAACTAAAATCACCATCGCTACCCTCATATTTCTGCTTTCCTGACAATCTCCGCATCTGACTTCACCATGGAACAAACAACAGAGCTTCGCAACGCTCCCGCTGAAACCAAACGGCCAGAAAAACAAGGTGCGCACGACCGAATACCTTCCGATCCAGCAATCTCCAGGCATGATACGCCCATGGGAGTTCGCCGGCGGAGCCTTCCGGAACCCGCCTCTCCAGACCAGATCAACGAGGGCATACAACAAGCAATTCTTCGTCTTAGTGCGAAAGAAACCAAAGGACCACCTCCTTTATTAGATCCGACACAACGATCCCCACATCGCCGGCCGGTTCCAGAGAACGGAACGAGCAGGCCGACCATCGTTGCCGGATCAGGCTTAGCACCGCCACTAAGAGCACGCCATCGCCTCCATCCTCAGCACCATCTGCCACTTCCCCCAGATCCCGGCCAACGCTGCCCACGGCCCTCGCCGCCCCGGTCCAGCAGCCGCCGGCCCCGAGTATGAAACCACCGCTCCACGCAGCCCTCCACGCCACAGCAGGGTGACGCTAGCGCGCGAGCCGCGCCACCTAGCCGGGCGCCGCCGCCGGTCGTCGATCTTGGCATGCGCCTAGATCTGGCGAACCAGGGGGAGAATAGGGGCCCCGCCGCCACCGACGCCGAGCGGCTTTGCCGCTGGCATATCCCGGCGGCGGCGAGGAGGGAGGAGCGGAAGGGGCGGGAAGAGGCGGCGGCGATAGGGTTCCCTCCGGTCGCTCACGGGAGCTACGCGGCCGATAAGTGTACATCTCTTTTCCTTTGTATATGCACATATTACTTTATTGAGATACAACTGACGCAAGAAAATGTGTCCTGTGTTATTTTCTGCTAATTGTTTCTGATTCAAGATTATGAATTTTATTTAGCAATACTACTAACTTCATGTTTGTATCTCGATGATAAGGCAATTGTTTTATTAGATTAATTAGGCTTTCCTTCCTAATTCATTTTATTTAGGGAACAACCAGACTACATTAGATTCATTCTTAGATGACAATTGTTTATTAGGAGATGCTAGCTTGCTTTTGAATAATCCATGCCAAGCCATTGTTCAGACCATTGTTCAACTTGCTTGGGCCTCCCTGGTATTGGAAGTAGTGATCTTCTATATGACTCTTCGGTAAGAGAAATTCTTGGTGTTGTGTTTTATGTTTTTTAAGTTCTATCATGTTCTGGTTAAGCCAGAATCTTATGTACTATTTGATTCAGTCTTTTTTTTACCAATGGTGTGAAAGCTAGATACTTGATGTTTCCCCTCTGAAACTAGACATGAATCTGATACATATTGACATATTGTCATGTACGTGTTGTTTCTGAAGATTCTTATGAGCAGTTTTGGGTCTAACTACATTCTCACAGATTGTACAGAATTCTCTGCAGTCTGCCTCGGTGTTTAGTTCTTCTATTATTAGTAAATAGTTACAACATTGTGTTTAGACGTGAGATTTGTTTGTTTGAAAAATGCATATTTTTATCTGGTAATGTTGTATTGTGTCTGGTCTGAAGCTGTCAGTAAATAGCTAACATAATGCCTACTGCTCCTGGTCTGAAGCTATTTTTCTGTATCTTTTTGTTTCTGCCAGTTCCTTATGCTCCTATTGCTCTATTGGGAGTACTACCGGTCCACTCAAGGTAATGTCACCTCTAAAAATTGTGTCTCCTTGTGTTTCGCTTTCAATTACATTGATTCAAATGAATGTCTAGAATCCTTTTTGTTGGCGGTAATGTAAGTGATGTACCTATACTAAGTGACAAGTAATTTGCAAAGAATTTCCTTCCATTTGATATGTGGTCTCTCGGAAGTTCGGAATCTTATAGGAGAGGACGTTAACATAATTATGACCTCTCTCAGTTTATTTTTTTCCTCATACCGTTTTGTTTCAGGATTCGATAGGCTACTTCTTGTAGGTAACATCACCACGAGTTTCTTTATTCATTTGTAACTTTTATAGCTGCAGTTTCTTTCAGGTCTTGGGTCTGCTCAGTGAATAGCAATGAGAGATCTTCATCCACTAGCTAATTTGATCTTCTTAGTAGTTTGTTAGAGCAAAAGCATTCTTGACATCATGCCCTCGACATCATATACTCATGTACAACAGTGTAAAACACTTCTGAGTGCCATCTCTTAATTGTTGCAACTTCTTGGACAACTTATAATCGTGAGCTTCATGAATGTTAGCACAATTTTCTTTCTCATTTATATTGCCGGTTCATTGTTTTGGTATACTTCAATTGTTTTGTGGATGGTTTAGCAAACTATGTCTCTTAGTGTGTAAATGTTCATATTATACTTATTTATACATAACTAGAGTACTAAATGTGACTATAAATTTATAGTGCTTTGATATGGGGTTTTACAAGTCGTTTACCAGCTTGGAAGGCAGGGATCGTGCGCCAAGACGTGCCCCAAATTTACTACAGTACTATCTACTGTAGCATAACTAGATTTTTTACAATACTGCATTGTAATTAGTTCTAATTCCCTCATGTATCATCTTCTAAACCTCAATTTTTCCATCCAATGGGATAATTTTAGAAAAAGTTTCGACTTACAATAACATGGACCCTATAGCTAATTTGAATCCTTCTGTGTTGTCGGAAGTAGCCACATTGTTGATAGTATGTGGCTCTTAAAGGCTGCAAGCTGCAAATGCCTTTGCAGGTCATGAGGATATTGACTCTGCAAGCCTTGCTCTATTTGTTCTATTCTAAGATTCTAAGATGGCTGTTGTCATCTTCAAGGACGATGGAAATTCATGAAAATTCTGGAATCTACTAGCCACGCTTGCGATTTATTTTTCTCATGATTTGTGATTCTCAGTTCAGTCAGCTCCATAGAGACACGGAACAACAAATGCGGTCAACACATCATTACAACGTTTAAACCCACTAATTGTGGATACATGTGCTACTGTGCAAGTTATGCGATCAGCAACTACTTATCATCATTGGTAAAGTGCTTCCATGTAGTTAAGTTGGTCTGTCATATATGATCTATGATTACATGAACTGTGAGTAAAGCATGTTAAAATTGTGAAAATCAGAGGCTTCTATACCTATATTTTTTTATTGTATGTCAGCATTGGGCACCATGCGTGACTATAGGAGTGATGTACGCAAATCTTTTAGTCTGTGATTGATGGGTTCGTAGCATGGAAAACAAAAATTTTCTACCGCAAGAACGAACAAAACCCAGATCTAATCTAGACAAAAGCCAAGATCTAATCTATTAGACATGTGCAACGAGATAGATCGGTACTAACCCTTGTAGATCCGAAAGCGTTACGAGATTGGATCTCGTGGTTGATGTAGTCGATCACTTGCCGATCTCAAGATCGTGTGGACGATCCTTCTAGCGCCGCGTTCCGGCAGCGCTTCCGCAGTCGGTCACACGTGCGGAGTCGAAGCAGACCTTCCTCTCCCCGTTACAGCGAGCAGCGGAGGTAGTAGATCTTCTCCACGGAATCCCAGCAGCACGACGGCGTGGTGGTGGTGGTGGAGTAGAGAATTCTGCAGGGCCTCGCCTATTCCTGGGCAGAAGAAAGGTGGAGGAGAGAGGCGGCAGAGATTGGGAGTTGTGAGAGAGAGCTTGGTGGGGGCGCCCCTGCCCTTCTATTTAAGGGGGGTGAGGCGCCATGGGAGGGGGAGTCCTTGTAGGACTCCCCTTCCTCTAGGGCCGGCGGATTGGGGAGGGGGAAGGAGTCCTCCTCCCCCACGAATCCGTGTCTTGCCCCACTAGGTTTCCTTTGACCCTTTCTTGGTTTTCAAGCAAACTCCAAGAAATCCTCTAGAACCTTCCAGAACATTCCGAAACCTTCTAGAATCTCCATACAAACACTCCGGAACATTTCCTAACTTAGAAAATGATCCCCAATATATGAATCTCATTCTCCGGACCATTCCGGATCTCCTCGTGATGTCCCGGATCCATTCCGAGACTCCGAACAACATTCGGTCTCCAACGCACATTCCATATCTACTTAAAACAACTTCGAACCTTAAGTGTGTCACCCTACGGTTCGTGAATATGTAGACATGACAGAGACATATCTCCTATCAATAACCATCAGCGGGACCTGGAGATCCATAATGGCTCCCACATACTCAACGATGACTTCGCAATCGATTGAACCACTTACATACGAAACCAATTCCCTTTGTCACGCGATACTATACTTATCCGAGGTTTGATCATCGGTATCTCCATACCTAGTTCTTCCTCGTTACTAATAAGTACTCTTTACTCGTTCCGTGATATGTCATCCCTTGTGACCTAGTCACATGCTTGCAAGCTAACTAGATGACATTCCACCGAGAGGGCCCAGAGCATATCTATCCGTCATATGGATGGACAAATCCCAATCTTGGTTCATGCGCTTCAACACATACTTTCAGAATACCCAATGACACTTTTATAACCACCCAGTTACGAAGCGGCGTTTGATGTCATCAAAGTATCCATCCGGTGATGGTGATTAACATAACCTCATGGTCGAAGGATTAGGTTACTATGTATTTGAAAGCTTACAGCAATACGAACTTAATGACTTGATCTTATGCTACGCTTACTATGGGTGTGTGTCCATCACATCATTCTCCTAATGATATGATCTCATTATTAACGACATCCAATGTCCATGATCAGGAAACCATGATCATCCATTAATCAACAAGCTAGTTTAACAAGAGGCTTACTAGGGACTCTTTTATGTTTACAAAACACACAAGTATTAATGTTTCCGGTTAATACAATTATAGCATGGGATGTAAACATTTATCATAAACATAAAGATATAATAATAACCACTTTATTATTGCCTCTTGGGCATATCTCCAACAGTGATATCTTGCAACACATTCGTCTCATATATTGTTTTCCTATGTTTAACACAACACGTCATGGACTCTTCATTTGTGTTATGTTTATTGTTATTTTCTTGTCCCCCAAGTATGTCCACATGTGTAGAGAATTAACTTGGGATCAAAGAATATAGTGGATGGTGAATCACTGATCAAAAAACGATTTTTTGACAGTTTATTCATCTTTTTCCCTAATGCTGAACATGTGTATTACATTTACCCTATGGTCTAGAGGGAAACTTACATGGCTGCGCACTCGTTCCAAAAGGCCGAAAAATATAATGGGTTAAATCTGAAAGTAATCATGACCTTCCATGGTGGCTTTAGTATCTGAAGTACCTGCATTCAATAAAGGTAGTCTGCTACAGGTAAAAACAGCCGGTACTTTTACTTTGCGGAATCTCAGTGCGGCCAAAATAGTTGTTGGTCTTATTTTTATGTTATCGTGGCTAATGTTACCTAATAATCTAATCATGGCAATCATTCTATGTCTTTCACATATATATCTTCAATTTGAACCATCATCGTTCAACAGTACCTTGCCGTTAATGCGAGCTCTCAGAGTCTATGTTTCAAAGAAGTAGGTATGTTGCTTATTGATTCGGTGTTACTTTCCCAAGTTTCCTCTGCATAAATCTACCAATTGAACTTTAGTAGTTTCTCTGTCTAAGTTGGCGCCCATTGGTTGTATACTTATATCCACACACAGACTCGTATTTACAATATATTGCAGTTTGGTAGAGCAGACATAAAAATTTGGCTGAACCTAGATCTGAAGCTATGTTTTGGCATACTTGAGCCTCAGAAATAATTTGTTGCAGTTCCTCGACGGGTCAGGTTATGATAACGCCGTATTACTTAAGCTTGCTTAAATTTCTACATGATTTCTTGATTTATGTACCAAAGTTCTTCTGCTGCTTTGCTCACTACACTTTATCTATAGTGGCAGCGACCAACATGAGCAATTATTATTTTGCGCCTACTCACGGTTTTGCTGTCAAATTTCATATTACAGAGTGTTCAGAAGCTTCTGACAATCTAAGGGAGGATGGTACTTGATAAAATGCTGAAGCAACTTGGATTTCCACTCCTCGATATCAACCTAGAGTTTATGAAGACCACCAGATTTCTGTGGCTGTCGTTTTCCAAACATCGAAACTTTCCTGTCAAGGTTCCCTTGTCCCTGTGACCGTATATGGAGTCAGTTCCATGGATGGTGCCCTAGCGGAACACACCGCTGCTATAGCAGCTACTCCCTCCGTTTCAAAATATAAGATGTTTTAGCTTTGTGAATGAAGTGTATCTAGACCTCTTTTAGTGTGTAGATTTACTCCAAACCTAAATGAACCTACACACTAAAAGGGTCTAGATACACTCCTTTCACAAACCTAAAATATCTTATATTTTGAAACAGAGGGAGTATTAGATACATGGAGAGTCATACTAACATAGTGATCAAAGATTTGATGTACAACCGATAAAGCAGATAGATAAAGAGAACAAACATCTCAGGGGTCTCATAGTCAGCTTAGGGATCTCAAGAGGCAGATTAAGAAGGCAGACGTTGAGGGTAAAAAACTTGCTAGAGGTTGCTTCTATCTGGTAGGAATATGTTCTCCCTTTCAGCCTAGTTCTATAATATGGTGATCATCAATAACTTGGGTTGACAAGACGCTATAAATGATGACCTATGCAAACATAGGATGCGGAAAAGGGCGAGTAAAGCATTCACCTAGATATCAAACTGGAGAAGATGAGGTGTTCTGATATAAAAAATGATCACATGTTCTTCTGTTATATAGTATTACAATATGTACATAACGAAGCTCTTTTCGTGCTAGCGAGTGTACTAGGTACTAGGTTCACTGGACTGTAATACCTCCTATTTGGTGCTTGTTCTTTCCTAAGTCCTAACTTATTGTAAAATGCCTATAAATACTATATTTATGTGCAATATAATGTGGGTTAAAAAAGTGCACCCCGCTCCTTTTATTTGAGTATCTCTCTGTATAGTAACCTGGTTTCCATACTCTTCGGTTGTCCCCCTTATCCAACTAGATTGCCTATGCCAATATTTATGTCCTCTTTGAGTATTTTGTTATCTTTAGTTCGCTTCCGCCTTGTCAAGGCACTGCGCAGCCCATGTTAGCCTTTTATTTTCATCTACATCCAAGTTCCTATGGCGAGCGAGTGAACCATTTCGCTTTCTGTCGATGGCTATGGTGAGCTGTGAGAATGGTAGGAGACGGTGGTACAACACGCTTTGGTCAGAGTAAATACAAATACAGGCCACGTGTGGAGGAGAATCACTCACCACTCCGTAATTTACACAATATAAATTGGTGTAAATTGTTAAAGCTTAGTTGACTGGAACTCTAGAATCACTCACCCTCAGTCATTACATGGTCGATGAGTGCATTCTCCTTTGTCAATTCCATATTGTTTGTTTAATATGGATCTATGTTTATTTTCATCGGCCGTAATGCTGCATTATCCCCCATGCTTCATGTCTGTACGATCTGAATTGTATTAGTTACTAAAACAGGTGCATTTTTCTAAGATGGAAATATATACTGTGCATATTATCTTTTGACATTTCTGATTGGACGTCTTAAACATAAGTGCTCATGTTGGTTCTATGCCCCTCACTTATTTGGGGCTTCATGTAGGAACAACACAGCCTACTATAAGTGATCTTATGCATGTTGTCGATAATATTGAAAGAAGAATGACCAGTACCATAGGGATGCTCTCATATGCAGGGAAGCTTTCTCATATAAATGATGTCCTCACTGCTAAATAGCCATGTATTCTATGGGTACTCTCGAGCTGCATCCAAAAGTAATTGAATATGTGGACAAATTAAGAAGATGTCTCTGGAGAAAGAAAACATAAGATGGTGAAAAGAACAACTCTTGAGTTGCATGGAGCATGGTCTGTAAGCCGAAGAACAGGTGGATTGTGAGTTCTTGACCTCAAAGTGCAAAACCAAGCGTTATTGCTCAAATTTATGGATACATTTTATAACAAAAAAAGACAATACATTGGGTTAAATTAATATGGGAAGCTTAACATACAAATTCAGTGCCTCATGCTTCAGATTCCATGGGGTCTTTCTGTTAGAAAGTAGTCATGAATTTAGCTCCTGTTTTTTGAGGTATTGCCAAATGTAAAGTACGATCTCGCCGGTCTATTCCGTTTTGGAAAGATTCATGGGGTACAGAAATACTGAAAGATGATTGTGTAACCTTTACTCATGCGCTGAATGGTTTTGTAATGCACCAGATGTAAACTCCATTTTTTATTTACCTATGTCTCCTGAAGCCTATGAGGACTGGCAATCTATTCAACCAAGAATACAAGAAGTATGCAGCTCTGCTATTTCAGTAGATACGTGGATTTATTAGTGGAGGAGGACAATACTCATCTCAGCAGTTCTATAAATACTACTTTAGAAATATTGACTCACCTGCACCTTTTAGGTGGATTTGGAAAACCAAAGTTTGGCTGAAGTTGAAGGTTTTTTCCTGGCTACTGTTTTTGGGTAGGTTAAATACTAACATGTTTAAAAGGATGCATTATAATATTGGCAACAATTTCTCACATTTTTCCTACCTTATTTTAGCATTATATAAAATAACAAATGATGCGGGAGCCACGGGGTCGTGCGCCAAGGCGCACCCCTAAATCTACTTACAATAATTCACACCGGTTCATATAGGTTCGCATTTGTCTGTTTATCAGCAAGCAATGAGTTCCTCGGGAATCAACAATAAGAATCAACATGGATTGGTTTGAAAATCTGATGCATGTCTGAATTAAAAGGAGGGGGTGCCTGGTGTGAGCTGAACTAAAATGGGAGAAAGAGGGCGACGGTGTGACCTTCGACGCAAGGTATATCACGTGAGAATTATATTCGGGCATATATGATCGGGCATGAGCAAGGGAGCAGGGAGTGTGAACAATGAACAATATCAGGTGCGCATGGGGTGCAAGGACGAGGCAAGTTCTAGCATTGGTGCACTGCGCACATACGTCTAGCAGAAGGCCTTTTTTTGCGAAATTCCATCGATCTGAAAGTAATAGAAATTACAAAAAGGTCATTGGACCACCTAGCTAAAGGAAATATGTCCTGAGAGGCAATAATAAAGTTGTTATTATGTATTCCTTGTATATGATAGATGTTTATTTTGCATGCTATAATTGTATTGATAGGAAACGTCAATACATGTGTGTTTAATAAACAAAAAGGTTCCTAGTTATGCCTCTCTTATAGACTAGCTTATTGATTAACAAGATGATCAAAGTTTCCTGATCATGGATATTGGATGTTGTTAATAATGAGGTCACAACATTTGTGAAATGATGTGATGAGCACACAGCATTTGTGAAATGATGTGATGAACATTCATCTGAAGTATAGCATTACGATCAAAGTCATTATGTTTATATTTCTATAACATCATACGAAGTAATCTTTATCCTTAGACCATGAGATCATGTTAATTGCTAACACCGGAAGAGTATCTTGATAACATCAAACTATTCGGTCCGCAGCATAGAAAATAAAAAATTTCTTACAATGAGAACTATACGCCAAGATCTATCTACTAGATACAGAGCAACGGGTGGATATACATCCATGGAGAACTTACCCTCAAAGACAACAGAGTTTTGTTAACGATTTGGAACTCGTGGATGCTGTAGTCGTACGCTTGCCGATCTCAAGATCGTGTGGAAGTCCGAGCGCCACAAATCAGCAGCGCATCCGTCCTCGCACACACGTTTAAGACACCGGACAACCTCCACCTCCTCGCTCCAGCGAATCAGCGGAAGAAGCAACTCCTTCCATATGCAAGGCCACCGGGAACATGTATCTCGCTAATCCGAGACCATGGGGAAATATATCTAGAGGGGGAGAGAGATCCTTCACGAGGAGGTGTGCTTTGTGAGGGAGGAGAGGGGGGCCTTTTATAGGATAGGGGGGCTCCTCCCCTACCATGGCCGGCGGCCAAGGAGGGTGCCCCCACCTCTTCCTCATTCATGTGGTGGAAGCTCCACTCACATCAATTTTGACTCCACCCAAAATTCCACTCACATGCATTAAATTTTCACCAAATTTAATGCAACTCTCAATTAATAAAAATCTTTTATTTATTTTATTCAGATTTTTGTTAATTACTTTAATTAAAAAACATTCACATAAAACCCCTTGCAACATTTCAATATCACATGCATAACCACTTTCTGCAATTTCACCCGAAACAATTCCGGTTTCTATCAAAACAATTCCTGCACTTTGCAATCCTTTTGTCTGAAACATATGTGCTCCTAAATGGTGTCCGGCAACCCTTAAGTGTGTCACCCTACGGTTCGCGAATAATGCAGACATGATTGCGACTCCTCTCAGATCAATAATCAGAAGCGGGACCTGGAGATCTATACTGACCCTTGCACATTCAACGATGACTTCTGTGATCGTGAGAACCTTTAACGCTAGTAACTTAATACCTTTGTCTCATGATATAATACATGTCCGAGATTCGATCATCGGTATCCAAATACCTAGTTTGATCTCGTTACGACATGCACTCTTTTCTCGTTCCCGTGATATAACATTCTAGTGATCACATCACTTGCTTGCAAGCTACCTTAATGTGATATCACCGAGAGGGCCCAGAATATATCTATCCGTCATCGGGATTGACAAATTCCACTCTTGATCCATGAGCCTCAACATAACACCTTCGTAGAACTTAACCCACCTTTATAGTCACCCTGTTACGGTGTGACGTTTGATGTTATCAAGATACTCTTCCGGTGTGAGCAATTAACATGATCTCATGGTCTAAGGACTAAGATTACTTCGTATGATGTTATAGCAATATAAACATAATGACTTTTATCGTAATGCTATACTTCGGATGAATGTTCATCACATCATTTCACAAATGTTGTGACCTCGTTATTAACAACATCCAATGTCCATGATTAGGAAACTTTGATCATCTTGTTAATCAACGAGCTAGTCTATAAGAGAGGCATAACTAGGAAACCTTTTTGTTTATTAAACACACATGTATTAACGTTTCCTATCAATACAATTATAGCATGCAAAATAAACATCTATCATATACAAGGAATACACAATAACAACTTTATTATTGCCTCTCAGGGCATATTTCCTTCAGTCTCCCACTTGCACTAGAGACAATAATCTAGTTTACATAGTGATAAATCTAACACCCATGGAGTTCTGGTGTTGATCATGTTTTGCCGTAGGGAAAACTTTAGTAAACGGATCTACTACATTCAGGTCCGTGTGTACTTTACAAATCTATACATCTCCATACTCGATCATCGGTATCCAAATACCTCGCAGGTCAAGCAGGACACGTGCAGCTCCTGAACTGTATGGCAATCATGTTATGAATTTCATGATTGATGAAATAGATGATCCTGCGACGTATGAAGAAGCGATGATGAGCCCGGATTCCAACAAATGGCTAGAAGCCATGAAATCCGAGATGGAATACATGAACGAAAACCAGGTTTGGACATTGGTGGACTTACCTCACGATCGAAAGACCGTTGAGAATAAATGGTTTTCAAAAGAAAAACTGATGTTGATGGTAATGTGACCGTCTATAAAGCTCGACTTGTCGCAAAAGGGTTTCGAAAAATTCAAGGAGTTGACTACGATGATACATTCTATCCCGTAGCGATGCTAAAGTCAGTTAGGGTTATGTTAGCAATTGTTGCATATATCGATCATGAAATATGGCAGATGGATGTCAAAACTGTGTTCCTCAATGGTAATATGGAAGAAGAGTTGTATATGATACAACCTAAGGGTTTTGTCGATTCTAAGGATGCTGATAAGGTATGCAAGCTTCAGCGATCCATCTATGGACTGAAGCAAGCATCCCAGAGTTGGAATCTCCGCTTTGATGAGGTGATCAAAGAGTTTAGGTTTGTCCAAACTTATGGAGAGGCTTGTATTTACAAGAAATTGAGTGGGAGCAATGTGGCATTTCTGATATTATATGTGGATGACATATTGTTGATTGGAAATGATATAGATCTTTTAAACAGTGTTAAAAGTTATCTAAACAACAAATTTTCGATGAAGGACCTTGGTGAAGCTTCATATATATTAGGCATTAAAATCTATAGATATATATCAAGGCGCCTAATTGGGCTATCACAAAGTACATACCCTGATAAGATATTAAAGAAGTTTAATATGGACGGAAGTAAGCATGGGTTCTTACCTATGTTGCAAGGCAAGACATTGAGTAAGACTCAAAGTCCGGCTACGGCGGAAGAAAGAGAGATAATGGATAAGATCCCCTATGCCTCAGCCATAGGCTCTATAATGTATGCCATGCTATGTACAAGACCGGATGTGGCACATGCTATTAGTTTGACTAGTAGGTACCAATCTGATCCAGGTTCGGAACACTGGATAGCGGTCAAGAATATCCTTAAGTACTTAAGAAGAACTAAGGATATGTTTCTTGTATACGGAGGTGAAGAAGAGCTAGTCACTAAGTGTTATGTCAATTCTAGCTTTGACACCGATCTGGATGACTCTAAGTCTCAATCCGGATATGTATTTCTCTTGAACGGTGTATAGCAGCTATAGCAGCTACTCCCTCCGTTTCAAAATATAAGATGTTTTAGCTTTGTGAATGAAGTGTATCTAGACCTCTTTTAGTGTGTAGATTTACTCCAAACCTAAATGAACCTACACACTAAAAGGGTCTAGATACACTCTTTCACAAACCTAAAATATCTTATATTTTGAAACAGAGGGAGTATTAGATACATGGAGAGTCATACTAACATAGTGATCAAAGATTTGATGTACAACCGATAAAGCAGATAGATAAAGAAAACAAACATCTCAGGGGTCTCATAGTCAGCTTAGGGATCTCAAGAGGCAGATTAAGAAGGCAGACGTTGAGGGTAAAAAACTTGCTAGAGGTTGCTTCTATCTGGTAGGAATATGTTCTCCCTTTCAGCCTAGTTCTATAATATGGTGATCATCAATAACTTGGGTTGACAAGACGCTATAAATGATGACCTATGCAAACATAGGATACAGAAAAGGGCGAGTAAAGCATTCACCTAGATATCAAACTGGAGAAGATGAGGTGTTCTGATATAAAAAAATGATCACATGTTCTTCTGTTATATAGTATTACAATATGCACATAACGAAGCTCTTTTCGTGCTAGCGAGTGTACTAGGTACTAGGTTCACTGGACTGTAATACCTCCTATTTGGTGCTTGTTCTTTCCTAAGTCCTAACTTATTGTAAAATGCCTATAAATACTATATTTATGTGCAATATAATGTGGGTTAAAAAAGTGCACCGCGCTCCTTTTATTTGAGTATCTCTCTGTATAGTAACCTGGTTTCCATACTCTTCGGTTGTCCCCCTTATCCAACTAGATTGCCTATGCCAATATTTATGTCCTCTTTGAGTATTTTGTTATCTTTAGTTCGCTTCCGCCTTGTCAAGGCACTGCGCAGCCCATGTTGGCCTTTTATTTTCATCTACATCCAAGTTCCTATGGCGAGCGAGTGAACCATTTCGCTTTCTGTCGATGGCTATGGTGAGCTGTGAGAATGGTAGGAGACGGTGGTACCACACGCTTTGGTCAGAGTAAATACAAATACAGGCCACGTGTGGAGGAGAATCACCACTAGTGGAGACGAGGCCTTTGGTTGAGCCTGGAAATGGGCTTTAACACCGGTTCTTCTACGAACCGGTGTTAAAGGGGGGGCCTGTACCAGCGTGGCCCATGCAGCAAAAAGGAGCCCCCCCTTTAACACCGATTCGTGGCACGAACCGGTGTTAAAGGCCCCTGCACCAGTGGCCCGCGCAGCCCCCCCTTTAACATCGGTTCGTGGCTTGAACCGGTGTTAAAGGGGGGGATATATAAGACACCGCAGCCCACACCCCACTCTTCCATTTTTTCACTATCTCATTTTGGAGCCTAGCAAGAGGGTGTGAAGTGTGCTAGTTTGTGTTTTTTTCGTATGCACAAGAGGTGTTCGGTGAAATGCCCGAGAGCTCAAAATAAGTTTTCTCATTGCTCTTTCCTTCTCGGTCGAGGTCGGCAACTATCCTTTCATGTGTCATTGATGTACTATATTTATAAATGGTCATCTCCCTATTATTTTTTGATATATACTATATATTAATGCAGATGAATCGGCAATGGATGTACGGTGACCGCCGCACTTCCGAGTACATTACGGGCCTCCAAAATTTCATCGTTGTGGCTAATGCAAACCGTGGTCACAATGGTTTTATGTGCTATCCGTGTGTTCACTGTCAGAACAAGAAAGACTACTCAAATACCATAACCATTCACGCCCACCTGCTTCGATCCGGTTTCATGCCCAGCTATAATTGTTGGACCAAGCACGGAGAAAAAGGGGTTGTGATGGAAGACAACAAAGAAGAAGAGGATGATGACAACTATCATAATATGTATCCTGAATATGATGATACTGCAACGGGGGTAGATAATGAAGATCAAGAGGCAGGCAGCAGATGGGCGCGCTGATGACGATCTTGGTCGGGCCATTACTGATGCAAAGGAAGAATGTGAAACTGAAAAGGAGAAGGAGAAGCTGGAGCAGATGTTAAAGGATCACAAAACATTGTTGTACCTAACTTGTGAAGATGGCCACAAAAAGCTAGGTACCACACTAGATTTGCTGCAATGGAAGGCAGAGAACGGTGTGACTGACAGCGCATTTTCAAAGTTGTTGGTAAAAATGAAGAATCTTCTTCCAAGAAATAATGAGTTGCCCGACAGTACATACCAAGCAAAGAAGGTTGTCTGCCCTCTAGGATTAGACGTGCAGAAGATACATGCCTGTATTAATGACTGCATCCTCTACCGCGGTGAGAAGTACGAGAATTTGGATGCATGCCCGGTATGCACTACACTGCGGTATAAGATCAGACGAGAAGATCCTGGCGATGTTGAGGGCGATGCCCCTAGGAAGAAGGTTCCTGGAGGATGGGTACCTCCTCCGAACTTCAACGAAAGGCCGGCCGTCGGCTATGGTGGTGCGGTCGGACTCTCTAGAGCGTCATGGCCTATGACACTGCCGCCGATCTAACCCCCGTCTGCGCTACCCTCAAGTCCAGCCCACGCGTACTCAGCCTTCAAGGTTCAATTACGGCGACCCCGACGACGACAGCGGATGACGGCGGCGGCGAGTACGACAACTACAGTGGCGAGTATTACAGGTGTAGGCAGGAGCATGACTGAATCACTCCAACATTCCGAAACAAGTTCGGCCGATTGTTACTTAATCTGGCCATGTATCTTAATTTTCAGTTCTTTTATGTATCTTAATTTTCAGTCGTGCTTTATGTAACTTACTATTAGTTGCATTCTGTATTTTAATTCCAGTTCTATCTCCTTCACAAAATGACCTATCTCATTCGAGGTTTCTTGGCTTTCGGGTCAAATGACCAATGTTATGGCTAGAATCAAGGCATAGTTTGTGATAATATGGCCATATTATGCATACATGTGCATCATGGCATGGCAAACAATGTTGCAAGAGGAAGTTTTCCTTTTTATCGCACCAAAAAGGCATTTTCCATTTTCCGAGCATAAAAAACGGACGGTTTTATGAAGCAACCACCAAATGGCTAATTCAAAAAACCACCACCACATTTTACAAAAATACTAGACCACCTTATATGGACAATGTACCAACAGGGGGATCTGAAACCTTTCCGTCCACCTCTGGTGAAAAAGACAAATTCCTGCCGAATCGGTAGGAAGTGGGTCAGATATGAACTACAGGTACATGATATGATGCTCATGATTTTTTACAAAAATCATTTTAGGTTCACAATATGCTATTTTATCAAAAATCCAATGCAAGTTGAGCGAGGCTTTGTCAGATTCAAGTGTATACAAAAGATGCGGCATTTAAATATCCAATCAATTCAAAAATGTTAATACAAAATAAAATATGATTTGCTCTAATAAAATAGGGTTAGATTCCTTTTTAGATGCTTAATATTTCTTATGTTCAAATTTTTAGGATTTGACAATATATTTTTGTTTGAATTGAATAATCAAAATTTATATGTAAGTGTTTTAATCATTTTGAAAATTTTCATCTAAAGTAAATATAAAATGTTTTTACATGAATGGATAGATATTATTTTTCTGAAAATTATGATATATTATTCATATTTTTCTGAGTTGAAATGAATAAGATATGAATTTTCTAAATTCATATCCTATTTTTTGAATTATAAATGCCCCCACCCCTTTAATGCATGAAATAAATGTCCCCCCTTTAACACCGGTTCCAGCCATGAACCAGTGTTAAAGGGGGGCGCATTTATTTCTTTTCGCGCGCGCATCCCCCCTTTAACACCGGTTCCAGCCACGAACCGGTGTTAAAGGGGAGGTTATAACGCGCGCCTTCCCCTTCCTTCTTCCCCCAGCCAGATCGAAAGTGCGTGCGCAGAGAAAAGCAGAGGAGAGCCGGCGCCATCCAGCCGTCGCCATCCAGCCCTCGCCGTCGCCGCCCTCGCCGTCGCCATCGCGCGGGAGCGCCGTCGCCCCCCTTCCCGCGCGCGAGCCGTCGCCGTCGCAGTCGACGCCCCCCGCCGCGCCAGCACCGTCCGCCACCGCGCGCGCCCGCGTTGGCCGCCACCCCGTCGGCGCCGCTCGGATCCGCCGCACGCCAACACCGAAGCCTCCGCCAACTCGGAGCCGCCGCCGCCAACCCCACGTCCACGACCGCTGCCGCCGACCCCGTTCGCGAGAGTTGCCGCCACCGGCGGTGAGAGCTCTCTATTTGTGTTTTGGAGATATTGGTGATAAATGTTATTTGTGTGTATATTGGATAAATGTTGCATATATGTATATATATTGTTGTGTATGAATAATTTTATTTGTGTGTAATTGCATATATATATTGTTGCATATATGTTGTATATATTGTTGCATATATGTATATAATTAGTTATTAGTATTTTATAAGTGTGTACTTTAGTGTGTATTATTAGTAGTTTAGTGTTAGTATTAGTTTAGGGTTTATTTAGTTTAGGGTTTTTAGTTTAGGGTTTATTTAGTTTAGGGTTATTAGTTTAGGGTTATTTACTTTAGGGTTATTTATTTAGTGTAGTTTAGTGTATTTAGTTTAGGGTTATTTAGTGTATTTTATAGTTAGTATTAGTTTAGGGTCGTCACCTCGCTGCTATGCAAGCGCCGCCCTGGCCGTCGTCGTTAACGTCGCTCCGGTGACCCCTAGGTAGTGGCGCCGCCCGTTTTAGGTAGGCCGCATCACGCTGAGGCGAACCCGCTACCTCGCGCGCCCTAGGTCGCTCTCCAGCGCCGCCAGCCGCCGCTTTCTGGAGCATCCTCCGGTCAGCCACTGTAGCTAGCCCCTCTCATATGCATCCGGGATTTCTCCGAATTAGGGTTTGGACCCCTCGGAACTCGTTTAAAATGATCAAGCATCCTTAGGGTTTTAATTTCATTTGTGTATTTATTTGTGTATTTTTGTATGAATAATATGTATATTTGTGTATGAATCCAAGTCCACTTGAATGTTTACTCTCTTACTCTAGATAATATTATTGTTTTAGAAACTATGGATCCACTTAGTAGAAACCTTGAAGAAGAAGAAATAATGGAGAACATTATCGATGAGGACACCTCACAATATCTGAACTTGGAGGGACATGATGACAGCTCAAGTAGTCATGGAGAAGATGAAGACTCCGGTGAACGCAATTTAGTGATTACAAAGTCCGGCGAGGTATATGCATTGATTAAGCCTCTGCTGACTTCCACCAACAATCTTCTTCTACATGTATTAATTAACGCTTCTTTCTTCTTTTAGCCCTCTGGATCGACCAGCCAGCAACCATCTTCTTCTACGAAAAAGAGCAAGCGAGGCGCGAGCCATCGATTGAAAGATTATGCAAAGTTCACGATCGAAGCAGTCCGTGTTGATGGCAGGCCGATGGAGCCCAAGAAGGCCGCAGACAAATTTGTACGTCAGGCTGGAGTTCTTGTTAGGGACCAAATCCCAATCATAATTGAATATTGGAATAAGCCAAAGAAGGGCGACGGTACCTTTGTCGATGAAAGATCCAAAGAAACGCTTTGGAATTCGCTGTTGGTAAATTTCATCCTTCCGCCAGAGGAGGATGAAAACAAACCGGTTATAAAGGAAAAGGTCAAAGAGTGGACTCTAAAGAAGATGGCTGACGCTTTCCGCTACTGGAAGACAAAATTAAACAAATTTGTCAAAGCTCGCGAGACTCCAGATTTCGAAGACGCATATTATGCGAAGGTAAGACCTCACTGGCGCGAATTTGTGGCATACAAGGAAGGTGCTATAGCTACAAAGAGGTCAGAAACCAATACGCTAAATGCCCAGAAAAAGGAATATCACCAGAGGACAGGGTCAGGTGGCTACATATCTTAGAGGCCTAAGTGGGAGGAAGCTGAGAAGGCCCTACGCGACAGAGGGATCACACCCCAGACACATGGGTGGGACCTACGTGCGAAGACTTGGTTCTACGGAATCGGGGCAAGGTTGGACCCAGAAACAGGATTGTGTATCTTCCCAACCCTCCTTGCCAAACCCGTCACTGAACTCATCACGGCATACGAGGAAACAGCCGCCAGGACCTTCCATCCCGACAGAGAGAATGACCAGCTCACACGCGCCATCGGTAAAAAAGAACACCCTGGACATGCACGAGGCACAAGGGGTATGACGTGGAAGGATGGGTTTGCCGAGTGGAGCGACTCTTACAGATGGCGCGGCAGAAAAGAAAAAGAGCGTACAGAGCGGATGACACAGATAGAACATGCACTTGTGGCGCTGCAGGCGCAAGTGAATGCACAACAGAGCCATCAAGCTACCGGCCCATCTCAGCGGCACGAAGAGCCTGCATTGGAATCTGCCGGCGGCCTAGACTCTGCGCGGAAAAGCAGCGTGGCTTCCACGGAGAACGTGCAGCCCACGCTTGAAATGGCGGGTCCTCAATACCCCATGGATGAGATCACGGAGAGCGAACACTCTGAGCTGCATGTGAGATTAATGGGCTTATCCATTAAGGTGGCTGTCGGCTATGCCTTACCTCCTGTAGCTGGTGGAACTTACCACTGCCGACCGATTCCAGATGGCTATGCTATTGTCGGGGTGGATGAGGTTGTGAAGGAATATGAGGAAGCACAGCTTGACCATGCTACAGGTGAAGGGGAAACTCAACTCAAATTTGCAGTGAAAACAACCATTCTTTGGAAGAAGGAACACATCGTGCTTCCAAATTGGAGGCCACTGGCACCCCTGCCGTCTCCGCAGTGTCAGCAGTCTGAGCCGCTTCAGCCATCTCCTGCGCGGCAGCCATCTCCGGCGCGCCAGCCATCTCCTGCTCGTCAGCCATCTCCGGCGCTTCAGCCATCTCCTCAGCGTAAGCGGAAGAGCACTGCCACGAAGAGCATCACTAGCACTACCACAAAGAAATCCGTAGGAAACCGTACGCCAAAGAGTTCAAAAAACTACGTCCCGCAGCCTTCCGCCAAGCCATTGCCGGTTTTACAGTGGAATCGCAGCGACGAGGAGACCAATAGGATCTCGGAAGAAGAGGTCAAGAAATTCTTTGCACCTAGGCGGGCCGAGCCAAAGGAGAAAATAGATCCGGCGGTGGTGGAGAAGTTTTACAAAAATCTTTTGAAACCTGAAACCCCACTTGTGCCGGACTACGAGCGCCAGATTTTGAAGGCGGATGCAAGGCGCCGTAGGGAGACTGAAAGTAGCAGTCGTGCGGCACCCTAGAAAACAGTTCCCATGCTCGGAGAGCAGGAAAACCAATCATGCGCCCCGCTCCAAGTGTTCGACACACGGGACGCTCCTCCCGTAAATGATTACGAGGCAGAGCTACAAAGAAAGGCCAATGATATGGGGATGACTTACATTGCATACTTGAACATCATGGGAGACAACTTGCCCAAATGCGATGCCAACCCCATACAGCCATGGAAGTATGGGAAGAATCTCGTCAAGAAAGAGGAGCTCAAGAATCTACCAACAAAGATGCAAAGGTTGCACAAGTGGTACCTTGATTTCTGCAAGACGAGAAAGGAAGAATGGATCACGTCGCATATAAGAGATGAGATTTTCTTGTGCGGAGACGACGAGATCGACTTCAACATTCAAGACTTGCATTTTCTATTCAATCAGAAGGAACTCGATAAAGCTGCCATCAGCCTTTATTGTGTGTAAGTACTATTTCTGTATTTTCTATCTCATCTCATTCACTTCATTAATTGCATGTATATATATATATATGCTCACCATATATGTATATACTATTATGCAGGAAAAAGGTTATGGAATGCATGAAAGGAGGACCTTTTGACATTGGGTTCGTTGACCCAAATAGAGTTCATGAAGAAGTGGTAAGAACCAAACCCGGGCAAACAGAAGATTTATTGCTAAGGTCTTTACTGAGAAAACAAACCAAAAGGGAAATACTATTGCCTTACAACTTCTCGTGAGTACTGTTACCCTCTCTTGTACACATTTTGTTTCGGCTTACTCGATGTTAAGTGTAACTGATGATGAGTTATGCGTGCGTAGGTTCCACTTTATTCTGCTAGTTATTCAACCTGACTCAGGAAAAGTCCTTGTCATGGACTCATTACGAAAAGAAAAAGAGCTATGGGCAGACTTTAGAGAGATGCTCCAGAGGTAATTTCAATCATATTATCGCACTAGATTGGCAACTTTCGTGACAACAAGTAATTAATTACTCCTTTATCCATTTTCTTTGCTGGACAGGGTTTGGAAAAGGTTCACGGGCAAGGCCGTGGATGAATGGTCAGAAGAACTAAAATTTGTAGACCAAAATGTAAGTAATACTAGCTAGCTAGGTCTGCGTATCTCTTTGATTCTGCTTCCAATTCCATTATATCATGCTTTATTGATTATTATTTTGATTGAACTCTCTATTCTCGTAAAGTGCGCGCATCAGGGACACGGCAATAACTTATGTGGGTACTATGTTTGCGAGTTCATTCGCAACACGATATGTGCGACGGGCCAAGCCACACTAGAACAACTTAGAGTAAGTAAACAAAGTACACAACATTATTTTATTACCATCAATTGTGTTGAGTTTTATTCTTATATATATTGACCCCATTATTCATATATATTCAGATCGAACGGATGCGGGACCAACTCCTACCATTTGACCGCATACGAGCCATTCAAGAGGAATTGGCGGGGTTCATACTTGATGAGGTCGTCACACCTGGCGGAGAACTCTTTAGATATCCACCAAAATGAACGTTGTACGTATGCTTGAACGTGTTTGTCTTGTACTTGATTCTTCAACGTTTACGGAGAATACCACACAATGACGATGTTGTGTATAATAATAGTTGCTTAATTATTCATGTACTCGTATGTAGCAATGACGATGTATGTGTATACCGCTCCCGATCGATTCCCCCTCCCCCCCTCCCCGTCCCCGCCGCGCCGCAGAAATACGCCCAGAACGGGGCAGGGGCAGAACTCTGCCGCGGCAGAGATTTAGGCCGTTTTCCTGCCGCGGTAGAACTCTGCCGCGGCAGAGATTTATCTCTTTTTCCTGCCTCGACACAGAACCTTTAACACCGGTTCGTGTTACGAACCGGTGTTAAAGGGGGGGCTGAGCCCTGCGGCAGCCCCACGTGCGCCACCCTTTAACACCAGTTCGTATAAGAACCGGTGTTAAAGGGGGGGGCCTCTAACACCGAACCCTCAATAGCGGTTCTACAACCGCTGTTAGAGGGCCCTCCAAACCGGTGTTAGAGGGTGGGGGTGTGCACTAGTGCACTCACCCCTCGATAATTTACAAAATATAAATTGGTGTAAATTGTTAAAGCTTAGTTGACCGGAACTCTAGAATCACTCACCCTCAGTCATTACATGGTCGATGAGTGCATTCTCCTTTGTCAAATTCCATATTGTTTGTTTAATATGGATCTATGTTTATTTTCATCGGCCGTAATGTTGCATTATCCCCCATGCTTCATGTCTGTATGATCTGAATTGTATTAGTTACTAAAATAGGTGCATTTTTCTAAGATGGAAATATATACTGTGCATATTATCTTTTGACATTTTTGATTGGACGTCTTAAACATAAGTGCTCATGTTGCTTCTATGCCCCTCACTTATTTGGGGCTTCATGTAGGAACAACATAGCCTACTATAAGTGATCTTATGCATGTTGTCGATAATATTGAAAGAAGAATGACCAGTACCATAGGGATGCTCTCATATGCAGGGAAGCTTTCTCATATAAATGATGTCCTCACTGCTAAATAGCCATGTATGCTATGGGTACTCTCGAGCTGCATCCAAAAGTAATTGAATATGTGGACAAATTAAGAAGATGTCTCTGGAGAAAGAAAACATAAGATGGTGAAAAGAACAACTCTTGAGTTGCATGGAGCATGGTCTGTAAGCCGAAGAACAGGTGGATTGGGAGTTCTAGACCTCAAAGTGCAAAACCAGGCGTTATTGCTCAAATTTATGGATACATTTTATAACAAAAAAGACAATACATTGGGTTAGATTAATATGGGAAGCTTAATATACAAATTCAGTGCCTCATGCTTCAGATTCCGTGGGGTCTTTCTATTAGAAAGTAGTCATGAATTTAGCTCCTGTTTTTTGAGGTATTGCCAAATGTAAAGTAGGATCTCGCCGGTCTATTCCATTTTGGAAAGATTCATGGGGTACAGAAATACTGAAAGATGATTGTGTAACCTTTACTCATGTGCTGAATGATTTTGTAATGCACCAGATGTAAACTCCATTTTTTATTTACCTATGTCTCCTGAAGCCTATGAGGAATGGCAATCTATTCAACCAAGAATACAAGAAGTATCCATCTCTGCTATTTCAGTAGATACGTGGATTTATCAGTGGAGGAGGACAATACTCATCTCAGCAGTTCTAAAAATACTACTTTAGAAATATTGACTCACCTGCACCTTTTAGGTGGATTTGGAAAACCAAAGTTTGGCTGAAGTTGAAGGTTTTTGCCTGGCTACTGTTTTTGGGTAGGTTAAATACTAACATGTTTAAAAGGATGCATTATAATATTGGCAACAATTTCTCACATTTTTCCTATCTTATTTTAGCATTATATAAAATAACAAATGATGCGGGAGCCACGGGGTCGTGCGCCAAGGCGCACCCCTAAATCTACTTACAATAATTCACACCGGTTCATATAGGTTCGCAGCTGTCTGTTTATCAGCAAGCAATGAGTTCCTCGGGAATCAACATGGATTGGTTTGAAAATCTGATGCATGTCTGAATTAAAAGGAGGGGGTGCCTGGTGTGAGCTGAACTAAAATGGGAGAAAGAGGGCGACGTTGTGACCTTCGATGCAAGGTATATCACGTGAGAATTATATTCGGGCATATATGATCGGGCATGAGCAAGGTAGCAGGGAGTGTGAACAACGAACAATATCAGGTGCGCATGGGGTGCAAGGCCGAGGCAAGTTCCAGCATTGGTGCACTGCGCACATACGTCCAGCAGAAGGCCTTTTTTTGCGAAATTCCATCGATCTGAAAGTAATAGAAATTACAAAAAGGCCATTGGACCACCTAGCTAAAGGAAATATGTCCTGAGAGGCAATAATAAAGTTGTTATTATTTATTCCTTGTATATGATAGATGTTTATTTTGCATGCTATAATTGTATTGATAGGAAACGTTAATACATGTGTGTTTAATAAACAAAAAGGTTCTTAGTTATGCCTCTCTTATAGACTAGCTTGTTGATTAATAAGATGATCAAAGTTTCCTGATCATGGATATTGGATGTTGTTAATAATGAGGTCATAGCATTTGTGAAATGATGTGATGAACACACAGTATTTGTGAAATGATGTGATGAACATTCATCTGAAGTATAGCATTACGATCAAAGTCATTATGTTATATTGCTATAACATCATATGAAGTAATCTTTATCCTTAGACCATGAGATCATGTTAATTGCTAACACCGGAAGAGTATCTTGATAACATCAAACTATTGGGTCCGCAGCATAGAAAATAAAAAATTTCTTACAATGAGAACTATACGCCAAGATCTATCTACTAGATACAGAGCAACGGGTGGATATACATCCATGGAGAACTTACCCTCAAAGACAACAGAGTTTTGTTAACGATTTGGAACTCGTGGATGATGTAGTCGTACGCTTGCCGATCTCAAGATCGTGTGGAAGTCCGAGCGCCACAAATCAGCAGCGCATCCGTCCTCGCACACACGTTCAAGCCACCGGACAACCTCCACCTCCTAGCTCCAGCGAATCAGCGGAAGCAGCAACTCCTTCCATATGCAAGGCCACCGGGAACATGTATCTCGCTAATCCAAGACCATGGGGAAATATATCTAGAGGGGGAGAGAGATCCTTCACGAGGACGTGTGCTTTGTGAGGGAGGAGAGGGGGGCCTTTTATAGGAGAGGGGGGCTCCTCCCCTACCATGGCCGGCGGCCAAGGAGGGTGCCCCCACCTCTTCCTCATTCATGTGGTGGAAGCTCCACTCACATCAATTCTGACTCCACCCAAAATTCCACTCACATGCATTAAATTTTCACCAAATTTAATGCAACTCTCAATTAATAAAAATCTTTTATTTATTTTATTCAGAATTTTGTTAATTACTTTAATTAACAAACATTCACATAAAACCCCTTGCAACATTTCAATATCACATGCATAACCACTTTCTGCAATTTCACCCGAAACAGTTCTGGTTTCTATCGAAACAATTCCTGCACTTTGCAATCCTTTTGTCTGAAACATATGTGCTCCTAAATGGTGTCCGGCAACCCTTAAGTGTGTCACCCTACGGTTCGCGAATAATGCAGACATGATTGCGACTCCTCTCAGATCAATAATCAGAAGCGGGACCTAGAGATCTATACTGACTCTTGCACATTCAACGATGACTTCTGTGATCGGGAGAACCTTTAACGCTAGTAACTTAATACCTTTGTCTCATGATATAATACATGTCCGAGATTCGATCATCGGTATCCAAATATCTAGTTTGATCTCGTTACCGACATGCACTCTTTTCTCATTCCCGTGATATAACATTCTAGTGATCACATCACTTGCTTGCAAACTACCTTAATGTGATATCACCGAGAGGGCCCAGAATATATCTATCCGTCATCGGGATTGACAAATTCCACTCTTGATCCATGAGCCTCAACATAACACCTTCGTAGAACTTAACCCACCTTTATAGTCACCCTGTTACGGTGTGACGTTTGATGTTATAAAGATACTCTTCCGGTGTTAGCAATTAACATGATCTCATGGTCTAAGGACTAAGATTACTTCGTATGATGTTATAGCAATATAAACATAATGACTTTTATCGTAATGCTATACTTCAGCTGAATGTTCATCACATCATTACACAAATGCCGTGACCTCATTATTAACAACATCCAATGTCCATGATCAGGAAACTTTGATCATCTTGTTAATCAACGAGCTAGTCTATAAGAGAGGCATAACTAGGAACCCTTTTTGTTTATTAAACACACATGTATTAACGTTTCCTATCAATACAATTATAGAATGCAAAATAAACATCTATCATATAAAAGGAATAGACAATAACAACTTTATTATTACCTCTCAGGGCATATTTCCTTTAGTCTCCCACTTGCACTAGAGACAATAATCTAGTTTACATAGTGATAAATCTAACACCCATGGAGTTCTGGTGTTGATCATGTTTTGCTGTAGGGAGAACTTTAGTCAACGGATCTACTACATTCAGGTCCGTGTGTACTTTACAAATCTATACATCTCCATACTCGATCATCGGTATCCAAATACCTCGCAGGTCAAGCAGGACACGTGCAGCTCCTGAACTATATGGTAATCATGTTATGAATTTCATGATTGATGAAATAGATGATCCTGCGACGTATGAAGAAGCGATGATGAGCCCGGATTCCAACAAATGGCTAGAAGCCATGAAATCCGAGATGGAATACATGAACGAAAACCAGGTTTGGACCTTGGTAGACTTACCTCACGATCGAAAGGCCGTTGAGAATAAATGGTTTTCAAAAGAAAAACTGATGCTGATGGTAATGTGACCATCTATAAAGCTCGACTTGTCGCAAAAGGGTTTCGACAAATTCAAGGAGTTGACTACGATGAGACATTCTCTCCCGTAGCGATGCTAAAATCAGTTAGGATTATGTTAGCAATTGTTGCATATTTCGATCATGAAATATGGTAGATGGATGTCAAAACTATGTTCCTCAATGGTAATATTGAAGAAGAGTTGTATATGATACAACCTAAGGGTTTTGTCGATTCTAAGGATGCTGATAAGGTATGCAAGCTTCAGCGATCCATCTATGGACTGAAGCAAGCATCCCGGAGTTGGAATCTCCGCTTTGATGAGGTGATCAAAGAGTTTAGGTTTGTCCAAACTTATGGAGAGGCTTGTATTTACAAGAAATTGAGTGGGAGAAATGTGGCATTTCTGATATTATATGTGGATGACATATTGTTGATTGGAAATGATATAGATCTTTTAAACAGTGTTAAAAGTTATCTAAACAACAAATTTTCGATGAAGGACCTTGGTGAAGCTTCATATATATTAGGCATTAAAATCTATAGATATATATCAAGGCGCCTAATTGGGCTATCACAAAGTACATACCCTGATAAGATATTAAAGAAGTTTAATATGGACGGAAGTAAGCATGGGTTCTTACCTATGTTGCAAGGCAAGACATTGAGTAAGACTCAAAGTCCGGCTATGGCGGAAGAAAGAGAGATAATGGATAAGATCCCCTATGCCTCGGCCATAGGCTCTATAATGTACGCCATGCTATGTACAAGACCGGATGTGGCACATGCTATTAGTTTGACTAGTAGGTACCAATGTGATCCAGGTTCCGAACACTGGATAGCGGTCAAGAATATCCTTAAGTACTTAAGAAGAACTAAGGATATGTTTCTTGTATACGGAGGTGAAGAAGAGCTAGTCACTAAGTGTTATTTCAATTCTAGCTTTGACACCGATCCGGATGACTCTAAGTCTCAATCCGGATATGTATTTCTCTTGAACGGAGCAACAGTTAGTTGGAGGAGTTCCAAACAACCTATGGTGGCTGGATCAACGACGGAGGCGGAATATGTTGCTTCTTCAGAAGCGGCGCAGGAAGCGGTTTGGATGAAGGAGTTCATAACGGAACTAGGTGTGGTTCCTGGTACAGCGGACTCAATGGTGATCTATTGTGAGAACAATGGAGCCATAGACAACGCCAAGGAACCAAGGTATCACAAGAATTCCAAGCATATTAAGCGTCGGTTTCACTCCATCCGTGAGCATGTCAAGGATGGAGATATAAAGATTTGTAAAATACACACGAACCTAAATATAGAAGATCCGTTGACTAAAGTTCTCCCTAGGGCAAAATATGATCAACACCTGAACTCCATGGGTGTTAGATTTATCACTATGTGAACTAGATTATTGTCTCTAGTGCAAGTGGGAGACTAAAGGAAATATGCCCTGAGAGGCAATAATAAAGTTGTTATTATGTATTCCTTATATATGATAGATGTTTATTTTGCATGCTATAATTGTATTGATAGGAAACATCAATACATGTGTGTTTAATAAACAAAAAGGTTCCTAGTTATGCCTCTCTTATAAACTAGCTCGTTGATTAACAAGATGATCAAAGTTTCCTGATCATGGACATTGGATGTTGTTAATAATGAGGTCACAACATTTGAGAAATGATGTGATGAACATTCATCCAAAGTATAACATTATGATCAAAGTCATTATGTTTATATTGCTATAACATCATACGAAGTAATCTTTATCCTTAGACCATAAGATCATGTTAATTGCTAACACTAGAAGAGTATCTTGATAACATCAAACGTCACACCGTAACAGGGTGACTATAAAGGTGGGTTTAGTGCTACGAAGGTGTTATGTTGAGGCTCATGATCACAGAAGTCATCGTTGAATGTGCAGGAGTCAGTATGGATCTCCAGGTCCCGCTTCTGATTATTGATTTGAGAAGGGTCTCAATCATGTCTGCATTATTCGCGAACCGTAGGGTGACACACTTAAGGGTCACCGAACACCATTTTGGAGCACATATGTTTCAGACAAAAGAACTGCAAAGCACTGGAATGATTTCGATGGAAACCGGAATTGTTTCGGGTGAGATTGCAGAAAGTGGTTCTGCATGTGATATTGAAATGTTGCAAGGGGTTTTATGTGAATGTTTGTTAATTGAAGTAATTAACAAAATTCTGAATAAAATAAATAAAAGAGTTCTATTAAATGAGAGTTGCATTAAATTTGGTGGAAATTTAATGCATGTGAGTGAAATTTTGGGTGGAGCTTGAATTGATGTGAGTGGAGCTTCCACCACATGAATGAGGAAGAGCTGGGGGCACCCCCTTGGCCGCCGGCCATGGGAGGGGAGGAGCCCTCCTCTCCT
Source organism: Avena eriantha (assembly GCA_910589775.1). Lineage (NCBI taxonomy): Eukaryota > Viridiplantae > Streptophyta > Magnoliopsida > Poales > Poaceae > Avena > Avena eriantha. The sequence goes on from OU342745.1 coordinate 32,260,554, forward strand.
ATAAAAAGCCCCCTTCTCCTCCCTCACAAATCACACCTCCTCATGAAGGATCTCTCTCCCCCTCTAGATATATTCCCCCATGGTCTCGGATTAGCGAGATACATGTTCCTGATGGCCTTGCATCTAGAAGGAGTTGCTGCTTCCACTGATTCACTGGAGCGAGGAGGTGGAGGTTGTCCGGTGGCTTGAACGTGTGTGCGAGGACGGATGCGCTGCTGATTTGCGGCGCTAGGACTTCCACACGATCTTGAGATCAGCAAGCGTACGACTACATCATCCACGAGTTCCAACTTGTTAACAAAACTCTGTTGTCTTGGAGGGTAAGTTCTCTATGGATGTATATCCACCCATTGCTTTGTATCTAGTAGATAGATCTTGGCGTATAGTTCTCATCGTAGGATTTTTTTGTTTTCCATGCTGCGAACCCAACGCTAGCGATGACTACAGACACTAGCACGAGCCGAAGGTGCGTCACTGTCCTCGCCCTCCATCACTGGAGCCGGGCAAAGCTTGTCGTAGTAGATATTTTTATAGTAGATAGACGGGAAGTTGTCGTGCTAAGGCCTCAAAGGACTAGTGCACCAAAGCAGCAACCATCACCGAAGAAGACAACCGTAATCGGAAGAGACTAACCTTAAACCACACCGACAAATATAGAAAACGATCAGATCCCAAGAGATCTTCCGGACACATGACTCAACGCGCACTCCGTCGGTGCTAGACACATCACCGGAGCGAGAATAGGGCTGGAGACACTGAAAAAGGCTAAACTAAAATGAAAAACCTCCTGCCGGCGAGAGACCGTGGTCCGCCATACATCCAAGGCCCTAAGGCCACCGGAGACGGAGCAGACCGGTGGCATCGCCGACAAGGGGATGGAACCCTAGATGGGTTTAGCTGGTCGCCTGACGGCTGTGCCCTCACGTAGGTACCAGGTATCGGTTCTCTGGCAGAAGGCCTTTGCATATCACCAGTGTCAGAGCAGATGGTAGAGAGGGCGCCATGCTTCCACACTTTAGTTCCACTAATTACTTTCTGCATAGTACATTTTTCCTCTCCCGGTGCAATACACGGTGTTTCAGAAAGCTAGCACCATGAAGGTACGAACGAAAAAATAGTTAGTGCCACGCATCTAGCTAGCACTAAGCACCAATGAACAATGGATCGAGAAGAAGGGAAAGCCCATCTTTTTGCTACCTGAACAAAACATAATAGGTGCAGGCCTTGATCTAGAGAGAAAAATAGGATGCTCAACGGATCCCGATCGCACCAAGTCAACAAAATAAGGAAGCAGAAGATCCATCAATCCTGCCAAGACCATGGATCAGATCCTTTTCTAGCAGCTCGCCCACGACGCCGTGAAGGAGCTCCGACAGGCGGCGTCGAGGTGTCGAGCCGCAGGTCGTAGCTGGTGGTGGTACAGGCCATATAGCAGAATCACTAGAACGGCATCCGACGAGACAATCCTGCTCTGGAGCAACGCCAAAGTGATGTCTACGCACTTCTATTCTTGTAGACAGTTGTTGGGCCTCCAAGGGTAGAGGTTTGTAGAACAGCAGCAAGTTTTCCCTTAAGTGGATCACCCAAGGTTTATCAAACTCAGGGAGGAAGTGGTCAAAGGTATTCCCTCTCAAACAACCCTGCAATCAAGATACAAGAAGTCTCTTGTGTCCCCAACACACCCAATACACTTGTCAGGTGTATAGGTGCACTAGTTCGGCGAAGAGATAGTGAAATACAAGTGGTATGGATAAAATACAATGCTGCTAGAAAATAGCTTGATGGCGTGGAAGAGAATAAAGGCAAACTTCAATAAAGATGGAAGCAAGCAAACATGTAACAGATCTAGTACCAAAGGTATTTTAATGCTTAGAAACAAGGCCCAAGGATCATACTTTCACTAGTGAACCCTCATATAAATGTATTATCTTCATGATACTACTCTGAACTACTCTCCGGTTGGACACTCTAATCCATGGTAGGGCTATAATAGCAGACCTCAAAGTAAGCCTTTCCCATCCAGATAACCCTACACTGTCACCTTGAGCACTAGATGGTTCCAACAAACACCACAATTTCATAGAAACATCCAACTCCAAATATACCTCATAACAAGTAATTGTAATCTCTAGCCTAAGTGACACCATGGTGTGCACGCTGTCACTTTCACACACATGGGGAGAGCAGAGATCTATTAAAGCACTTGAGTAGCAAGGTACATCTACTTGATTACAAAGCTCATGATCTCAATAAGATCATGCATAGAGAGAGAGAGATGAACACATAGCTACCGGTAGAACCCTTAGCCTCGAGGAAGAACTACTCCCTCCTCATATTGGGAATCAGCAATGGCGATGGAGATGGTGGTGGAGATCGATGGAGATGGTGGTGGAGATCGATGGAGATGGCTCCGGGGGCACTTCCCCATCCCGACAGGGTGCCGGAACAGAGACTTTCTGTCCCCCGAATCTCCCCTTCGGTGGCGGCGGCGCTGTGGAACTTTTCGTGGATTTCTGATTGACGACTTAGGGTTTTTGCATCGGGAGGCTTCTTATAGGCGAAGAGGCAAGGTCGGTGGGCGGCCAGGGGGCCCACACCACCTGGTGGTGCGGCCAGGGCTAGCCTGCGCCACCACATGGTGTGGCCGCCCTGTGGCCCCTCTCCGTCTCGTCTTCTAGCTCCGTGAGTCTTCCGGTAAAATATCGACTTTGGCTTTTGTCCGGTCCAATTCCGAGAATATTCATTTTCTGACTTTCTTGGAACCAAAAACAGCAGAAAACAGGCAACTGACACTGTGGCATCTTGTTAATAGGTTAGTCCAAGAAAGTGTATAGAAATACTCCAAAGTGTGGGCAAAACATAAGAAAGTAGATAAAAACCAAGCATGGAACATCAAAAATTATAGATATGTTTGCAACATATCAACATCCCCAAGCTTAACTCCTGCTCGTCCTCGAGTAGGTAAGTGATAAAAAGAAAGAATAATTTTTGAGGTGACATGCACCATCATAAACTTGATCAAAGTATTTGTAAAACATTGATAGCTGGGATCATAGTACTTCAATCATAACATGAAAGACAAAGTTCTAACAATAAGGCAAAGCAACTAAGATGCAACATGAAAAGGCACAAACAAAAGATTCATGAATAACAATGCTTTCCAACACGTTTGTTTGTTTCACATAAAGAAAACATAGCATAGTGGCATTCAGCTTGTCCCTCATAGAGTAGAAAACATAAATGTATAGGACACCTTCAAAGTTCATAAGAGTGACTAGATACAAATAGTTTAAAACAAGCAATATCAAAGTTATGCATCAATCAACAAGTCTTGGGACAATGCACATAAAACTAAGAATGGCCACTATGCTCTCAAAGTAGGTGCATAAAGGTAGAAGGTGGAGACTCAACATAAAAGTAAAAGAAAGGCCTTCATAGAAGGAAGCAGAGATTCAAGTTTCATAAAGATCTTCCAAAAATTATGGTACTTTTTATCTTTCAGCTCTCATTGCCCCTATCATAAGCATCTTTAGGTGATTAAGGTTAATGTGAACAAACTATGGAGTATATGCTTGACGAAGTATAAGTTGGAAATCTCATGTCCCTTGAATACGAGGGCCGCTCCTCATGCTACTCAAGTTTAGTCACCGGTAAGTTCTTGTCATCGTAAGTACATGTGTATCATAGAGAACCGCCAACGGGGTACCCCTTGCCCGATGATACGGAAGAATCCCCATATCAAAATGACAAGGAAAGCAGACAACGAGCATCTCAGCAATCTTCTTATTTACCATGGGAATAGGGTGCTTTTCTCTCTCTTTCCTCTTTTCATAATCTCTTTTTTTATCTTTTTTTCTCAATATAGGACTCTTTTTTTATAAGAAGAATGCTTCATAGACATCTCATTATGGTTACGCTGCAGGTTTCCACCATGTCACCATGGATTAGACCAGCGGCCTAGGCGTTTCTCTAACACATATACATAACTCCATGGACTTACAAGATCCCCTTTCATTTCACACCGATGACATCCATAGACAAAAGAGCATGATATCAACTAGGTACAAAGTTCCAGTGCAATGTTGAAAGCGTTCCTCATGACAGCATGGTTCTGCTAATCCCCAACATATAAGTGCAAGCATATACAACATAGACGACACAATGGTTCATGTTTATTAAGGGCAAGAAAAGTAAAGTGTGCCATCAAGTTCATGAGAGATTTAATCACTAGTTTTCTCATAACAAGTTTAATTCGGAAGGTAGATAAAAGCATGAATATACTTGGAATAGCATAAGCTAGTAGGTAGGTATGGTGGACTCTTTGGAATAACTTGGTTTAAGGAATTGGATGCATGAGTGGAACTCATACTTGGTTGTGGAGGCTAGCAAAAGACTGGGAGCGACCAACTAAAAGAGCAATAATGGCCATAATCATGTAGAGCGATAAAACATCATTGATCAAAGCATAAAGTGATACTACAAGTTGAAAACTAAAGGATCATAAAGGCTTAGGTGCCTTGGGATAGTCATAACATGGTGTGAGCATGCGCCAAGTCAACCCAAATAAAGCATCAAAGGAGAATACCACAATACTATGCTTTAATATGCTAAAACAATGCATGATCCTTCCAAGGCACATTAAGAAATATCAATTGTTTATAACATGTCATACTACAGCAAATAATACTAAGCATAAAGCCAAAACAATATCAAGCATGGCATGACAAAGCATATGCCATAGTCAAAAACAAGTTCTCTTTACCACTTACGCATGAACTTTCCTACTCTTTTCCAATCCAAACCGAACTATTTGAAAACCAATGCATGAAAGAGGGGGTCCAACCAATTTATTCAGCAAACTAAGAAAACCAAGCAAACGAAAACCATAACAAAAAGCGAAAAAGAAGACGCTCCAAGAACAACACAACTGTGCATGAAACAATAAAAATGAAGCGTTTGGAAGAAACCTAGGATTTTTATTGATGAAGAAGGGGATACCTTGGGCATCCCCAAGCTTTGACGCTTGTACTTCTTGGATATTTCTTGGGGTGACACGCGTGGCATCCCCAAGCTTGAGCTTTAGTCCATCCTTCATCTCATTACTCATTCCTACCATACACCTAAAAATTTTCCTTCGTACAAAACTTCACACAATCTTTATTAGCAACATAGTGCACTCAAGATAATAAGTCTTTAGGTTCAGTTATAATGCCAATAAAATTTCCATTAAAACACTAGCTACTGTAGCCCTCAAAAATTTCAATTCCCCAAAAGAACTCAAAAAGCAACCAATCAATAAGCAAAAGCAAATAATGGTAGAAATCTATCAAAACAGACCAGTAGGTAAAGACGAATTTTTTCGAAGACCTTCTATTGCTCAAATCGAAAAGTGTTGAACTAACGGAAGTTAGATAACAACCTGGGGCAGAAGCACAACATTCACGCCTCAAAAGGGCATACAGAGATTTTACATGGATTTTTACGGTGAAGCACAAAAATCTGTTTCGGGACAACAACTTTCTCAAGCATTACTTCTCTCTCATTAGAGGTTACTCTTGGCACAAAAAGCAAATAAAAAGGATAAGGAGCAGTTATTACAGAGGTAATAACTTCCAAGACTCATCTAAAACTTTTGGTTTATCTCCCAATAAGTACTTTTCTTTAACGCCTTTAAGTTAGGCATGGTAGTTTGAGAAGATGCTCACATAAGAAATATGGATTGAAGTAAAAGAGAGCATCAAGAAGCAAATTCAAAACACATTTAAGTCTAACCACTTCCTATGCATAGGAGTCTTGTAAAGAAACAAGTCATGAAAGCACAAAGCAACAAGCATAGGAAAGCAAAACAAGTGCAACTTCAAAAATTTCAACATAAAGAGGGAAAACTTAATATTGTTGAGATACATCAAACCATGTTTCCCTCTCTCATAATAACTTTCAGTAGCATCATGAATAAAATTAACAATATAACTATCACAATAAACATTCTTATCATGAGCCACATGCATAAAATAATTATTACTCTCCACATAAGCATAGTCATTCTTATTAATTGTAGTGGGAGCAAATTTAACAAAATAGCTATCACTATTATTCTCATCACCATAATCATCAAATATAGGAGGCATATTGTAATCATAATTAATTTTCTACTCAATAGTAGGTGGACTGAAAATATCATATTCATCATTGTAATCATCATATATTGGAGGCATAGTATCATCAAAGTAAATTTTCTCCTCCATGCTTGGGGGACTAAAAATATCATGCTCATCAAAACCAACTTCCCCAAGCTTAGACTTTTCCATAGCATTAGCAATAATGGTGTTCAAAGAATTCATACTAATAACATTGCTATTAGCATGCAAATAAAGTTCCATAGGTTTTTTAATTTTCTCTTCAAACACTTCATGTCCTAACTCAAGATAAATACCATAAAGCTCTCTATTTTTTGTTGTTGTTTTCCATTAAGCCTAACTAGTGACAACAAGAAACAAAAAGACAAAATTGCAGAATCTAAAGAAAATAACTTCGAGCACTCACACCGGAGGATGTGAGTACCTTTTATCTTACCTCCCCGGCAACGGCGCCAGAAAATAGCTTGATGTCTACGCACTTTTATTCTTGTAGACAGTTGTTGGGCCTCCAAGTGCAGAGGTTTGTAGAACAGCAGCAAGTTCTCCCTTAAGTGGATCACCCAAGGTTTATCAAACTCAGGGAGGAAGTGGTCAAAGGTATTCCCTCTCAAACAACCCTGCAATCAAGATACAAGAAGTCTCTTGTGTCCCCAACACACCCAATACACTTGTCAGGTGTATAGGTGTACTAGTTCAGCGAAGAGATAGTGAAATACAAGTGGTATGGATAAAATACAACGGTGCTAGAAAATAGCTTGATGCGTGGAAGAGACTAAAGGCAAACTTAAATAAAGATGGAAGCAAGCAAATATGTAACAGATCTAGTAGCAAACGGTGTTTTAATGCTTAGAAACAAGGCCTAGGGATCATACTTTCACTAGTGAACACTCTCATATAAATGTATTATCTTCATGATACTTCTCTGAACTACTCTCCGGTTGGACACTCTAATCCATGGTAGGGTTATAACAGCACACCACAAAGTAAGCCTTTTCCATCCAGATAACCCCACACTGTCACCTTGAGAACTAGATGGTTCCAACAAACACCACAATTTCATAGAAACATCCAACTCCATATATAACTCATAACAAGTAATTGTAATCTCTAGCCTAAGTGCCACCATGGTGTGCACGTTGTCACTTTCACACACATGGGGAGAGCAGAGATCTATTAAAGCACTTGAGTAGCAAGATATATCTACTTGATTACAAAGCTCATGATCTCAATAGGATCATGCATAGAGAGAGAGATGAACACATAGCTACCGGTAGAACCCTTAGCCTCGAGGAAGAACTACTCCGTCCTCATCATGGGAATCAGCAATGGCGATGGAGGTGGTGGTGAAGATCGATGGAGATGGCTTCGGGGGCACTTCCCTGTCCCGATAGGGTGCCGGAACAGAGACTTTCTGTCCCCCGATCCCTTCGGTGGCGGCGGCGCTGCAGAACTTTTCATAGATTTCTGATTGACGACTTAGGATTTTTGCATCGGGAGGCTTCTTATAGGCATAGAGGCAAGGTCGGTAAGCGGCCAGGGGGCCCACACCACCTGGTGGCGCGGCCAGGGCTAGCCCGCGCCACCACATGGTGTGGCCGCCCTGTGGCCCCTCTCCGTCTCGTCTTCTGGCTCCGTGAGTCTTCTGGTAAAATATTGACTTTGGCTTTTGTCCGGTCCAATTCTGAGAATATTCATTTTCTGACTTTCCTGGAACCAAAAACAGCAGAAAACAGGCAACTGGCACTATGACATCTTGTTAATAGGTTAGTCCAAGAAAGTGTATAGAAATACTCTAAAGTGTGGGCAAAACATAAGAAAGTAGATAAAAACCAAGCATGGAACATCAAAGATTATAGATACGTTTGCAACGTATCACAAAGCAGCTCGCCCTGTCCTACTTGATCTCCGGACGGGTGGTCATGCCTCTCATACTTGGCATGGGATGCAGCCAAGGTTGGGGTAGGGAACGCCCGTGGAGAGGGCATGGACTAAGATGCTAGGGAGGCAGTGACAGGGCGACCGATGTCGACGCAGGAGCTCGTCGTCAACCAGGAATTGGCCACGCGGCAGCGAGAAAAGAGGGTGGCCACGCACCGGCTGTATCCAGGGCCGCTACCTCCCCTCGAAGCACTCACCCTCGATGCGATCTCCTCGTCCATGACCTCGCATAGTGAACGGTTTCTTCTGCTCAAATCATGAGCTCGCCATCGCGGAACGGTCGGCTTTGATCGTAACTTAGATCGATCCGTGGCACAGGAATCGGTCGCTCCCATCTTTAAAGACTCAGAGAAGGGAACACGAGATCTATCCGGACACGAATAAAACCATTGGGCCGGGCTGTGTTGGACATTGATACGACTGACGAGGACGAGAAAGCCTACGATTGAACGAATAAAAGACGCATATGTAGACAGAGTACGGCGGACACGAAAACCACCTTTAAGACTTTTTATACAATAGCCTAGTTGAATGGCCGCACGCTTGCTACGAAACAAATAATAAAAATATGATAGTTGATTGCAATTTGGTTATATTTCCATATTTCCTAATTGATACACATGCAAATAAGCTGAGGTAAACATGTGTTTTCTTTGAATAATAATAGTGTGTGTGGTGCATAATCCTATACATTCTGGCATATTGCTAGAACATTTCACAACTAAAAGTATGTTGTCCGGTCATCCTAGCTGTAAAACATTTTTTAATAAACATTATAATCTTTCATACTGTTCGGAGTTCTCAATACCATGCGTTGTCATGTAGCAATATGCAAATATTGTGTGTTTCGTCTGGACATGCTCGGAAACTGAAAGTTATTACCAATCTAAATACTTCTTCTAAACAACCCAATAATGCAATAGTTATCAAAAAACTAATTATAAGAGCAAGGATATGAAAAACTATCACACTACAATGCATGTTGTCGCTGTTGGTAACCTGAGCTATGTGTATGGTGATGCCCAACGAGCCCATGTAGAAGAAAAACATGCAGCAATAGTTAAGGAAAAAACTACTACCTCCGTTCCAAGGAATATTGCACCCTTGTTTTGTGTGTTTTTTCTTTGATCAAGATTTACATTAAATATAGAAAGAAGTCCAGATCACCCCCACAAGTATTGGGTTTCGTCCACTAACCACCCATATCTATTAAATGGGGCAAATTACCCCCTAACTATCCAAAACCAGACAAAATACCCCCAGGACACGGACAGCGGTTTTGACACCGGTTTTAAGCCATGGTGGATCCGGTTCCTTGCCACGTATACACGTGACCACCTGTAGCAATGGCTGTTGTCGCGTCCACGGCGGTGCTGCTGGTGTTCGATGCCGCCGGCGAGCGAGCGGTTGGCACTCCTGGCATTCCTTGAACGAGGACATCATGCCGGTGCCGTCGACGGACCCAGGCGGGGCCGCACCGCTTGTTTGCCCCACCGTCACCGTCGTGCGCTTTTCTCCTTGGTGAGCGCCTGTCCACTGCAGGGACCTCGCGCAGAACAAAATGGCAATCAGTAGGAGTAGCGCTACCACCACGACACCCATGACGATGCGAGCGATTGCTGCTCCAGGGAGCTTCCCCTTCAATGCTGTTAAAACCGGAATTGTATTTCATTCTAGGATTGTTTCAGAAGATGGTCCAGCAGGCGTGTACGGCCAAATGTGGTTACATTCTCTACCATCTTGAATGCTTGCATGTACATATTAATTTATTTTTCTAAAGTCTATTAGTGCTTCCCCGCAAAAAAAAGTCTATTAGTGCTAATTTCATTCTGATTATTAGTAGCTTTGACTATAAGCTGTCGATAAGAGCTGAGTATGCAAACACCGTTTTTCCATAACCCCCTGCAATGCCAGTTTCGAAAGCTCTTCTTGCAAGGTCAGGTCGTCCCATCTTGCCGAGTGCACCAATGGCGGCGGTCAATAGCTTGCGGCGGTCAACAGCTTGCCTTTATCGACGCTGCCATTGCCAACAAGGGGCAGCCCAATGTGGAACACCTCGAGAGCACGGGGCGCGGACTTGTCCCTGTCCCAAGCTCCCGGAGGACATGGCAGTAATCATCAGGAGAAATCAGCTCTCCCCGGAGGACAGTGATACCCCAAGCGCGCAACTGTCCTCTGAGGCCACATGGAGCAGCTTGTCAACACAGCGGCCGACAGCTGTCGAGAACACGCCCACCGCGGTGGTGCGGCCAACCATGATGCGGTCCATCCACCATAGTCATGGACTTCTCTTCCTTGTTTGCTCTGTCGTCCAGCGCCAACAGGGAGGTGAAGAACAGGCTGCAGACTCGAGGAACGCCTGGAGTGCCGACCGCTGCTCGCCGGCGGCTCCGCCGACACAAGGAATGCGAGCGACACGACGAACACCAGCAGCAACACTGCGGACAGGATGACATCCATTACACGTGGCAAGGAACCGGAGTCTAGCATGGCTTAAAACCGGTGTCAAAACCGATGTTTGTGTCCGGGGGGGTATTTTGTCTGGTTTTGGATAGTTAGGGGGTAATTTTCCCATTTAATAGATAGGGCTGGTTAGTGGACGAAACCCAATACTTGTGGGGGTGATCTGGACTAAAATTAATGGTGTAAAATTAGTATTGTTAGAAAGTGTGTTTCAATATGAATACAACGATACTAATTTTACATAATATAATCAAATTTTAGTTACTCAATTTATTGGGTCAAACTTTGATTTGAAATGCATGTGCGCATTATTCCTTGAAATGGAGAGAGTACCATCCATTGATTTTAATATGAGGTGAGGCCACCGTCCGCAAGCTGTCTTTTCCAATTGTCAATGAAATTCGAAAGTAACAATAGCCGCAGGGGAATGAAATGATCCTGACACATGAAAACCATGCCCTCTGTGCAATATTCCACCAATCATCACTCCAATCAGAATAAGCGGGAATGCTGGTTGGAAAGAAAGAGAAATAGAATAATGAGAATCATATGGTCTGCTTGGGAAGATAAGCGAAGAAAGCTCTAAGGTTTCCCTTCCTACATTCAGAGCTTATCAATTCGTCCCACGCTATATAGTGAAGCAAAGCTCTCTATAAATCGAGCACATCTTTTATCCGGAAGGTAGTGGGCTTTCACCCGTACTCACCCTTCCACTTCACACTTACTAAATTAGGTTGAGTGTATGCGCACATGAAAACAAACAGAAAACGAGTGAGCACTTTCTTTATACGCAATTGTAAAGGAGAGTAACGAGGACTGGGATTCCCGCAATAAAAGAAGAAGTCTCACGAAAAGCCATGAGGCGAAGCCAAAACCTGAACCAAAAAGAAATTGTGTGCTTATCCCGCCAAGTGGGATTACCTGAACCGGGGTTCTAATTCCAAGTACCAGTGCTACCTGTTCATTCTGAAAGTGGTCAAGCTTCCCTGAGATCAGTTCCGAGTGTCCTGTACCTTGAGATGTCTGAGTCTGATAGGGAACGAGAGTATTGAGAAGATTCAAGTCGCTCGGGAAGCTAGGAGTGTAAGGGGCCTCCTAGAGGAGATGTTCATGTGCGGACGGTTTGTATGCCGGAGGCGCGAAGAAACCTATGTGGGTCCCCTTTGGATTACCGTTCTCCCCGGTCTGCGAAAGTCAGTCTTGTATTCTTGGTTATTACCTCTCGGACCCAAACCCCTCTATCTCTAGATACTATTTCTTATTCTCCATCCCTATCCTCCACAGTTCATCTATTTTTCTTCCACATAACACCCGGACTCCTCTTTTCCCCAAATCAGAATCGGCAACGCATCCATTAGATCTCAAAACGAATCCTAAATTCACCAATTCATTCATTCCCGTGGCTGTTTTTGTTTGTATCACTTTGAATTTTGAGATCCCGTGAAGGCCAAGAGGAAGGAGCGGGACAACGCGTATTATAAGAGCAACTCGAAAACAAGGTGTAAATTTTTGTGCGCTAAAATGGCTGTGCAGCGCGGCGCGTTCGTCGCGCACGAATCTCCTCCACCAGACGCGCTATACAGCCGCGCGCTAAAATTTGGCAAAAAAGTTCTCCCAGCAGGGGCGCTAAATTGCAGCGCGCACAAACAGTTTTTTGCAAAGAAACTCACATTCAGAAGATCTAAAAAATACATAAACATAACGTGCGATAAAACAGAAAATATACTACATTATTTGCTACTAACATCTAACAGGGATGCTACTAAAATCTAATCCTCTCAGTCGGAATCAGACGAGTCCGGTGTTGTGTCGGACACCGGCGTGGACGACAACTCGTCCATCCAACGGGGATCGTCGTCGTCGATGGTCTGCGGGCCTGCGCACTGCGCCTCGATGAAGGCGCGCCTCGATGCCTTGTCCGCTCGTCGATCGAGGCGGTCCTCGTGCTTCGCCGCTCTTAGCACCGTTCTGTTCGCCGCCTGCTCGGCGTCGTGCTGGCGCTGCGCCTCGACGTCATCGGGGAAGCGGCGGCACAACTCCTGCCGCAGGCGCTCGTTGCGCTCGATGACGAGCAGGCGGCGCTCCGTGTCGCGCTGGCGGCGGCGCTCCTCCTCTGTCACGAGGCGAGGTGGCGGCGCGAGTGCCTCGGCCTGCTCGCACGTCCACACGCCATGGAAGTTCATGCTGGCGCGTGGACGATCGAGCCGCCACGCCACGACGTCGTAGGAGCGCGCCTCTTCGTGCTCTATCTCGAACGTCTCGAGGCCGATGCGCTCATCGACGAACCGTAACTCTGAGTAGAACGTCCCGTTCGAGCATGGGTGGACACCACGGTAGCCAGAGCTTCCCGGCGCAGAGGCATACCAGCGGCGGGCGAGGTGCACCGGCGGCGGGCGAGGTGGTAGGGCGCGGCGGCGGCACGGGCGCTGAACGAGGGCGGTGGAGAAAGGGACGCGAAGAGGAAGGAAGGGAAAGTGGCGTGCTGAAGCAGTTGGCTTTGCGCGCGGCGCGTGTTTTATCCCGCGCGCGCTCAGCTGCACGGCAAAGAAAAGGCACGGAGAAGGGCGCGCGGGAAATTGCAGCGCCTGCTGGAGGCACGCGCGGACTTTGGCGCTGTAAACTGGCGATTATTTTAGCGCATGGCTCCCTTAGAGCCTCTGTTGGAGTTGCTCTAAAGGAGCAGATAGTTTGCCTTCTTCCTGTCTGAACCTCAGTCGCCGCCCTCGTGTCATGCGTCCGTGCCTACAACGTTGTGGTCGTGTCCGCTTGGGCCTGGTAAACCGGTACGGCAACGACAGACCTCACCCAAGTAGCTCTTTCCTCCATGAGTGTCGCCGCCTCTGCGCAGGAGGACGCCTATTCGCCTCCGATCTAGGCCCTAACTACTCGACCATGCGTGTCTCTTCCTATGAACGGTGACCACGACGCCCCGCTGGTTGCCGGCCCTCCTTCAGCAACCTCCATCGACCAGCTCGACCGCCTGTCGTTCTAGCCTCCTGCCTCCTCTGCTTTTTGACCGCCTGTCGGCTCTCCTTCCACTAGTGATAGCCATGCCGCCACACGAGATTGAGCTAGCTCCGTTGGCCCGTGCTTTGGCGTGGCACGCCTCTAGTCAGCGCTCTTCCACCATAGGTCCTCCTCCGCATGGAGCGGCGACCGCATGGGGAGGACCGCGGGCTACCTCTCTGCCATGGAAAGCAGGTCGACTGGGGAGGCCACCGGATGCAACACTCGCGGGATGACCTCCGACGGGGATGGACTTACCCGAGAGGAGCTGCCACCCGATGCCGCCGCATCTGCTTGACCTGGACGACCTCTGCTTGTTGACCACCTGTCGGCTCTCCTTCCACTAGTGATAGCCCTGCCGCCACACGAGCTCGAGCTAGCTCCGTCGGCCCGTGCTTTGGCGTGGCAGGCCTCTCGTCGGCGCTCTTCCGCCACAGGTCCTCCTCCGCATGGAAAGGACCGCGGGCTACCTCTCTGCCATGAAAAGCAGGTCGACTGGGGAGGCCACCGGATGCAGCGCCCGCGGGATGACCTCCGACGGGGATGGACTTACCCGAGAGGAGCTGCAACCCGATGCCGCCGCATCTGCTTGACCTAGACGAACTCGACGCTAGGCCCGCCTCTGTTCTAGCCATGCGATCTCAGAGCACGTACAATAAGTCATAATCAGCTGGCTATAAGCATTAAACTAGTATTGTTTTGCTTAGTTGGATGAGAGAGGAGGTAAGAGAAGAGAGGTGAGAGAAGAGAGGTGAGCTCTCATGCAATAACTGGCTCTTGCGCGTGCTCCTAGGCACTTTGTGAGTATGTAAGTAATATATAAAGTAGTAAATCTTTGAAGGTCACTATTGTACTACTTGACTATAAGCTGACTATAGATGACCTTATAGCCAGCAAGCTGCCTATACTATTGGAATCGCTCTCAGGTCGACGTAGCGACAGCTGTCGTTCCCCCGCGCCTCGAACATTACATGTACCAAGGGACTATGGGTTGATATAAGATTTCTCAGGGGGTTTTCTACAAATGTACGACGACGTACAAAAATTGGGTAGGACAAAAACCACCTTAAGAAAAATTATATAGTATATATATAATAAAGATTAGATTAGATTTCTTTGGCATATGAACTATTTGTGTCCATCCTACCGATCCACTTGGTCTGATGATTACTTAGAGAAGGTATAATAAGAATATTATATTTATACTGAGTTGGAGGAGAGAAAAGAGAAGAAAGAAGGTAAGCCATCTGATAACCAAGAGCCGCTCTAGCACGTGCTTCTAGATACTTCGTGAGAGTGAAACAATAAAATATTATATTTTTATGAATAACTATTGTATATGTTGGCTTTTTAGTAGGCTATAGATGACCTAGCACTTCTTATAGCCAGCAATTCGCTCAGAAATCCAATTCGGTTACTTCAAAAAAGAAAAGGAAATCCAATTCGGCGCACGGTGCAAATGAACCCATTGCGTGAAAAAGTATGACACTAAATGTTCATACACAAGCGGGTGAAAAGAATATTTTAGATGTCCCATGTAAAAAGACAATTTCAGTGCTCCACCGTGTCTATTTACGAACATGGTTTTTGTCTTTTTATACAAGAAACATAAAATGTTCATTCTTTGTAAAAACTTGTGTACGTGCATAAATGTCCGAATATATATGCGAAATTTTTGTTCAATTTTTTTAATAATTTTAATTTTATTTTTTTAATAGATTCATTTGCACCCGTGAGAAACACCACCTCAATAGTTCGCTATAGTATTCAACTTGCTCATAGCTATGTGTCCGATACCAGTACTGCAAGCCGAGATGGCTATCTTTAGCTCGCCGGACGGGCATGGTGACCGTTTGCTTGCTGAACACCTGCGACTGGCCAGCGGGCACTGTCCATTTGTTGATCTTGACGCGTTCTACCGACAAAAACACAGTTGGGAGTTTCATGTTAGGTGGCACAGTTGCCCAGCTGGGTGCGGGGCCGTGGCACAGCTGACAATGGGACCTGGCAGAGTAATACCAAATTGAATGCAACCATACGGGAGCAAATGGGTGCCGGAAAATTAATTTAGAGGATGGGTATCAATGTATCATGGAGCCTGTTTTTTAATTTTTCAAAATCATCAAAATAATCAAAAACAAATACGTGTAGACAACAACACGAAATACATGTCTGCAAATTTTTAATGGAAAATACCTTTGTTTTCGAACACAGCAAAAAAGACAAATGGCAAATTTGGGAAAACGGGTCCATTAATATTTGCGCGGTTCACACCAAGATCTAAAATTTTCTTATTTTTCCTGAGGCGTGAATACAAAGTATTTCACATGATTGTTTGCACGCGAGTATTATAAATTATTACCTGCATCCTAGTATTTTTCAGGTTTTTTTAAATATTTAAATTTAAACTTTTCAAAAAAATAAAGTCCTATCCTAAAGAAAAAGCTTGCATATGGGTGTCGAGCTTCCCCGTTCATTTGGAGAGTGGATGCGCGACACAGATATCGGGCTCACTGCCAGTGGCGGACCCATCAGAAAAATTTAGTGGGGACAATTCGGATGAGTGGGATATTTCTAGTATAAATTCACTTATTTTGAAATATTTTCCTTCAAATATGAACATATTACACTGAAATTCAAAAAGTGTGCCGCCGCTCGGCTGTACAAGGGCCCGCCCCTGCTCACTGCCCGGGTGCCGCAACCAGTTTTCGGCATTTTGGTTACTTGTACGAGCAAATATAATACCACTACCCATCTCAAAACAAGTGATACAACTTTCTGTATATATATATGTATCTACACGCTGTAATGTCTAAATACATGTATATCTAGAAAAGTTGCATAAGTTATTTTTAAGACGGAAGAAGTAATATACGAGTAGTACTTATAAAAATCATAAATATGAGTAGTATTTACGCTACACTGTTCCAAACTATTTGAAACTTTTTATTCCTAAGTATTAGAAAATGCTAGAGCTTCAAAATAATTTAGAACAGGAAGAAACATGTATCTATCCTACTTAAAAACGATCAACGTGCTAATAATCAGTCTACTTGAGTACGTACTTAATTAGCAGATATACTCGGAAGCATAATTAAGCTACTCGTCATATCCCGAATTACTTGTTACGGACTTTTTTAGATACACACATCTAACTTGATTTTCAATTAATAAAATATGTGGTTGCTCTCCAAAAAAAAATTACTTGTTACGGACCTTTTTTGGATATGCACTTATCTACTTATCTAGTCATGTTTTAATAAAAAAGTGAGCACTAAAATTATTCCTCTGTACGTCGCGGCAAAATGGGAGTTTGATGATTCAGTTAGACCGCGTTGTGAAAAACAGGCAGCTCCGCTCATGTCCCGGCCCCTGTGTGGGCGAGGAGGAGCACTCGACATGCCGCCGCCTCCCTCCCCAACCTCCCTTCCCCCTCCGCCATCGTTGACGCCTGCCGCGGAGGTGCTGACGGTGGCACCTTGTTCCTCTACCCCTCGCTCTGTGGGCGCGCGCAGGGTGGCGCTCATCGGGTGGTGCACTTCGGGACGGTCTTTGAGCACGGCTTCGGCCGAGGAGCAGGCACGCCGGCACCGGGAGGCTGCGGGGAGGCACGGAGAATGACGGGGAGGCGCGGTTCATGGCTGGGCGGCAGCCGGCGCTTCGGGATCTAGGGCCCGTGAGGCCCATCTGGCCACCCTAGGCCCATCTAGACCCAGGCGGGTTGCCTAGCCCGTGACGGTGCCTTCTCCAGGCGGTGGTGGTGACGTTAGCTCGATGCTATGGTTGGTGGCGCCGGCGGCCGATCTGTTACAGCGTGGCGGCGGACTTTATGAGACCGCTAGACCCGACAAGACCCAATTGAGACTGGTATGCCTCTACGGGGGCTTTACAGGCCTTCTGGACCTGGCCAAACCATACTAGGACTGATTTATCATGCTTCCACGTCCGGTCGACTGCCTCCTTCGGCAGTGGAGGCAGTTCCTTCCTGCGCGACCACGTTACTGCTGAACTCGATTCAGGCTACCTTCCACCTCCATTTTACTGGCCTCGTGTTGATAGCTTTGATGAGACAACGATGGCGTCTACATGACCGTAGTGGTGCATGCTGGTGGGCGACGAGGTTGAGGCTTCGACCTCACGAGACTTCTGGGCAACGAATCATCCAAGTGTAGTGGATAGGTTTTTCCGGGAGAAATCCTTGTTGGCCCGACCGACACCAACGCAGTGCCGCCTGCGGGTGGCACCATTCCTTCCTAGAGGGCGTCGTGTCTACCGTGTACGCTTCCCTCGGTGTGGCGAAGAAAACTCTAGGACCAGTGCACTAGTCCAGACAACAACGTCGTCGCTTCCTTCTTTAAGGTGTTTCTTGGTCTTGACATGCTGCTAGGAGCGTGGTGGAATATTTTCGATGGGTGCAGTGGTTGCGAGTCTCATTCGTTTAGTCGATCTTCCTTTACCCCCTTTGCTTCTTTTTTTCTCTTTTGGGCTTGTGTTTGTTGCCGCGCGGCGTTTGTTCGTGATGAGTCTCATTATATCACGTGATTGTTATAATAATATAGCGGGCGAAAGCATGTTTCGGGAGAAAATCAGAGTTTGATCGCGCAAGCAAGTGGGCGGTTGCACAATGCTGTCATCTTAAATTCATATACTAGTACAGTTATTAATAACGTAGGAGTACAGTACAATCCAAAGACACGTGTTGTATCATGCAATTGCAAAAAAATTAAAAACGTGTGCTATCACTATCATGCTGCATCGAGCAGTAGAGCCTATAAATGAAGAAAGCAAGCGGTTCCTGTGATTAAGGTTGTGCGTGCACTAGTACATCGCGTGTATATACAGCGTCTAGCGCATGGAACCGTCGGTCGAGATGGCATTACCGGTCGGCGACTGCGAGCGCCGGGAGGCAACAAGGTGGTGCGCGGTGACCGGCGGGCGGGGATTCATGGCGCGACACTTGGTGTCGGCGCTGCTCCGCTCCGGCGAGTGGCGCGTGCGGATCACCGACCTCGCCCCCACGCTGGAGCTTGAACCAGCCGAGCAGGAGGGGCTCCTCGGCGCCGCCCTCCGCGACGGCCTTGCTGTCTACGCCTCCGCCGACGTGTGCGACCTAGCACAACTTACCAAAGGTAGCTTGTGCGGCTCAATCTCAAAAATTTGCATGCATAGCCACAAATTGCACAAAATTATCTTCTATTTCCTTTTTCTTTTGAGGAAAAATTATCTTCTATTTCCTGGTTCTTTTTAGCTTCCTAAAACATCTTTTATAAATGAGTACAAAGAAAAAGGTACAAAGGAGTACTCATATTTACGTATTTTCCCCATTTTTATGCTATAGCTTACAGGTAGGGTTGAAAACGGAACAAAAAACGGATGAAAACATGTGTTATCGTTTTCGTCTCCGCTTGTCTCATCGAAATTGAAAAAGAAATAGAAAACTCGGAAAACAAATATGAAATCGTAAATCACCGGGAGCCTGATAAGAAACGGATATTGGAGAGTACAATAGTGGCATAATATCTTGGTCTATATATATATCAAAAGGAACACAAAACGGACAAGAAATAGCTGACAACTTTGACACACGACAATCCAAAATAAAGTAAAGCACATAATTCATCACTACTCCGACAAGCACCTAAGTTCGCATAAATAGGTTTTGTAGATGCTAAGACACTCACTTGATTAATTTGAGCTGGCTACGTGTATCATGTAGACTGCCCGACAAGAGCAAGGTAAATAACAAATGCAAAGAAATATTTCTACATGGTCCTGGTTGGTTATATTTTTGGAAAGTTTTCGTATTTGCGTTTTTGGAATTTTCTTACCGTTTTTGTCTTCGCCGGTGGAAATGGCTTCCCCGTTTCCTTTTCCATTACCGTTTAGAATATTCTGTTTCCATTTCTTTTCCGCAAAATACCGCTTCCGTTTAGGTTTTTAGCTCTTCGATTTCCTTTTTCTTTGGAAACGAATGAAAATTTTCCTTATGATTTTCAACCCTACCTACAGGGACCCCCAAGAGGCAACTATTTGGCCGAATTTGCAATCTCAAACGAAAAATGAAATGCTAAAACGGCATCCCTCTTGGATCATAGTTTAAGCAACTCTTCATATAACACCGTGTCAGAAAACAGTTATAAAATAAATGTTATAGTTTAATCTAGATAGACATGTATCTGTACACAAAAATATGTCTAAACAGATGCGTGTCCAGATAAAAGAGCACCACCTATTTTAGGATGAAGCTGGTACAAGCCTTCTTGATGCTAACCACACCCCGAGCACACCACTTTAATTAGCTACTAGACGGCTCTGCGCGCTTTGTCTTGCCATCTGGCCTGCGTTGCTACATGCGTTGTGGTGTGTTGTGCCATGGCGTCGGTATTCTGTTCGTCTATTGCGAAAATATGGTTTTTATTTTGCGTGAGGGGTCATTTCAGTGGGAAAGATAGGTTTGTAGTCTTGGTACTCGATTGTCCCGTGGTGAATGGCAACCACATAAAATAACTTCACCAACATGCTTGAAGCCAATATTGTATTAAGAGTAAATCACCTATCTCTATAATTTAATGACTATGATGTTGTATAATATGAAATATATAGGCAGAAACAATTCAACATACTTCAATTCCTATATACAATATATTTGGAAACGAGCAAATTCTATAATAAAATATGAATTAGTAAGAACATATGTGAACTTACAATGTGATATCCTTCATATTCATCGATAGTTTGATCATTTTCTTCAAGCACGATGCTAGTGTGATCTAACATTGAATCATGACATGCATGCCAAATCACATGACAAAACTGCATGCACCGCAAATACCATAAGATATATTCAAGAATTGATAGATGATACAATAAAGATAACTTGGTCTGTAAATAATGAACTCGCATCCAACCTCCAGGATTTTATTTGGTGGAATATAGAGGTTCATTATTGGTTCATTCAAAAATCAGTAAAGTAGATGGTGTCACCATGAACTTGCAAATCAAAAATCTCCACCTCTAAAGCCAACGTCCGGTAAGAGAACTTATCCAAAAAAAATCAAAGTTGGATTTCTGTCTATACTAACTATCCCACATCAGATTCGTAGGGAAAAAAGAGAGGAATCACAAACGACTTGCACTAAGAGAAATCAACTTTAGATGCATACCCACCCTCGCACACACTTGATGCTTCTTGTGACACAGATAAAGGCTAATATGGCCTGCATCTCTAAAATAAGAATGGGAATATCCTAAAATTGGCTCACCATGCACCTGAAGCAAACTAATAGTGAGATCAATTACTGAGATGCAATGATGGCTATTGATGTTTCATAAAGGATTAAGAGGGACTTTTAATTGTTGTTATAATATACTTGTACGCAAGTGGGCCGGAGAGCTGGGCAATAAACCTAGAGCGCTATTGAAAGCTCTGACAACCATGAGTGGATCCTTAATCGTATGTGCCATTATGGAGAGTTTGGAAAATATTAAACAATAAGCTCGTGCCACACCTCCTCCTCGAGCTGCTACCAACCTGTTCATGTGGTCATATATGAATTAGAGGTTGCATGTATGCAATTTTCAATGCATGAATACATGACCCGGTAATCGGATTCTGAGATTAGTGTCTAGTGTACATTAAATAAATTATATGTGCACAGCTATGAACATTCTACCTCGATAGACAGAAGGTGCTTTGATTTTTTTTGTGACACCGTAAATTACTTTGTTCAATGTTTTGGAAGTCCAATTCCACATTTGCACACAACCTAGCATTAGGACATCAAATTAATCTGAATAGAAGAAGAAAATATACATCAAAATCATGCATTTTTAGAAACTGATAGTCTGCAAGGATGCAAGTATCATAGCTAAAAGTGAAATTTAGAAACCTCGGGTGTAAATAAAACTCTAAATTTACAATATCCATGGATTCTCATAATTCATCTGTTATACATGGAGAGAGGAGCTGTGATCCGCATTTAAAATAGATCTTAGGAACAATTCAAAGAATGTCTATCTCCCCGAAGATAATAATACCACTCTTCTTCCAGCAAGCACAGGATCCATGCAAGATACACTACTGTATGATAAAATTCATTTAGATATGAGTATTTAAGTAACAATTAAAATAGAGGAAAAGAGCAAAAAAAAAATATCTGAGCCTTAGCACCTACGGAACATTCCATCAAACATCTGCAAGGTAGTATACATATGGTCTTGCACCTGTGTGATGCCAATTTATCCTCGTTCTTGAGACTACGCCACCGCAGTGCAAAACTGAAAAGTTAGGTTAGAATCAGTTGGGGAGAAATAAATTAGTTGATGCAGGGCTAGACAATCGCCATTAAATGACTCCCGTGGCTAATTTGTGGATGGAGGAGAGATGATCGAGGACTCACTGTGGATGGCGAACCCCTCCCCCTCCGACCTCAACATGATGGAGTGAGTAGGCCGTTGGAGGAGAAGAGGGAGTCGTGGACAATCTCTCCTTATGACCTAGCAGATCCCCCATCAATGCGAACAACTCACCTTTCAAGAGGAGCTAGGGTGACACTGGAACGTCTGACCGCCCATCACCAAGGACAACATGATTCAGCCATAGAGCACACGGAGCTCCCCACACCTATCACCGTGAATAGCTCAACCCATCAACCAGGTTCAAAGCACCGGAGTTACCAGCGGAGACAATCCCCCACCTCCACGGAACAACACAAGAAAACCACCCAACCGAAAATACATCGTGAATGCCAAACCAGGGCCACAAACAAAGGTCCAACCATTAGACAAAAAAAACCACATCGCACACCCACTCGACCCTGGAACAACGGGCGTGCAAGCACATCCACTGTCCATGCAAAGCAATGTGGAAACAATGCCTCCACAAACCCACAAACAGTGACAATAACAACAAAGGCCCACATGCAGAGACACGAAACTATAGCGCGCACGGAAGGTGCCCTGAAATGGCTCCATGCCCACCAAGTTTAAGCTATAGATATATTACTACACCGACAAAACAAGCCGGAAAACTCTTTTTTGCAGGTAAGTCGGAAAACTCTTTGAAAGTCATTGGATATTCGAATATCCTCTCAAGAGCATATGCGCTCCGGGCTAAAATAAATAACGTTCATGATGTTAAAAACTTAAAAATGTAGATACATGAATGTCCCACATGAGAATGTCATGGAGAAAAACAAGATGGGTGAAAAGAATAAATTTGGGGACCCGGCCGAAACCTCCCCCAAAGAGGAAAAAACCCCTCCTCCTCTCCCGCAACCTGGGTTAGGGCAAGACAGGGTGGGTTCGGCCTCACTGCCTCCATTGGCCTGATGAGCGGCTTGTGACGGGGATGGCGGTGATGACGCTGCGTCTGCTGTAGCATGGCGGTAGTAGCTTTGCAGGATTGTCTGGGTCTGGCCGAGCCTATGAGGCCAAGAGGGTAGTGGCGGTGGCGGCCTAAATGCAGTAGCGCGGTGACAGGGATTTTACGCCCCTCCTAGGTTGGAGGGGAGGGATCGACAGGACTTGTTCGGCCTGGTGTGTCCATGCTTCCACGTCTTGTCTGTCCCCACCGATGGTGGTGGACGATGCCCACCAGGTGGTTGTGCTACTGCCACCCTCCAGCGCCAATGTCCTGATGTGCTCTTATCATTGCGTCTAGTCAACTACCATCTATGATAGTGGAGGATGTTTCCTCTCGTGTGGTTGTGATACTACCGGACCTTGTCTACGGTTGTTTCATATCAGGACGGGCGGCCTTGCAATGTTTACCATGGTGAGATGATGATAGTGATTAGAAGACCATTGTGGCTTATGTTGGTGGATGACAAGATTGGTGGAGCGCTACGTACTGTCCGGGATGTGGTTTTTTGGGGGTCAGGAGAAATTCCTGTCATTTTGACACTTATGCGGTGATGCTTGAGAGTGTCAACGTTCCTACCTGAAGGGCGTCGGACGTACCTATTCCCCACTCCTAGAAGCGTAGGGGAACACGTAGGACCAGTATGGGCAGCAGTGTCGTTGTCGTCACTTTTTTCTTGGAGGTGCTTCTTAGTACATGGTGATTCAGAGTGTTAGAATCATGCTGGGAATTCATCAGATGGCGCAATGGTTGCGGGTCATCTTCGTGTTCGTCGATCCGTCGGCTTTGGCATTGTTGATCTTCTTGTTATTTATTTTTATTTTGGCTGTTTTTTTAAATTAGGCAAGAGGATTGCCATTCAATGATATAGTAGAAGAGAGATGACCATTTTCTGAGGAAAACCAGCAGAAAACCGATACAACACAACACTACACGCCGGCCCTGAGGCCGCACATCACATGATTCCATGGCCTAGCCACCCAAGTGGCCAAGGCCGACACCCCAAACACCTCAAACGCTATAAGGTGGAGGCAAAACTCGGAGTTGCCACTCTGACATCCACGACGACCCCTGGGACCGCACACTACCTAGCCAAAGACATGCCAAGGACAAAAGGGACAAGACAACAAACTGAACACCAACTTGCAGTGAAGGGCCTCCACAGTGATGCCTCTAACAAGGGGAGCGACGACCGAGAATGCTGCCATCACCAAACCGAAGTCGTGTCTACATGACCGCCGAGTCGAGGTAGCCCAACAGCTCGTCGACGCCAACAACCAACTCGCTCCACTGGTCCCTCTGGCCGATGGAGCATCCAAGGCAAGGACCTAGGAGGCCAACGACACAAGAAAGTGCCGCCCTCGCCCGATCTCGCGAGGGATCAGGAGTTTCCCCCGGCGAAACGGGTGGAGGTGCGAGAGCACCACCATGACAATGCCTCCAAGAAGGACACAACACCAAAAAGGCATCGCTATTGTCGGTTCCAGTCGCAACCAGAACAAGACTTTCCCCGACAGAGAGTCGCAACCTCGCACCCGCCCCTCAAGGGTCAGCCAGACCACGACCCTCCCGCACATAGACCACCATGAACAGAAGCCATCGGACTGGGCAGCTAGACCCGACTTCCTACACACCGCCACACTAGGCTCCCCATTGCTGCAACGAAAGCCGCCATATAGATCATCACCGCTGCCGGCGGGATAGGTGCCGAAGCAACTAGAGCGAATCAAGGCAGCTGTCACCGCAGATAGCACTGAAGACCATATCCACCACCATCCTCCACCTCGCGCACCGACAACGCCATCGCCACGCAAAAGCCACCACAACCATCACAACTAGACCAAAGAGCTCTGCGAGCACCACCGCCACCAGCCGCACCTCGCGGAGATGAGAGGCCGAGCCACGCCAGCCTGCTGCTGACCAAGCACCGCCGGAGAGCACCATGGGCGCCTCCAAAACGTCACAGAGAGGTGGCGCCGACGAAAACCGATGCGGGGCTTGAAGACGAACACCGATGACCGCAAGAAAAAGCATCCAGGACCGGCCGCTGTGCCGCCCACAAATCCACCGCAGCCGCCGCACCGCTGAGGATCCCGGGGCCTCCGTCCCGGTGCCCCAAAATCCACGGGGAGCAACCTCACCGTCTAGGGTCGCCGTGCCGCTTTGGCCCGAGCTCCTGCCACCCGAAGAAGAGAGGCCCCTGGATAAGGCCCTCGGGCGAGAGGAGGAAGGCCCGCCGCCGCCGTCAGCCGTGTGGCCTTTGCCCGGCGGCGTCCTCCGGCAACGGCAGGTGGAGGTGGATGGATAGGAGGGGCGGCGGCGGATCTAGGGTTGGAGTCACCCGAGCCGCCCCTGGAGCGACGCAGGGACCAACTAGCTTCTTCTTTCCGGCTTGACTATGTTGTGTTTGCCTAAGCAGTGATCTTACCATGTGGTTGCTATATTAATATAATGGGACGAAAACCATTTATTTAGAGGAAAAGAGCAAATTTGGTGCCAAAAATACTTTTTTAAACGTTGAGTTTAATTTGTTTAGGTCTACAACACAATTTACGTCAATTATTCATCAAACCTTGCAGGAACATGCCGACACGAAGGTGTATATTGTCAACAGAAATTCAGATTTATCTTTAGAAATAGTATTTTCTAACTATTTAACTTTTCTTCCTGGAAGCCAAAACACCCTTGCATCACTGCCGTTCTTTAACTAATTGCATGACCATTATGTTAGCGTTCATTTGGCCCAGCCTAGCACTCGGCCTACGTTCTGGACGTTCATGCGCTCACAGTCAAAAAATAAGAAGAGAGCCCACTCCATCCCAAAAGCCCGAACTGAAAGGAGGAAGAAATCTCTCCCTTATAAGCTGGGTGTGGCCTCCTTCCGTAGGCGAGGTGGGACTAAACTTCGTGTAGCCTCACCGGTCAACAGCAGCCTAACATCCCATCCCCCCGGAGAAGCCCCTCAGGAAGGCATGGCGATCGCTAGCTCTGATACCAGATGTTAGTGTCCACTTGGCCCAGCCCAGCACTCAGGCTACGTTCTGAACGTTCACGCGCTCACAACCCAACTATAAGAAGAGAGCCCACTCCATCCCAAAAGCCCGGACTGAAGTGAGGAATGAATCTCTCCCTTATAAGGTGGGTGTGGCCTCCTTCCATATGCGAGGTGAGACTAAACCAGTGTAGCCTCCTCCGGTCAACATCAGCCTAACATCCCATCCCCCTGAGAAGCCCCTCGGGAAGGCATGGCGATCGCTAGCTCTGATACCAGATGTTAACATCCACTTAGGCTGTTGTTGACCGGTGGAGGCTACACTAGTTTAGTCCCACCTCGCCTACGGAAGGAGGCCACACCCACCTTATAAGTGAGAGATTCCTTTCCCCCTTCAGTCCGGGCTTTTGTGATGGAGTGGGCTCTCTTCTTATAGTTGGGTTGTGAGCGCATGAATGTATAGAACGTAGGCTGAGTGCTCGGTTGGGCCAAGTGGACGCTAACATCTGGTATCAGAGCTAGCGATCGCTATGCCTTCCTGAGGGGCTTCTCAGGGGGATGGGATGTTAGGCTGTTGTTGACCGGTGGAGGCTACACTAGTTTAGTCTCACCTCGCCTATGGAAGGAGGCCACACCCAGCTTATAAGGGAGAGATCCCCCCCCCCCCCATCCAGTCCGGGTTTTTGGGATGAAGTGAGCTCGCTTCTTATAGTTGGATTGTGAGCGCATGAACATCCAAACGTAGGCTAGTACTAGGCTGGGCCGCTGACACATTAAACTCTTGTGTTCTGCAGCTTTCGAAGGTGTAGATACTGTTTTTCACACTGCCGCTCCGGATCCTTTGAACAGCAACTTCCAACTTCATTACAAAGTCAACGTCGAGGGTGAGTGAAATTAATTTCTTAGTCTGCTAGTAAAATACACTTAACATAGTGCTCTCTCTGTCTCGCTATATAATGTTAGCTTGCAAAAATAAACGTCTTGTGGGACAGAGGAAATACTAAATAACCTTTTGTAATTTAGCCATCCAACTCACGGAATTTTCGATAAATATGTTGTATCTATGAACATACACATGATACATCCATGTATTTTCAATTTACTCACGAACATTTCCCCATGTTTTCTCGTGTGTAGGGACAAAGAACATTATCGATGCTTGTACCGCCTGCAATGTCGGAAAACTCATATACACTAGTTCGAGCGGTGTTGTATTCGATGGAGTTCATGGCCTCTTTGACGTGGATGAATCGATACCATATCCAGATAAGGTTACTCACAAAATAGAATGCGCTGCACGCAAGGTCTAATTGTTATCTTACTACACAATTATTTAGACGCACGGAAAACAATTACTAAGCTAGATCGTCTCAAAAGAGCTCGTGATAACACCTAGGAATTTCAGAACTAATTGCGTAAGAACTTTTTCGAGCAAAGGTGTTAATAGTTTTTTTTGGGTGTGTTTTAGATGATTTTGAACGTAATACTTGCAAAACAACCATAGGTTATTTCTTTGTATTTAGCCAGACAATATATGCATGTATAAGATGATCCAGAGACATGTTTAAATAGGCAGTACCCAAATAGTACCCCTGTGTCCCGAAAAGGATGCCGCAGATTTGTCTATATTCAAATGTACCTAGACATTATTTAATATATAGATTCATCCAAATTTAGATAAACTTGCGACATCTTTTTCAGAATAGAGAGAGTAAGTATTTTCTGGAGCTATTTGGAAAACATTTCTGCAAGTAACAACTATATATATTGCTTATATCGCGCAGGCCGTAGCACTCGTAATCTCTTATGTCTCACTCCTCTCATCATGCTCAATTTGTGCTTTGTTGTGCTTATATTTTATAACCTGTCAAGTTAGCCGAAAAAATCGAAAATAGTGAGTAACACAAACTCTAGAATAGAGAAAAGGGTTGAGAATGAAATAATCATAATTTACCCACCACTCCTCCTGACCCCGACGCCACGACCTTCCTTCGTCGCCCTCCACATCTCCCCATTTCCGGCCATGTCTAGTTGGGACGAGCCTTCCCTCTTCTACATTGACCAGGCGCAATTTCCCTAGAGCGACCCCGCAGCCGCTGACATCACCTGCCACTCCACCATCCGCAAGATCAAGCAATTTCTCTCCAGCTTCACCGGCCCAACTGACGACCAACTTCGGCATGTGAGGAGAAAGGGGGTGGGGTCGATCCTCGTCGGCCTCCTGATTCCACAGAGGATCTGCTTGAGCATCGTTAAGTTGGAGGTAGTTGAGCGGCTACATGGTGTCTCGTCAACCAAGAAGAAGTTGGTTGCGCCGTGGAGGACCGGGAGGAGGATGGAGGTGTTGGTTCCCCGATGCAGCAACGATGTAGTAGTTCGTGTGTCTCGGTGTGTTGATAATGGTTTTTTGTACGTTCAGGGCACCCTGAAATTGGCCAAACCCGGCGGACTCCCGTGAACCATCCATCTCGATCTCATCCCTTGTTTCTCTATCCATTTCCTCCCTCAGACAACGACTGCCTGCCTCATCTATCTTCTTTCTCTAGCCTCAATCTTGTAGCCTCATCCTGACCTCTCTGAGACCTGGAGATCAACAAAACCATGGACCTCCTTCTCACGTGGTGGAGGCATGTATTCATCTTCTCAAACAACGGTGGATAGATCTGCTCTTCATCCAGGCAGTTGCAACTGCTCATCATCCGTCCTGGCGGCGGAGGAGCATGTGGCCAGGAGTAGGGAGTTCCGGGACGGTGATAGATGGAGGAGCATCAGCACGATGGCTATTGGTGATGGATTCAAGTCTCGATGGCCATGGGTGGTGGAAAGGAAGAGTGCGGCCAGAGCAACGCTAGGCATGGTGGCATGTTCGAGCGCTAGCTCGTTGAGCATGCCGAAAGAGCAGGGGGCGGCCGATTTTGCGAAGCTAAGCGGTAGTGAGTGAGGAGGGAAATGGGAGGGAAAATGAGCCTACATTGGGTGCGTCTCGTGCACGTCATGCATACCCTAGCGGCAGGGATGGAAGTAGAGAGAGAGAGAGAGCGAGCCGGGGCTGGGGTTTCGATGGTGTTGGAAGTATCCGGTGAAACAAAGGAATTGGTACACCCTATGCACCCGACTTCAATTGACAATGAAAAATATTTTCAAAAAATTGAAAACTGGCAGTCTTGGCATAGATAGTACTCATATCTAAGATCCTACAAAATTTCAACTCAAAATTCATAACATAGATCAAGAAAAAATATAGAAACATTTGGCAATGAATAGTACAAAATGCAAGCTGGACTTTGAATATGGCCCATTATCACTATGCTACAACAAAGTTTTTTATATTTTGATGTTATGTGTCAAATTTAGACTTGATTTTGTGTTACAACGTATATTTATGTTGTGTCAATAACCCAACTTGTTTTTGGATTTTTTTGGAAAACTTTTAAAGTAGTCAACCGAAGATTGGTGCACGGGGTGCATCAATTTCTTGGTTTCATAGGATGCACCTCGACCGTGCTAAACATTGGCCCGATTGTACTACTCCCATAGTTATTCTTCTATACTCATGGTGCTAGTTCGATGTAGAAAGGAGTCGTATTGCACGCATGTGTGTATGAATCCTTGACCAGCTGATTGCTACTCCATTTATTCCACTTCATGTGTCTACACACCAGTAGGAAATGAAGTTGTAAATCTATATTCCTTGTTGAACTATAATCAATTAACGATAATTACTTCTCTATAGCCGCATATGTTATAGTAGCAGATTTTGTCAATTCATTCTCGGTGGTTTTTATTTCAATTACTACACCACATTTTTGGGCTTTTATGTCAGCCGAGACCCAGAGCTTGTGTTCTGTATAATTATGAACTTTAGGCCAAGCTCATGCTTGATTTCTAAATGCATTAAAGGAATCTAGAGTGTCTATAATTTTTTCTGATTAACATGTACTAACTCGACTGATTGCGTAAAGTTTCAGCAATTACTTGTCGTCATAATAATGGTATAGTTATTGTGCCACCTAGTAGGTACAGATAAGATATGGTGTTTCCCACATATTTTAGGGTATACTTATCGCCACAATAGTTAACAATCAATTACTTGTAGAGTTAGCCATCTTTTTTAATATTTAGTTATCACCACAACATCGATATGGTTATTTTCTCTCTAGATAAAATTCATCAATATAGTATTTGTAGAGTCATATAATTTAGGGATAATTACCACAATATCGATGTAGTTACCCTCCTATATGTGTAATAGTTACCACTCTAGTACCTATGTGTAGTTATACATATTTTTAAGATATAGTTACCAACACGATATATTTGAAATTGCCCAGCATAGTAGTTACCAATCCAATACCTATGGAGTTACTCAGATGACGAGGGCATAGTTATGGCCACGAAATTGATCTCCTAACATACCTCTCTAGGTAATATCTATCCACCTGTTATATACAGAGTTACCCATTATTCCATGATATAGTTACCAACACAACTTCTAAGGAGTTATCCTACTCGATCCCTATATGTGTAGTTACCAACCAATACTTATGGAGTTACCCACCACTTTAGCTAATAGTTACACCCTACAACCTATAGAGTTATGCATATGTTCCTGCTATAATTACCAACACAACATTGATGAAGCTACCATGCTCTCTAGATTGTAGTTACCAAAACCTAGTAATTATGGAGTTAACAAACACCTATCTAGGTAATAGTTATCACCTAATACTTATGGAGTTAGGGTATAGTAATAACCAGGAGACGATTTAGTTAACATGCTCTCTAAGTCATTCTGTCTTAGGGTGTAGTTAACATCACAATATTCATGCACTAAACGTCACCAATTATATATAGAGTTCTCCGAGTGTTCAGGCTAAAGTTATACAAACATTCAGGATATAGTTACCAACTCATAACATATATGGTTATCCAGATGAGTCTAGATAGAGTTACTAACACGTTCAGTATATAGTTACTAACTCATTACATATGGAGTTATCCATTTTTATGGAGTATTTACCTAGGTGTTCAGTGTAGATTTACCTAGGTGTTCATGATAGAGTTACCAACATGTTCAGTGTATAGTTACTAATCCATTACATATGGAGTTATCTAGGTTTTCAGGCTAGACTTACCTAGATGTTCGGGGTATAGTTTATCAACATGAAATCATTGTACTTACCCTACTCTTAAGGTAATAGTAACAAACACAGTACTTTTGGAGTTACCTAGGTGATCCGATTATATTTACCAACCGATTACATAAAGAGTTATGAAGATGTTTAGGATAGGGTTACCCTGGTGTTTATGGCATAGTTATAATTACCAAATCGATGTAGTTGTCATGGTGTATAGGTAATAGTTACCCACCCATTAAATATGAAGTTAACTATCCATTTCTTGTTGTGGTTGTGACCAAGTAATTGGTGTAGTTATTACCCAAGTAATTGTGAGTTTCCCATGTGTTTAAGTGTAGATTTACCTACTTGTCCACCATAAATTTTACCATCTAAAAGTGCTAACTCACTTATGGACCTATGGTACTATAAAAGATGGAAAAGATCAACTGTAAGAGAAATCCATTTTCAAGTCGAAACTAATCATTTATATGTGGATAACTTATGTATTACAACTGGATAACTCGCATATTACAGGCAGATAACTTTCATCTTTGAAAAATATCATTGAAACATATTGACATCAGATCTAGTTTCGAAGATCTTGTCACGACTATTAAAAGAGAGAAAACTGGACCCATATCAGATAGATAGTTTAAGCTACAAGTCCTTTCGAATTTTCAGATTTCTCATTTAATGCGGACCACATACACAATTTTTGCTTCTTCGCATGCATTTAAAATCACCTACCACACATCCTCTTTATAGGGTGGATAACTTACTTGTTCCATGGTGAGTAGCTTACGTACTACATGTTAACTCACGAGGTATGGTGGGTAACTTTTGGTTCAAAACAAGGCGTCGAAACATATCAACATGATATTTAATTTTGAAGTTCTCGTTGCAACTAGTCCAGCGGTTTTTAATCAATTTTGATTTTTGCATTAAATGCAATGATTTTAGCCGTTTCTGCTTTTAGTGCATGAATGCAACGTGAGTTTATCAAAGAGTATATGCCTGCCAAGTGTGTCTAAGCCCTAAACATAGTCGCGTCCGTCGATAAAGTGTTCATAGATCTTGATGCTGGGTCCACCGCGTGGATGTGGGAGATACGACCGACGTTGTACTCGGGAGGGGTGGCGTGGTGGTCCATCAAAACTATGACACTCACATTGCTCCTTCTGCACGTCGACGGTGGCTGCCATGGCCTTCCGTTGTTCCCTACTTTTTTGTCGCCCTTCTATTCGTTTCTCTCTGCCATGGTTAAAACGATCTATTTTTTGTTTTGTTTCAGAAGATTAATTTGGTCACTTTAAGTATTTCGGGACCATCGAAAGGAGAAATTTATCAATGTAGGGGAATTTTTATCAAACGAGGAATAGATAGGAAAGCTTTGGTCCTGGGTGTCGGTGGTAAAGTGGGATACCGGCAGATCCTAGTTCTTTTTTCATCGTTTTTTCGTGGAATGACAACCTTGGTAAAGTGGTGCATGGTTCTTTTATTTCATTCATTTTTTGGAAACGGCCGCAAACGGCAACAAATGATCACACAATTCTTTGTACCACGTGTATAGCTATAACCCTAGATAGAAATCCACGTGGATTTATTCGGAAGCCAAATCTTACTAATTTCACAAAAAACTATCGAGAAAATATCGAACATCTTCATACACTATAAAATATATGTTAAATGTATTGATATTGATTGGAATTGTAGATGTCATCTACATACTTGGTCAAACTGTTAGACATTGATCTTTCGTTAAATTTATATGTCTTGTAATTTGGAATCGAGAGAGTACTTATGTTGATTTCTTGTATTAGTAATTATTTGTTTGGACACAATCGATACTTTAAATTATTTGGATGAACTTTCTATCTGAAATAGAATGGACACTAATGGGTTCGGCAAAGAACACTTTTTTATGGCAGAAACACATTTTAGAGATTATTTTTCATTCATAAATTTGTTACTTGTTTTAACTATTGACATGAAATACATTTTTTAGATATTCATTAACATCTTTCATAGACAGTACATCATATTTGTAAAAGCTATGTTATGAGTGAATCCACTATCTAGGTGGAGGAGGCATGAGTTAACCCATCATATGAGCATGCCCCCGCTCTGGTGAACCCCAGCCTTACCCCATCGGTTTGGTGCTAAATCTTGGCTCTACATGTCTCTCTATTGCAGATAATCAATTGTAGCAACATGTCCATTTACAACACTTCAAAGCAAATAGAGTTCTGCATGTGAATAATATATCAAAACATACGATTGTATATAATTAGTAGTATACGATGTATTTTTACAAGAAAAATATCTAATTCTATGACATGAATAAGTTAATTTTACCACCTAGAAAAATTGCAAACATCTTGCATATTGATTACTGACTTGGCTACAAATTAGTAGGCTTATTGGATACTCCACTATACATTACCACCTTCCATATTTACTATAATATCTAGATTGCTCACTATAGATTATGATTTACATTGATAACAACTACTAGTACAACTAGGTGATTGAAAAGAAATGATTTATCATCCAAAAATAGAACAAGATGACTACAGTTTAGGACATCGGCAAACAAAACTCATGCCAAATCTTGGATGGTTTAAATTTACTACGTACACCAAATTTACCATTTAACAAATATAGTTTTATGGTTTTTCAAATATCTTAAGATAGTAGTGAAGAGTTATGCATAGTTACTACACCATTTACGTATTTAACAACTATTTTTTATGGAGAGTCTCAACTATAGTATAGCCAGTAGATGGCTTATGAAATTCCATGTTGCCGAGAGCTAGTTGTATAGTACAATTGACTCTATATTTGGCTATTAGATTAGTACTTGTCATTTTTACTCTTTTTTCATCTTATTTAATAGTTTTACCTAGGATCACATGTAGAGCTAGCTCTTGTATGATAGACTATTGTTTATCTCTCTCATCCACATAGACAAAAGTGTAATGTCAGTAGGCTTATAATCCACTATTGTACATGCTCTTACTGACCTATTTTGGAACGACATGCATAAGTGGCCAAAACAGAAGAACACATATTATTTTTTTATTCCATGTTTTACTTTTTTATTTGTTTTTGCTATAGATTATATTTATATGTGGAAGTGAAATATGATTATTTAATTAATGTTTATGTTGTTTCTCTATGCATTCAAATGGCATATCATATGTGGTATATTGTCTATGATATGTCTCACTATGTTATTTAATTAATGTTTTGTTTTAGTTTCCCGACGCATACGTACAAACTAAGGCAGAAGCAGAGAAGCAAGTGGTGAAAGCCAACGATACAAATAGGCTTCTTACTTGTTGCATACGTCCTGGTTCTATTTTTGGTCCCGGGGACCCAATTTTACGAAGTTTAGTTTCTTGTGCAAGAATGATGGTAAGTACATATATGCATATATATATATAATATAATCATATCACAAAATATAATTTAATTTTTGGTATATTTATTCTCACAAAAAAATATTTTCTTAAATCATTAACATTTCCTATCTCGTTAAGATATATAATGTGTTATACGTGGTCTAGGGCAGAGATAGATTAATGATTATTTATTTCCTCATCAACATGTAAACCTAACAAACTATGATCTTATGGAAATACTTCCATCACAAATCTGATGGTACTATGTTCACCAGTCCAACACGATAATTGTAAGATGAAGAAGCCTAGATTTATGATAATCACACTCTCGACTCTTCATATTTTCAACTAAAATTTCATATATATGAATGGAAAAACTGAATACACCGACTACAAGATTTTTGAAATATTCCATATTTATGTGGATGTGTACAAAATTGAACTCATCATAGTTTTTCCCAGGAATATGAAACAAAACATTGAAATTGTTCTTATAATTTAAAAATATGGAAGTCATCCATGCAAACTGTTATAACACACATGGGTGGAGAATTGAAAACAATTTGTTCAAAATTTATAAGGTAAAAATATTGATTTGATTTCTCCAGATATGCATAAGTTTATCGTTGAAATATAATTTTCATCAATAGAATGAATCTCAAGGAAATGAACAATATTTCCTAAGTATAGAGTAGTACAAGTAAGAACACTCAAGATTCCATTCAGAACACCTTCATACTCTCTTCTTGTGTTGTAACAATAAATCATATGTATTAAAAAATTGTACGGCAAAGCACAAATAAAATAGTCCACATTCTATTAGCAACAACCCTTTCTGTATGAAAATGTAGCGCATATTATTTTTCTAGAAGTCAAACGATGTAAAGTTTGACAAAATAATGTAGAAAATATAATAAGTTCTACAAAACCATATATATAATATGAAATCATAGTTCATGTGATTCTAATAATATGGATGTTGATATTTTTTCCAAATTTGGTCAAACTTTATATTTTCGAATTTTGAAAGGCTAAGATACACTATATTTTAGCATAGAGGGAGTACCTTGTAATAATTTATTTTTACCAATTTGCAATAGTGCGATGAGCGAACGAAGCGAATTGAACCCGTGAATGGTGGAGTCACAATCCACTGCCTTGATCTACTTGGATACATCATAGAGAGGGAGACTAACAAAGGATACATATGTACAGTATTCACACATATGTGAAATATTATACACTACTATCAATCTTTAATATACATGTACGATAGCATTATAGGTGTTAACTAATTTTTACATGAATATGTTATCTACCATGAAACAACTTCCCGAAAAGAAAAGACCAGACATCAACCCTTATTTTCTCCCACACTAAACAAAAGTTTCCTTGCACCAATTCTAACTCTAGGAACAATGAAACCATGCTTGTAAATGTGTGGCGTATGCTTAAAATCAATTCTTAAAATCAATGAACCTATAACAACCATGGCAGCAATTCATTTATGGTATACCATTGAATATGTATTATTTTAATACATCAATAAATTTTTGTGCTTTTTTCCGAAGTAGCTAACCTAGTGTATTGTTGTAGGTCATTGTTGGTGATGGAAAAAATTGCGATGATTTTGTATATGTTGAGAATGTGGTGCACGGTCACATATGTGCTGAAAAAACTCTTTCAACCAAAGTGGGTGCAAAGATGAGTGGAGGCAAAGTATGTATTTTCTGTAGAACTTCTAAATTTACTATCTCCATTATTACTCGATAACATTTTTACTATTTCCCAGGTTTACTTTATAACTAATATGGAGCCAGTGAATATGTGGGACTTTTTATATATGCTTTTGGAAGAACTTGGATACAAAAGGTGTGATAGTTTTTATTCTCTCAAAAATATATATAAACCAGGAACATATTTTGTTTCATTTTAATTCTTGTTAACAAATATACAAAGCCATGAATATGTTGGTGTACTACTTGCATGCTTATAACCAAGAAAGTTGACAATGATCTCGAGGCACATCCTACAAAGTTGATGCCACATGTTCCTACATTTACAAAAAATTATTGTCATGATGGTCACACATATAGTAGAATAATGAGGTTAATGGGGTCATTCATCTTGTACTCATACCAACAGTCTCATTTGGAATGAAATACATTGTTTTGAAAAAATTATCATGATGTACCATGGATAGTTTACGCTAAATAGTCTTGTAAACATCTAATATGATGTCTTTTTAACAATAGCAACATGTCACGATGTATATAGAATTGACTACATTACAATGAACGAGTTGCTCTCATGAGGTCCTATCAAAGAAACACATTTCTTGGGGATTTTTTATAATGTAATGTTAGTTTATTTCTATAATAATAAATAAACCATAGTTGTTGGACATTATAGTTTATGAATAATAATTAATTAAGAAACGTTTTAGCAAGTCTGATTGATGCAGTTTTCGTGTTGAAAAAGGCAATATTATGCTCCTTATAAGAATAACACCACTTGGAACAAATTATATAGCTTACTTAAATTACTATGTTGCAGAAGATACAGAATGAGGATACCTGGGTATATCTTCAAGCCAATAGCATGTGTCATAGACTGGAGCTACAACAAATTAGTCTCTCCGTACAAAATGCGTAAACCTCGAATGCTACTAACACCAACTACTATTAAGTACGTGACGCTCAATAGAACATTCAATTGCAACAAAGCCATCATAGAGCTTGGCTACAAACCAATAATCTCACTCAAGGTTGGTACTTCAAGCCCATAAGTTAGGTTTCACTTTAAACACTTTAATATTTTTTGATATACTGACACACTTTTATGTACTTTGTTAGGAGGGTATAAAAATAACCAAGGAATCCTTTAATCAAGGTAGAGTATGAGATTTTCACAATGATTTTAAAATACGAAAGGTACACATGTCAACAATATACAATACTTCACCCCAATTGTAATTTTAACATGAATAAACGGTTGTGCATCCTATTTAAAGGCGTACCACAAAACTTGAGGTTTAAATAATGCTTTCTAAAATAAGAAATTCCAATTATTGTATTTTGTATATATACCACTTCTGT
Organism: Avena eriantha; assembly: GCA_910589775.1. Taxonomy (NCBI): domain Eukaryota; kingdom Viridiplantae; phylum Streptophyta; class Magnoliopsida; order Poales; family Poaceae; genus Avena; species Avena eriantha. The sequence continues at coordinate 32,298,073 of OU342745.1, forward strand.
TAATTAATAAGAAAGAACCCTAGTGATGAGGAAATTTAGAAAAAATATGGCCGTGAGCACGTCATTGTTCTAGTTGTAACACCCCAGGTACTCCTGCACCGGAGCCTTGAGATCCGCTCGAGGCTAGACTAGAAGAAATATATGGTTGATGTCTAAATGCTCTAGACTAACCCCATATATCAACACAAGTATTTGTAGGGAACTTTGTTCTCACTGCGCACCCTAGAAAACTTTCTAAGAGTTCACTCATTCCTAAATTGCTTTCGATCAACCAGGCTTAACTGAAAGGTTTATTGATGATAAACTTCCACAAGAAAAAAGATGCACCATGTTTGCATGATTGGTCTATCAATCCTGACAGGTGCTTTTGTGTACAAAGATGGATATTCATTTACAAGGAACAAAGTGAGTACTACACTTTGCACGAGTAAATTCCCGCACTAGGTTGAATGGAATTAAGTCACACTAGTCAGTCACCCGTGCAATCGCATAGGCTGAACTATCTGCCGACATTTCGGTTATTTACAAACGTGCTCGTTGGAATCGTTGGACATGGTTGGATTAGTTGACCCAAAAATATATTAGTCTAAATAAAATTAGAATTTCAAAACATGGTAAGAAAAATATAATATTTCTTCTTACATATATAACCTTGAGATCACAAATATTTCTAATGAGCATTTTTACTGAACTTGTTAATCCCTAATTTAAATGATAAATGAGAAAATTCTATCTTCATAATTCACACGTCATAAAATAAAAGTGGGTTACTTGTTCATAACATACTATATCTTTGTACCACTGTTTACAATTAAATATTTTCTATTAAAAATATATCAAAATAAATGAACTAGCATGAAAAATGTAACATGAAATATGTACCATTATTTTCGAAAAGAATTTGTGTGGATAGCACATGTTACTACATTTCAATATTTTTATATTTATTTATATATCATAGCACCATACTACAATGAAATCTTTGATTTATTTTCATTCTTGACTCCATCCATCAGAATTAATTGATGGTATTCATGTATTTTTTTGCCTCATCCATGCTAGTCCAAGACACGTGCTAAGGTGTGTCTGTAGGTACTATCTCCTCTTCTCGGTAGAGAAAGCACAGCGTTGCCAAAATAGGGTGTCTAAGAGCACCTTTTTCCTCTCATGTTGTGTCTAGCATGGTGGAGATGGTGGTGCTAATTAGTCCTATGTCCAGTACAAGGCACAAGTGGCTAAGAAAAAAAACTAATGGCTCCACTTGGCAGTGTAGGGGTAAACTTCAAAAGTACTAGTATCTTATGTTTAGTAGACCCCACAAGTTTTCTTAGACACTGTCTAAACGGTGAAGTTTATTACTTTTCTTAGACATACGCAACTTTTTTCTTGGACTTCCTCCACGCGATGTACATGCTTTGTGCTAAGGAAAATTTGCATTGTGTTGACTTGTCTACACATTGTTTAAAACTCACAATGCTTTCTTCCCAAAAAGTTGTGATGTATAGAAGACTTGCATGAAGCATATTTCCAAATATATGTTGAACTTTCGAAATGGTATTGACATCTAACATAAGTACATGTATAAGAAAATAATACTTTACATACGAAAGTACTCATGAATTAAGAGCCACACCAGGGGCGGCGGCAGGGGTATGCACCTGTATTCAGTTGAATACCAAAGAATTTGTGCAAATTATTTTATCCCAATTTTATACACATATGTTTATGCTATGTACAGCCCCACCCACCAGACCGGATGTCCAGGCTAGCCCAGGCGCCACGAGGTACACATGGTGTCTCTGTCTCTGGTCCTGGCTATCGCACGCAAAGGAACAACCACTCGTCGCATCTTTCTCTAGACCAGATGCACACGCACATGGCGGCAGGCCCTAGCGATTGCGGTGATGAGGTGTCGACCACGACGGCAGCACCCTGAATGGAGCGGCCAGGTACTCCTCAATTCTTCCTAGCAGATTAGCACTTCAGTATAGTAGCAGATTAAATCTAATTTGATCCTCCTAGATTGGATGTGATGCAATCTTCTATTATTCAGAATTTTCCTCTTCTTTTCTTGCACTCCATAGGTCCTAAAAAGGATGTTACAAATTTGTCTAGATTCACATATGTCAAAACATGTTTAATGTTTTAGATACATGTGAATTTAGAAAAAAATTCGATATTTTTTTGGGATGAAGGGAATAATATAGAGAAAAAAATGCTGCCAACAGTTGTATATTTAAATAGACATGTATCTAGACGCATTTTATACATATATACACGCAAATATGAAAAAATCCACGACATCTAATTTCAAACAGAGGGAGTACTATTGGTACTTGAGAGTTATTATGAAATTATTTTCTCATATTTTATGTATCTTTACTTATTTGAAAAATTGTTATTGTCATATATTGTTTTGTGTTGCTGCTATCAACGGTTATGGTTCATATATTGCATTGAAAATTTGGTTTATTTTACAATGAATACCTAGCCACAGTTTCATGGCGCCGCCACTGGCCACACCTTTGATAGGAAACCTATTCATAAATAATAAATAATACACCGTAGTGACTAAAATTCACTGCATTTAAATTTGAACGTGCAACACTGCTTAAATATGGACAATATGAAGAATACCTAGAAAACTAGAATCTATTTGACATACCACTACACCAGAGTCAAACGTGAACGGTTCCTGTGTTGCCTGCATTATTGATCTACCAATGCATCTGCATTATTGATCTACCAATGCATAGCATATACAAAGAGTCCTAAGAATAAGAGAAAAATTAACCTTGCAGGCAACGTAGTTTATCTAGCTAGGAATTTAAATCTATAGCCAAAAAATGCAAAGAAATCCATTAAGCGCTCACCTGCTATTCGGTCGACTGGAGCACCAAGCATATACAGTTGGAATAATAATAAACTGGATTTTGATCTTCCATGTGGTAATATTAAATATGGACAATATTAAATATGGACAATATTGAAAATACCGCACAAAAAATAGAATCAATTTGACATGCCACCACAGATTCAAACTTCAATAACACGCTCGTGTGATTGCCCAATCCATGTATTCCCTGCATGATTGATCTATCGAATGCATAGAAAATAGAAAGAACCCTAATTAACCTTAAAGGCAACAAAATTAGTCTTTGTAGCGGTTCATATCTTCAGCGGATTAGACATAAATTAATTTAATGAGTTGAAGCCTGAGTCACCGGCGCACCGAGCAGCTTCTAGGAATTATTGTTGTGGCACTCACGATCGAGGCACACAATTAATGGATTTCAGCTGTTGTAGCATGAGCAGGTCTTTGCATGATTATCTGACATACGATCTGGGCAAAGCTGAAAAATCTTGGCTTTGCAGCCATTCGATCTGGTGTCTCCATGCCCTGCTTCGTCTCCTTGCAAATGCATCTTGATGTGCCATGAGCCATGGCCGGAGGATTGTTGCCTTTGAAGAGACCTATTCGAAGGTAGGAGAAGATCGCATTGTGGCTTCAGCACTGATGGGAGGACCCGAGAAGGGTCTCAGGACTCACGGTGGCCCCAGCTGCGCTATCTCCTTTCAACTGACATTGGTACATATTGTGGGTTTCCGGAGTTGATTGTCCTGGAAGATTGCATTTCAGCATTGTTGAAGCTCAACACAAATCTAAGAAGCCTCTGGTTGGGTCTTGAGTTATGGGTTTGGTCTTTGGGGGGCCAAACTGCAAGCACGATTAACAGAGAGGCTGGCAACTTCTTCCGTAATAGAAGAGGCATGCATTAGGGCGACCCTCTCTCCCCCTCCTCTTCGATTATGTGGTGGAGGTGCTGGTAGCGGTTTTAGATGCTGCTAGAGGGGCGGGTCACATCGAGGGTGTGATTCCCCAACTTATTCAAGGAGGAGTATCCCATCTGCAATATGAAGATGACATCATTATAATGTTTCAACCCGAGGACATGGCCATTGCCAACCTCAATTTCCTCCTCCTGAGCTCTGAATGTATGTCGGGACTCAAGATTAAGTTTCACAAATGTGAGGTCATGTTCATGGGGACCACCGATAGGGACACCCAGAGGATCGCTAACATGCTTAACTGTAAACTAGGGTCCTTACCCTTTACTTACCTCGCCTCCCGGTCAGTGATCGAGCCTTTAAGGCGTGCCTCTCGAGCCTTCCCCTCCACACCCTAGGGGTGAGCCTGTTAGGGAACGAGGTACACTGTGATATGGACCGACCCCAGTCCCGCTTATTTTGGGAAGCAAACAATGTGAAGAGGAAATATAACTAGGTAAGATGGGTGGCGATTTGTAAACCAAAAGCCTTGGGGGGCGGTATTTTTGACACAAAAAATGAATCTGGATGATCTATGCGGGAGAGCAAGGTCTTTGGGCAGACATTATCAGGAGCAAAAACCTTCGGGATAAGGACCTTCTGGTGGGCGTCCATAGACCAGGCTCTTATTTCTGGAATGTCATCCATAAAATTAAGATTCTCTTTAGCTTGGGGGCTAGATATGAGGTCAACAATGGCAAGTACACAAGATCCTGGTATGATAGGTGGCAGGGGTCGAGGCCCCTAAGGGACATATTTCCTTTTCTATTTGCCATTACTACGGACCAGGATGCTACGGTAGCCCACCTATGGTCGGGGGACGGATAGAGGGATGCGTTCATGCACATGCTTGGGATAGCTAAGCGCATCAAATGCACATATCTACCGAGGAAGATTGAGGGGACGCATTTCAATTCAGAGCCAGACCATATCGTTTGGGCACTGGAGCCTTCAGGAAGGTTCTCGGTGCAATCGTTGTACCGTAGGCTCTGTGAAGGAACCCCAAGAAAACACTTTAGTGAGATCTGGGTGATCTCGGTGCCACCGAAGGTCCGCGTATTCCCGTGGCAGCTTATTCGGAAACGTTTGCCATCTAATGGCAACATTTGCCTCCGGAAAGGGGCCCTCCACTGGCATGTCGTCCCTATGTGGGGAGTTTGAGGACAATGATCATATCTTCTTCTCATGCACCCTTGCCAAGTTCATGTGGAGTGCAATTATGGAACTCATCTCCTGCACTTGCAAGCCCGCTAGTTTTGCCGACATCTATAGGTTTTTGCATAGTCAGACCGGTCAACCAAAGAGAGTCCTTTGGATTTGCCGTGCGGCCTTTCTTTGGACATTGTGAAACATTAGGAACAAGTTCTCCGTTGAGGATATCTTTTCGTCTCAGCTGACAACCTTTACAAATTGACGGTATTTTTACAGGTGTGGAAACCAGTGGATAGACGACGGGATCGAGGAGCTATGGAGTTGGCGATTGGGCGGATTCGCCAGCTCCATGCGCCAGTGAGAGATTCCCCGACCTACGGAGGGCGTATCATCCCCCATGTATCTTGAGGTGTGAGTTGGAGCGCATGTGCCTATGTGTGTGTCCGCTCGGATATGTTTGCCTGAGCGTTGTGCTATGTATTTGGATCGGGATCCAGGATTGTAGCTTATGTTATTCAAACATATACACGGTTGGTTGTGGCTTTATTAAGTTAAAACCGGACTCTGCTCAAGCCTACAGGGAGAAGAACGACTCTAGAGTCTCTTTTCTTAGCCATGCGATGATTAAATCAGTCGTACACGAAACAAATTACGCGAAGCCTCGTGCATGCTATTTAAATTGGGTTTCCCATGATGTGTTGCATATATAATTAAACAAACATGTCGATGTGAGTACGATAACTTCATACCTGACATTAAAAATCGTGACTTCTCAACTAATCCTGGAAATAAATTTTAGATCTAATTATCTTAATTATTTTTATGATATGTATTAATGTGGTGTCTTGTAGGGAGCCTCCAATTATAGTTTGAATGTAACATTTACATATATGTTTACTAGGTTGAATCATATTAAATCACATGTAACACTTACATATATGTTTAGTAAACATAAGGATTGTGCATAGTAACGACTGGCTGCAGATTGATTCACCCTGTATTCCTTCCTTCACTGATACATTGTACACCCTCCGTCTGAAACAGATGTCACAGATTTGCTTAGATTTGCATTTGTGTAGATGAGTTTTAGTGTATATATACATGTGGATCTACACAAATCAGCATCCTCCCTCTTCCAGACCGAGTAAGTACCAGTTGTACAATTTTGCACGGGCTTGCCGTTTTTTAAGGAGTTCACAATCGGAAAAAAAAATTAGCTAGCGCAACACCCGATGCCAAGAACTATCTACGAGTAAATCCAGTAATGGGGATGGGGTTTCGGTTACATACAATTGTAGACCAAACGTGATTAACGTCCTATGGGGAATGTGGATGAAGTAGTTGAACTCAACCGACCTCAAGATCACGAAGATCCTTGCTCGTCACCCTCCTGGTCCTCGTATGACAGCTCCGACACCACAAGTGGAAGTGCCCCGAGGTATCGCACACGTATGGTGTCCGACAACGACTATCGTTCTTGTTGATCCAGCCAGATGCAGAAGTAGACTCTCCCGAACTGTCCTGTAGCAATTTTTCTCAATTTAAATGACATGGATAAAAATCTCCTTATAAGCTTAGTGTTTAAAGGCTTCCATGAACAGGTAATAGTCCTCCACCATCCCAGTGCGACAGTACCCACTTTGATTTGAAATTGGTGGGTGGAGCAAAGTACCTTTTCTTTTCCTTCAAATGTAGCTCATGTTTAATCATTTCTTTTCATGAGCTCAGTACAGATAACAGTGCATTCATAGTTGTTATGAAAAATGTCTCTGGTAAAGCCTTCGTAGCATTTTTTTCTCTAAAATTCAATATCTTAGATTACAGTGTGACCAGTCCCTGAGTGTGACATACAAGAAACTTTAATCCTGATTTCTCTAGGCTTGATATTTCTGAAAATATATTCGAATCTAGACAAATCCAAATCAATTATTTCTGAACGGGGGAAGTATTATGGTTCAACTTGTACATTAACAAATGCATGGGAGAGTTTTAAAGATGGTGCGTACCTGCAGTGAATCACGGCCAGGCGGCGTGGTTGCACTGATCGGATCGGCTCGGCTAGGCGATGTATACGGATTTGAACACGTTAGCTTCGTAAAGCAGCTCACTCCGCATGCCCATTAGACTAATGGTTCTACGGAGTATTTGTTTTATGTAAGATCATAAGGTTATTATACAACCATAGCACATAGACAGAGAGAAAAAACTGGCACGCGCCTGCCTCCAGCTCACCGATTAAATGATCGACAACGTCCAACAATAGGGTTCAGGAGCACGGCACACGGGTATTGGCCTCGCCCGCCGAGTCCCTCTATGCACGATCCTTTCTAGTGGGTCCAAGGCCGCGTCAGTGGAGAATATCATTTTGCGGCCCGAAAGTTGGGGTGGCCAGGCAACGCGGTACCAAGTTGATTTTTATCACCGCGATTCGAAAAGTTGGGGCGCCAATTGCTGAGGGAGGTCTTTCGAGTGAATGATGGCCAAACCCAATATTTTCAAATCGCGCCTGTTAAGTCAGGATATTCCGTTACACTAGTTCCTACTGTGCCCCTCCTTCGCCGGTCACTCTTCTTAGCCACCCTGCACGTGTCGTAGGGGCAAATCCATTACTGTATTTTCCTAACTCTCGACACTGAATCTTGCTGCGGCGGCGGCAGCGGTCCATTTTCTTCCCTTCCCCGACCCTAAATCTGCCGGCGGCGGAGGACCTTTTTTCTCCCTCCCCCGACACTGAATCCGGCAGCGGCGGCCCAACATGTCTTGCAAGGCGAAGGTTGTAGCTACGTCGCCGACTGAAAAGGGTCTGTCGGGGCCCAAGTCTAGGGCTCAACGCGTAGCAGCGGCGAGGTCTTCAGGCCCGGTTAGCGAGGAGGCCAGCAAGGATTCTGCTCCCAAGGTACCTACGAGCAGTGGGTTGAAGAGAAAAGCAAGGCCGACGGCGGATTGTTCGGCTCCGGTGGATGGATGCAGCATCCAGATCTCGAAGAAAAAAACCCGGGAGAAGAGCGAGAGGTGAATTTTTCTTATCTATGCCTTATCTTGCAAGTAGATTAGTTACGACATAATAGAATCGAATGAACTGAAATGTTCCCCTTTTTAATCAAATTAGGCACATCTTTGATACAAGTGACCTATATGAGTTCACAGTTCATGTTCGGCAGTACACTGCAAAGCTTGATTTTGGTTCCGAGTGGGTTGTGTTCGGGCAAGATGTGCATCTGCTTGTGAATTGCAAAGAGGTTGTGTCTGTTTCGCAGCTTGTAGATATGCTTGCCGCTAGAATTCCCTGGGGTTCTAGACAGAGGACAAAATTGGTGTGGCGCAACATGAATGATACCTATCAGCAAATTGAGCACTCCCATGAGCTTCAGATGGTTTGGGAGTGTTGTGCAGCTGATCGTAAGGTGAAAGTTGAAGCGATGATTGATGATATGTATATAGATGCTAGAGATCTTGCTGCCAGAGCTTCTGCTCCTAGAGAATACAGACCAATAGATGATGATCTAGATAAGTTCAGTATACGCATAGAGGTGGATTCATACATGGCAAAACTTGATGAGGGAGTTAATAAGCCACTTTCGTCATGTACTGTGGAGATCACTGTCGATTCCAAAAACATAACTCTTGATGAAATGAGAGAGATGGTCGGTAAGGAAATCAGTATTGGCCCTAAGCAGATGGAAAAAATCCGGTGGTGGCATCGTAAGAAGCAGCAATTCATAGATGTTTTGGATACTGAAGATCTTATACAGATTATGCGGCGAAGAAGCGAACCAGGAAGGTGTTCTTCCTTAGTACCATTTCTGATGTTGTTGAACAGGTTATAGTGGATGTAGATGCCCCTGTAGTGGATGAATAGAATGAGGTGGTCGACGTTGATGAGATCTGATGAGAGCTGCTACCCTGGGCTTGTCATATGGACCGCGGGGTTCCCCTGCCTGTATTTGTAATATTGACTGTTGTTGCATTTAGAGCGTGCTTCCATGATTATGTTTGTTGAGAGATTGTGATATAATGCTGTGCGAGCTGTTGAGATTTTTGGACATGTCACTCACTGAAACCATCGTTGTTGTAATAAGACATAAGTACATTGTAGTTGACATGATTATGTTTCTTAAGATGACGTACCGTACTTGTTTCTGTTATTATGTTTGTTCGGACATTGTAATGTAATGTTTTGTGAAACCATGACTGGACTAGTGATGCATAAATACATTGTAGTTGACATGATTATGTTTCTTGAGATGATGTACTGTACTTGTTTCTGTTATTTTGTTTGTTGAGAGACTGTAATGTAATGTTTTGCGAAACCATGACAGGACAAGTGATGTGTAAGTACCTTGTAGTCGACATGATTTTGTTTCTTGAGTTGATGCAATATACTTGTTTCTGTGATTACATTTGTTGAGAGATTGTAATGTGATGTTTTGTGAAACCATGTTGTGGTTATGTTTGTTGGGAGATTATAATGTAATGTTTTGTGAAACCATGACTAAAGATGTGATGCATAAGTACCTTGTAGTTAACATGATTTTGTTTCTTTGGATGATGTAATATACTGGTATGTTTTCGTTAGGCAATGAAATTGGGATGGAGGGAGTGCAGGTTTAATATTTGAAATGAGAATGTGTGAAGAGAATCCATATCAGGCAGGAGACAGTAATCCAGGGAAAGGACATGGTATCCATTAAACTATTGTAACATGCCAATTTAGTCATCGTTGTAGTGGTAGAAGGGCTACTCTCTCTCTCTCTCTCTCTCTCTCTCTCTCTCTCTCTCTGATGCCGACGATGTCGCCGTCGCATTTGCCATGCTGTCCTTGAACGGCGAGGACGACCGGTCGAGCCGCGACAGCCTTCTCTTCGACATCGATTATTCTTCCACGATGTGAGTTCCTCTCTTTTCTCGGGCTAGGGTTAGGCAATGGTAAATCTCTCGATCTGAGCTCCATATGTGCATGCAATCGTGTTTGATTTCAGCTTTGTGTTTACCTATAGGTACCAAGGACGATCTACGACTCTGAATGGGAGGGCCTAGATCTCGATGGAGAAGTGCCATGTGACCATGGGCTAAAACTGAGGAGATATGTTGCATTCGAAGGCAGTAACACTGGGAGAAGGTTTTTGGGCTGTACGAATCAGGTTTGTTTACATTATGTGCAACTATGACATGAAGTAAAATGTATCGTGCATGTTCATAACACTATAGTGTGTGTGTTTTTAGGTTGGCCCGGTGTGTAAAGCAGTAGAGTGGGTGGATCTTGAGTGGCCAGATGCACTTAAGAAATGTTTGGCACAGTTATGGGAGATGTATGAGTTGGAAAGGTCGGGGAGATTTACTGATGTAAGTGATGCAGCTGAAAAAAATTACAAGCTGTCGGTACAAAATAAGGAGTTGGAACAAGAAATCGAGAATTTGCAGTCAAAGCTAACTGACGGAATCGATGGGAGCTTGGTTGTTGGAACTGCAAAAAAGCTTCAGGATAGTCATAGGTTGCTGATTCATAATGCAGAAAAGGAGAGGGATCAGCTCAGGGAAGACAAGAAGAATCTAGAGTACTACATTGCGGATCTGTTGAAGGAACTGAAGAAGGCACGTGAGGGTGAACAAGGACAGACTATAGAGGATAAAGGAAATTCGAGATGAATAATTTATGTTGTACCAATGCCTGAAACTAGTTAATTGTAAGACTTGTAGTTGCGCTTTCCGAACTAAGCCAAACTCAATCCTCGAGCAAACTAATTTCAGACGAACACACATATCGTGCATAGAGTTAAGTTCACGCTTACAAAATCACCACTGCAGAGGATAAACCAGGCAGTTCAGTACTAAATAGACATATGTTGTGTTCAAGCGAGCCTGGCCCAGAGCTGCCTGTTTTCCTCCCTAAGATTGGCCAGCTCCTTCAGTACTATGTCGTGTTTCAGCTGTAGGTTCCAGCGCTCCGTCACGGATTGGAGAATTTTGTCCGTAGCCATACAATTTTCCTTCAAGATCCCTTTCATGATCTCCGTCTGCTTCCTAGCCGAGGCACGACCTTCACTGTGTAGCTTCGCCCAGTCGGCGTTTAACTCCTTTAGTTTCTGGCACTTGTCAGAAAGGACTGCGAATTCAGCGCGCAATTGGTCAAAGGCCAGTTTATGGGAATTCCGCTTCTCCCTTTGGATTGCTATCTTGTCATTTAGCCAGGTCGCCAGGTCCTGGTCGATCTTTCGCCTCTTTCCCTGCAACAAAAATACATAGTATGGTTTGTTCAGTTCACGAGGACAAGCTGGTTAGTTTCCATAATTAACTGAATGGACTAGTGGCACTGTCATAATTTCAAGGAAGAAGCAATCTAGTACTAATCAACATTTTATGAATCGACTAGTGGCACTGTCATAATTTCAATTTCGAAGACAAATAAGATTTATCAGCAGTTTAGTGTGTTGTGGGTTTTCCCCAATATCACCAAATAGTAGTGGGAGAGTGGCAAACTCATAATGTAGAAACCCATGTCCAGATACATAATGGAAAGAGAACATGGTGTCCATTCATGAACATGAACACCAACACATGTCCAGATAGATAAGGAGTTGCCCTAGGATTCTTATTGCACCCTATAATGGGAAGCAGACATGGGAATTGCTCCCTGAACCCTAAACATTACAAAAGGAGAGGAGGACGAACTGGTATTCGTGTCCCTGCTAACGGGAATCAAACTTGGGCATTGCTCCGATACGCCTCCAGACATGCCCTTAGCTCCTCGTTCTCTTTTTGAACACCCTCGAGTACGGTGATCCCTCTGCTCATGTCCGCCTTCATCTCCTTGACTGCATCCAGGCAACGGTTCCTGTCATGGTAGGCTCGGATGGTAGCCTTGGTTTCCTCGACGCGTCCTCTGAGTGCCTCGCTGACTTCGTCCTGCAGGAGAATGCACCTTTCCACGAGATTCTTCTTCTCCTTCGTGAGCTCGTCGATTATCTTGATGGCCTGTTCTTGCCTAATCAAGTTACGGTCGAGCACTTTCTACAGCCTAACGACGTCACGTGCAAAATCTAGTGAGATCTCCTTCTGCACAGATAATTGCTTCTGTAGGCTCTCATTAGCTTGGGTGAGGGAGCGTGCAAGCTCATGTTGGTTGGCAATCTTGGAACTGATCGCGGCCACCTTCTCACGGTACTCAGCCTTCGATCGCTGCATCGTTCATGTTAATTGAAATAGGAATTCTATAATTACACTCCAGGTCCCAGGTGAATACTAATACAGATCAAAAAAAATCCCGTTGAATCTATTGGCCACAGTGTTAAAAAAATGGACCTGGAGATCTATTCATGACCATGATAAACTAATCCTAATCACAAAAAATCCATAGTGAATCTATGAACAGCGGTATTAAGGAAAGACCAAGAGATCTAGTCATATTCATGAAAACAAATACAACTTGCAAAAGAAGAAGAAAAACCAATGCAGGGCGGACAACATCTAAGAAATCCACATCATAATTCGGAGAAATAATAGCGTGGAGATTTGCTACCTCGCTGAGACATGGAACGGGGCCAAACGGGTCCTGCAACGCCTCCGTCATGGTGGATTCGGGCTCCACGGACGACCTGTAATACGTAGAAGAGGAAGAGCCAGAAGAAGAAGAAAAACAAGAAGAAGTTGATTAAGATCATGATGGAGAGGGAGATGGAGAAGAAGTAGAATAAGGAGACCGTACCAAGAGGAGCCCTCGCCTGCTAGAACATTCGGCACCATTGTCGGGGGAGATTGGGCCTCGATGAGAGGGTGGGCTTGAGCGGCCGGTAGAGTAAGAAGTGCCTCGCGGCGATTTCTCTCCCTTTTCTCCGCGAGGATCGTCGACTGGCCTCTCCCCCTCCCCAGTGGAGCCATGGCTTGCAAGGTGAGTGTGGCGGTGGCAGGAGGAAGGAGATAGTGATTATTAGTGTGGTAGAAGAGTAAGAGTACAGGCCGTGGTCCAGTAGTACTAGTACTATTATACAAGACCACCGTGTATGGTCTACCTTCTCAAACAAGCCAGGGAGGCAGGGGTAGGGAATCGATGGGACTTGTCTTTATTACGATGGACACTTCAATGGTCTTCGGTGCCGCCCAAAATCTAGTATATAATAAGGGGAGTGCGAGCCGGGTGGTTGTCACGGGAATCGCCGCGCACATCCCGCGTGCGTGTGTCACATGTTGATGGGGCAATGACGCACGCAACTGCTGCATGATCACGTCGGCACGTCCAACTCTGTCGAACTCCACATGATAGGCACGCATGGGATATTTATGAGTCTAGAATACGCTGTGCCACTTTTGTTGTGATCAAATTATGTTCAGTACGCGAGATATTACTTTTTTTTTGATAATCGACAAATGCATGCGTGGACACGACGCATGAAACCGCTGCTCGTCCTTGATCAGATCGGCACCCTACGCTGTGTACCTGCCATCGACCATTCGGAGCAACTACCTCGAGCACGATGCCCCCTCGCCGTGGCAATGGCAGGTCCAAGCTGTCCACTGACCGTCATGCGTCCCCGGCTCTTCGCTGCATCGTCCGCGCTCGTGAGTCACCTGCTAAGGCAGCACGTCGTGTCCGACCGCGCCAGGATCCATCGACATCAGCACTCGAGGACACCACGACGTCGAAGCTCATACCAGCCACGCAGGAGGAGCGTGGGGTACCTGCAGTGTTGGACGAGCGCAAAGTAGCAGCCAGGATGGGGGCGCGTGTTGCACCGGCCAGTACAAACAAGAAGAGGAACGAGAAGAAGACCAGGAAGAAGAGAGGAGATAGCTATTTGGACGAGTCCGACTCGGCCAATGAGGAGGCGTTCGTCGATCAATTGGAGGCAGAAGCGGAGGAGAGTGACGTGGACCCGTGGGACTACAAAAGAGGAGGAGGAGGAGGACTCCAACGAGGAGATAACGCGCTTATTCGAGGAAGGGGGCGGTGTCGAGTCGTCAGAGGAGGGCACCGACGGCGGCGATGGCGGGGACCATGGCGTTGACGAAGACGAGGACGAACCGGAAGACAAAGACGATTGGTTCTTCGAAATATGATCATTTATTATATTTATTTTAGTTAGATAGATGGATTTTCACTTGTTTATGGGGGTAAAGTATCGGTGGCACGGATAGAGAGGTGGCACGGATTGACCATGGATAAAAAAAGTGGAGAAGGGAGGGGTTATCCTGCCCGTTGGATCTCATGGGATCAACAGTTGGTGGATACGATACGCATGACATCTGTGTCAGCCAATCAGGGCATAGCACCCAGAGTGAGCACATATTTGGGATCTCCACACGTTTGGGCTTTTGTGAGATTTGTGACAGAGAGAGAAGGAAAATCCCTTTTCACAATCCGCCATATGGATCCACCAGTACCATTCAAATGTCATTGCATTTGTGCTCTTTTCACAATCCACCTATGGATCCCCCAGTGTCATTGCATGTGTGTTCTTTTTACTAACAACAACCAGA